>OY759159.1:12044818-12583113 GCA_963662125.1 Diplazon laetatorius
GATCTCCAATTTCAATAGCGAAAACTTTGCAGCCTGGGTACCTGATGCGTGCCATCGTCCCGAAGACGAAAAGGGGCGGGAGGGGGCGAGGAGGGTGGGGGGAGGGGGAGGGGGAGGGGAAGAAAGAGCGAAAGAAATGTCGAGCGAGGTGGTCCGAGGATCGAGCGCCGCCGGACTGTTGGGCCTTGTCCGCGAACGGCCCTAATTATGGGCCCACGGGGACCCCGCACGGACCCGCGATCGCTCGATCCTCGCGTGATGTTCCTTCGGGTCCAAGGACGGCTTTTGTGAATCCCTTCTTCGGTGAGATTCGAGATTCGAGCCCGCAAATTCAAACTCGATGTATATATATATATGTAAAATTGTGCTATGGCACGAAGGATATTTTCTTTGGGGTCCGATAGCCCCCCCCCCCCTCCTGCTTCTCACACATAATCGACAGGTGATGATGTTTTTTTACATCCCTTAGCCGATAGACTGGGGTCAGAACGACCCCAAGCGTGATAAATCCTCATTCGAGACATTTATTCTTCATTCCTCAGAATAAATAGCTTTTTTTTAATAACCACTTTTGGGGTATTTTTGTTTCCGAAGGAAGAGTGTTTTGAGAGTGTCCGGTTAAATTTTCAGATTGGAATAATGAAAATTGAGGGAATTAGGATTTTTTTTCGGTGAAAATAGCAAATTTTTTGTGCGAAGGTTTTTTTGTGTTTGAATTTTTTTTTTTTTTTTTTGGGGTGAATGTAGAGTTTGGATCGAATGACCTGTGGCGACTCTTGAAGGGAGTTTCGAGGAATGTATGAGAATTTTTTCGAGTGAAATGCGTCAATTGGTCACCGGGCGGCACGCTTTTTCGTGCCTTGGGGTCGAAAAGACCCCCGTGTGGCCACGAGTGTCAACATTTTTTTTCGAATCGTGAAACGAAAAATATTTCCACTCAAAGTGACCTCGATACCACGTATCGCACTCACTTTTCATCCCCGAATTCACTTGTTTACCGAATAAATTAATTGCAACTTGATGGAAAACAATGTTTCACGTGTTAATCAAGTGCAAAATCGAATTCTCAAGAGCGGAACCTCTGAATATTGTCCGATCGGGATGAAATTTTGAAGGATGTATTCTGATAGCGTCTCGTGCGAGTGGGGAAACTGCCGGAAGGATCGAAGTACCTTACCCTTTTTCAACACACCCTGATGGATGAATGTATATGTATACGGGCTGATGAAGATGGCGGATGACCGCCCATCGTACGTAAAGTTCGAAAAAAAAAATGTATACATGTGAAAAAAAAAATGAGAAGACGAAGAGCGAACGGTACTAGTGGCGCGCGCGGTTAACCTGTCGCAAACTCGACGCGGTCTCCGCACCGCGAGTGGGTTGAGAGCTTCCCTCATTGGTCAACCGGTGCAATTGGACCGGCGCAGTCGCGGGGGGACTTAGCCTCGGGATATATATTTCTCGCAGCTTTTACTCACCACGAAACTACACGAATCTCCCCCCCCCCCTCCGACCATAAATACGACTTGTCGAACACATTCGATTGATTCGAAAACGTTTTAAAAATAATAATATTAATAATTATAATAATAATAATGATAATTGGGTCAGACGAAAATCGAAAGATTTTAGTCCTTGGAGATTTAATATAATATATTTAAGTGAAATACGTTCAACTCATTTCAATGTTGATTTGAAGAAATGTTGATTGAATTATCATTTTTTCACGTCATGGAAATTTTGCAGAATATTAAAATTTTACAGAATCTTACAAAATTATACAAAACTGTACAAAATTTTACAAAACTTTACAAAACTCTACGGAATTTTATAAAATTGTACAGAATTTTACAAAATTTTACAAAATTTTACGAGACTTGTCAAAATTTTACAAATCTTTACAAAACTTTACAAAACTTTACAAAACTTTACAAAACTTTACAAAACTTTACAAAATTTTACAGAACTTCAAAAAATGTTACAAAATTTTACAAAACTTTACAAAACCGTAGCAAATTTTACAGAATTCAACAAAACTTTATAAAATCTTACAGAATTTTACAAAATTTTACAAAACATTACAAAACCTTACAAAACTTCACGAAATTTAACAAAACTTTACAAAACCTTATAAAATTTTACAAAATTTTACAAAACTTTACGAAATTTTAAGAAATTTTACAAAATTCTATCTTTATTGCATTATGTTGAAGAAAAATTTGAGGTATCCGACTTGTGTAACAAAAATTTCGTTGAAATGGTAAAATTTTATGACTCGCTTTAAAAGAGTTCTAAGGAATTCACTTGTGTGCGTGTGTGTGTGTGTTGTACATACTACGCACATCGTTATCTATATCTCCCATCTGTCACCTGTTAAAACGAGTTACAAAAGTGACGGAGAAAATTCGAAGGACCCTGGATTTTTCGATTGACAAGATTTTTATTTGTAGTAGTCCACCGTTTAAACGAAAAAAAAGTTATATTGTTTCAATAGCAGATTATAGAAAATACATATTCATATATATATATATATAATCCTACCTGGATTGACGTGGGCCCTGGACGTGCCCTAGAACGAGAAGGGCTATCGCAATCACCGCGATATCACCACGACGCATCTCTTACATCACAATCACCTTGTTTAATGATTTCATGAAAACTTTTACACAAAAAAAAATTAAAAAAAAAAAAAAAACCCACCCTCTGCTCCAAATCTCCGTCTTCGTCGATTTCACAATCACAATCTCCAACTCATCACTTCCTCTCGAAATCACTTTTTTCAAGAACGTCGAAAAAATTCAATAAAATAAAATAAATTCCAACGTCGAAAAAAAAAAAAGAAAAACTAAATCTCGGTGGAATCTATCGTCTTCCACAAACACCGAGAGTACAAAAACCTTTCCGCACTATAACGCACCTATAAATCCCGCTAAACGTCGAACAAACTTTATTTTTTTATTTTTTTATTTTTTTATTTTTTTTCGATTTTTTTTTCGTGGGTTATGATCGTACGGCAAACAAAATATATACCATTTGTTTGACCATTGGCGCGCGTGCGCGCGCGACGAGTACCTCACGATTGTTTGCCGTCGGTTATTTAACCGGCGGCTCGCTCTCGTCAATGACGAACACACACACACACACACACTCACACACACACACACACACTTGTGTAACCCTTTAACCAATCCAATTCCGCCTTCGAAGAAACAAAAACTCGCCCCAGACTTCTTAAACCGCTCGCTATAAAATTTTTTATTTCCAAAAATAAAATTTCCGAAAAAAACGTTACAACGCGCATGCGCGATCGATCGGGATCTATCTCTCCTGTATTTAAATCCTGTACGAAGCATCCATCGATGGGTGTGAAGAAACAGGTGGTCGTTGATTCTTCACGAAACCTCTTTTTTTTCTTTTTTTTCTTTCATCGATCGATCGATCGATCGAACCGAACGTTGGAAATCATTTTACTCGTTTCAATGTTTCACGATTAGATAAATCCGGACAGTTTTATTTAGTTTTATTTTATTTTTTTCGCTGTTTTATCGTTCGTGTATCACAAATCGGTTATTCGCTGATGATCGAATGCCAAATGAAGTCGCCTCTCTCTCTCTCTCTCTTCCTTCTTGTTCGTCCCATGAAAAAAAACACACACAGATACACACTGAAGCATCAGGTGAACCGATATCGAGGATCGAGAACGGTCATTAACGGATAGGACCTAATTGAAATGATAAACTCGTGCTTTCGTTATCTCAAACCCGTACTTTGTGCATAAACGCTCTTCGAATAACGTACCAATTTCTTCATACACCGCCACTTGCATCTGTTATATTTTATTTATGCACTTGTTCATGAAAAAAAAAAAATTTTAAACAAAATTTATTTTTTTTTGTTTTTTCTTTTCACTGCAACTTAACTTCGTCGAAAAGATGGGCAAAAAAATCACCAATGACAAAGACGACCACGAATAAAATTTTTTTTAATCATAAACTAATTTTCTGAATTTTTTGTTTCAATATTTTGTTTGTTTTTTTTTTTTTTGTTTTTTTCACCGAAACTCAACTTCCATTTGTCCCCTTCGCCGTCACGGCCAATTGTCTTTTCAATTACGCATGACGGTCGACGAAATAAAAGGGGAAAACAAAAAAAGAATCACCAATGACGACGACCACGAATAATAAAAAAAACACACACACACAAACAAACACGAAAAATAATGAAGATAAAAAAAAAATATATATATATATATATATGTTTATATATATATAACGTCTCGTTCCGGTCACCCCATTGTCCATCGGCGTATATCCGTTTTCATTGTTCCGACACTTCCGGATGATAAATTTAAAAATCGTGACATGTAACGAGTTTGCACGACATGAAGAGCGAGACGAAAAAAAAAAAAACGACAAATAGGATTTTCCGGGGGGGGTTTTTTGTTTTAATATCAGCGAGACAGAGTCGATCAATTTTACAATTGATCGACGGATGGTCGCGCGGCGACGATTATTAACGGAGGTCGTTTGGAGGTCACGATGATTTTTTTCGATACTTTTAACACATTCCAGGATAAACAATCGATGATTTATTTATTCTTTTATTTATTTTTTTTGTAATTGATTGCGAAATTCAATCAATATTGATTATAATTGAATTTTGAAATGACGATATTTTTATCGAAATTTGGACAATTATATATTTTTTTTAGTGTCAATAATATTCATCACGATTATTTTTTTAGTGTTTTTACGTAGTTTGTGCGATCATCTTTATTTCGTTTTACTTCGTTCGATTCGACGGGTGTTGATCGATGAAAATTTTCCAGACGATGATCTTTGAATTGGAGTTTGACGATTCAGATAATTTTTTTGTTTTTTCAAATTATATTTATCGCAATTAATTTGATTTTGACGATTTGGATAATTTCCTTTTTTTTGTTTTTAATTATATTTATCGCGATAATTTTTGGAGTGTTTTAACGCAGCGTTTGAAATCGTGGCAAAGGGTTGATGAGCAAGATGACCGAGTCCCTCGTTCCTTGTCAAGCCCTCAGGGCCTTTTGTTCCTGATTTTTATTGTCCTGCATTCGACACGACCAACGTGACCATTTTGTGGGTTTAAGATTTTGTAAGTCCGATTGCGATGATAATTATGATAAACGAGAGTCAGCATCGCCGTGTCATTTGCGGCATTCGTCGAACATGATTGCTCGGAGCGCGATTGAATTTCCGAGTGTCACGAACGATGAAGAACGATGAACAAAGTGAGTCCCGGTTTGCCACCGACAAAAAATTCGTGAAAAACTACGGAGATGCGAATGCGCGGCAACCGGAGCGGCCACATGGGGGAGATTTGAACGAGCGGCAAGAGAGGTAAGAGGTATACACAGAGAACTATGAGGCAGCGGCGCGTTCGAACGAGAGGAGGGTCCGCGATGGACTGGCCTCGCCGAACCTGCAACGGCTCCTACCTTGCTTTGAAATCGGGTCCCGGCAGCAGCCACAGGCCGCAGCCTCTCCTGTCTGTATGTATGTATGTATGTATGTATATATTGTATATATACTACGATCTTATATACAACTATAACTCGGCATCTACGAAAGACCAGATATTTTCCTAACTCTCTGCTATTATATATATATATATTTCTTTATTCCTGTCTTCGTTCCTTTTCGTTCTCACTCCTTCTCTCGCTCTGTCTTTCAGATCTTTGCATCTCTCTCGCTCTCTATCTCTGTCTCTCTCTAGATCTGTAGATCTCTAGATCTCTTTCTCTATAGACTTCTAGATATCTCTATCTCTCTTTCTTTGTAGATCACTAGATCACTAGATCACTAGATCTCTTTTTCTCTCTCTCTCTCAAGATCTCTAGATCTCTAGATATCTAGATCACTAGATCTTTTTTTCTCTCTTTCTCTCTCAAGATCTCTAGATCTCTAGATATCTAGATCTCTAGATATCTAGATCTCTAGATCTCCCTCTAGATCACCAGATATCTCTCTCTCTCTCTCTCTCTCTCTCTCTCTCTCTCTAAATCACTAGATCTCACTATTACTCTCTCTCTTTCTGGATCACTAGATCTATCTTTCTCTCTAGATCTACCTCTCTCTCTTGCTTGAGATCTCTAGATCTTTCGATCTCCAGGTCTCTAGAGCTCTCGATCTCTAGATCTCTCGATCTGTAGATCTCTCGATCTGTAGATCTCTCGATCTGTAGATCTCTCGATCTGTAGATCTCTCGATCTCTAGATCTCTCGATCTGTAGATCTCTCGATCTCTAGATCTCTCGATCTCTAGATCTCTCGATCTCTAGATCTCTCGATCTCTAGATCTCTCGATCTCTAGATCTGTGTCTCTCTTTCTTTGTTTCTAGATCCCTAGATCTCTGTCTTTTTTCTCTAGATCTCTAGGTCTTTAGATCTCTAGATCATGAGAGATCTCTAGGTCCCTAGATCTCTAGATCATGGGAGATCTTTAGGTCCCTAGATCTCTAGATCACCCTCCCTCTCTTGATCCCTTTCTAGATATCTAGGTCTCTATCTTTCTCTAGGTCGCTTTCTCTCTCTTTCTCTTGCTCTCTAGATCTCTCTCTCTCTCTCTCTTTCTCTCTCTCTCTCTCTTTCTCTGTTTCTCCTGCTTTCTCTCTCTCTCTCTAGAATTCAGAGCTTAGATCGCCATCGCTGTTTCGAACTAAATGGAAAAACGTCTCGATGAAAGTGTGAATCACGATAAATCAATCATCGTCATCGAAAAGCATTAAAATTGATATAGATAATCCATTAACGTATTATTACTTCGAATTATTCATGATCTACTGTCTATTATTTTTCATACGAATGAATTATCACGTAATTGGGATTTACTGAGCCACCCTTAACTCGTATTTCTTTCCACTTTTTCAAAATTCCACTTTCGCTGAAACACGATGGCACCCATCGGTCATTAAATCTCCAACCGAAGGTCAAGGTCCATCGAATCGATGTTCAGACGGATAAAAAATCGAAAAATCGAACTATCCGAGAGAAGATTGAAGAAGAAAAAAATACAGACTCCCCACCCCAACATTTCAGGATGGTTTGGATTATATACTGCATTCGCTGATATAACATAAGAATCAAATTACCGGTCGATCGACTCCTCGTTTTAACCCAGAGTTGATCATCGCGTGAGTAATGGGATCGGACCGACGGGACGTCAGATGGCTATACACGAGCAACTTATACGCGCGGTATGTATATACATTTATCAAGGTGTGTTGATAAAAATGCAAACTTTTTCGATTCTTCTGGCAGTTTCTACATTCGAAGTAGACCCTGTCCGGAGACATCTGTCAAAATTTGAGCCCAATCGGACAATATCCAGCGGTTCCGCTTTCACGAATTCAATTTTCCCTCTGATTAAAACGTAATCCTTTTTCCAAAATTCATCTCCAATTAATTTTTCAGGCAAACGAAAAAATTCCGAGGATGTGAAGCAAACGCAATAATAGTGTTAAGCTCACTCAAAACGATAATATTCTCGTTTAACAATAACAAAAAAAAAATTAACCATTTTTTTCGTCAGTTTTCAATGATTTTTATTAAAAAAGAAAGTTGTCAACTTTCTTTAAAAAATCGTTATAAAAAAAACAAAAAAAAATATCCCCTCTCCAAGTGACCTTAATCCTTCGTATCCCACTAACTCTCTATCCCCAAAATTTTTCGTTTCCCTGGGAAAAAAAATTGCAACTAAAAAAAAATAATATTTAACGTGTCAACGAGAGGCAAAATCGAATTTCCGAAAGCGGAACCTCTAGATACATTCCGATCGGGATGAAATTTTGGGACATGTCTCCCATCAGCATCTACTTCAAACCCAGAAACTGCCGGGGCAATTCAAAAACCTCGATTTTTTTCAACACACCCCCATATATATATATATATGCATCAATCGCAACGCCTTGTTCCTTTCTTCCCGATGCCGCGCATCCGATATCCTTTTCTTTCTTTCCCTCCGCGTCCACGGGATACTCGGCATTCTTCGGGCCGGCTCTGAGCGGCGCGATGCCGCTCGCAGGAGCAATAATCGGGACGTGCGAGGACGTAAGCCACGGGACCCAACCACCGTACGCACGAGTGAAGTACCGAAAGGACGAAAAGTGAGACGGAGAAAGAGAAAGAAGAGGTTAGCGAGATGAGCGCGCGCGAGCGGCGCTTGGCAGAAGCTTCGCGCTTGCCGTGTTGCTATATACTCGAGGGCGTGTGTTTGCCGGTGGGTTGCTGATCGGCCTAGCCGGAGGAGTTCCTCCGGAGGGTTGGAAAGCCGCGCCAACAAACCGCCGGCAGCCACGTCAAAACCCGAGGACCGTTGGAGCAAGCGAGAAAGTGAGAAAGAGAGACAGAGAGAAGGACGGAAAGACAGCCAGACACTCGGCGAAGAGCCGCGCGTAATGACCGAGACTCGCCGATGACTGATACGCGCGTGCGAATTCGATTGCTATCGGAACGCACGAGCCGGCTACTCTCTCTCTCGTGATTCATTCTGCGGATGAGAGAAAAATCGAGATACAAAAATAAATAAAATTAACGCGCCACTGTGGAAATATACTTCTTCGATGCTGAGGAGCTTCGATATACTATTATCGATAAGCTAGTGCTTCTTTTTTTTGGGCTTTATTTCGTTTTTTTTTTTAAGGATTTGTCATGGTGTTTCTTTTGTTCGTTGGTCGTAGCGGCGGGGCTCTGCGGTCCACGCGAGGCGCTACGTGGCGCCCCATAGTGGCGAAGGACTGCACTTCTCGGGCGTGAGCGTGTAGAGCGCTGGACTGGGCAATGTGAGGTAAGGCCAGTGTTTGCAGTCTTTGTTTACGTCTCATGGGTTTCTCGATCGTGGATTGAGACGCTTTAAGCTCATGCTTGAGTCAAACTCAACAGCTAGAGGTCACACGTGTCTCTTTATCATCAGGACGTAGACATGTATTAAGTGGAAATGGACTTGGAATGAAGATTTAAATACCAAATACTTGTCCATCTTGTATTTCAGGTCAAATAAAATACATAATGGACAAGTATTTTGTGTTTATTCGTTTCTTTATATTTATATCACTTTCTTTATATATATATATATATCACGCCCAACTTGTATCCCTGTTTGTAAAATGATTTAACGATAACGTGTTAACGTGTAATTGAAAACTGTATGCAGAACAATTTTTATTAAAATTCACATGAAATATAAATATTCAAAATGTCTACTTTCTCTAAATTAAACACATCGTGTATGGATAAAAAAAAATATATATATATACATATAAATAATATGTACACATGGCCGTTCTACTTTTTTCGAAATTGCGACCTCGTGAATCATTTTCCAGTGGGCAAAGAAAAAAAAAGAAATAATATTTTTAAAAAAAACATATGTTATACCGTGAGAATAAAGTTGAACATCCGTTTGGAATGAAATTCGAGTTATTACCGGTCCATCCGAATTCCTTTGATTCTGAAAGCCTGACGAGCGCGGAAAGTCATCGCCGTGTGAGTTCAAGGTCAAATCGAGTTGGGTCGTTAACGCGACGCGTGGACGTCTCGCAGGATCGCGACTCCAGATATATATATATATATATATATATATATATATATATATATATATATATATTACGTTCCCACAGTGGTGATGAACACTTGTGATATTTAATATCGGATTCGCATGTGTGGACCTCGTTCACGGTTTTAGAAATACATATCCGTTTTTTTTTTTTTAATTTTATTATAGTTTCGTCCAAATTGCTAGTTAGACCATTATTCCCAGAAGCAGGATTTTATTTTATTTATTTTAATTATTTTATTTATTTTATTTATTTTATTTATTTTATTTATTTTATTTATTTTATTTATTTTATTTATTTTATTTATTTTATTTATTTTATTTATTTTATTTATTTTATTTATTTTATTTATTTTATTTATTTTATTTATTTTATTTATTTTATTTATTTTATTTATTTTATTTATTTTATTTATTTTATTTATTTTATTTATTTTATTTATTTTATTTATTTTATTTATTTTATTTATGTTATCTATTTCATTCATTTTATTTATTTGTGGTAAGAAAAAGCAGATATATAACTGTTTGGGGTGTTGCATTGTGTTCAGCAGGACGTTGTGCGTGACGATGGCCACGGGGGTGGCATCCCCCACACAACTCTACGAAAGCTAAATCGCATGCCACACATGACTATATTTATTATTCCAATTGATTGCATCGAATTATATGTCATTAGAATGAAAAACGAGTGACAGAATGAAAATATGAAAAAAAAAAAAAAAAAAAAAAAAAAAAAAATCAAGTAGATGGAACCCTTGATGGGACCATATGCTCTATTTAAACGGCCTACCCTGTTTCCTCGCAACAACGACGGACGACATTCGATACTTTTAAAGTTCGAGAGAAAAAAAAATGAAAAAAAAAAAAAAATGAAAAAAATACTTAATCGTGTAAGTCGTTGTTGGATCTACATTCGATCGTTCGATCATGCTCCGATTTCTCGACCTCTGCCTGTTTACTTTTTTTTCCTTTTTCCACAATGCGTGTCCATATTTATTATAACAGAACGAATTGGGGTAACAAAAGCAAGTCGATGCTTCAACTCTTTATTTATCCGGCAACTTTTTCGTCATTCTAAACCTCGAATTTTTTTGTCACGAGATAATCCAAAGAGATTAATCTGTAAGTAAGCATAGGCATATGTATATATGTATATATTTATATATTGCACACATAAACACACACACAGACAATGCTAAAACCGGATGACGTTGCGTAACGACTCGCGTGTCTTGTTCACAGGTCGTAAAAAATTAAAAAAAAAAAAAAAATTATCACAAGCGGAAGAGAGCCATCGTCGTCCATCGTGTCGTTCAACATTGTGAATTCATTGTGAATTTTTCAACCGTGGAGGGTTCATTCCCGTAATGACTCGGCTCGTTCTTTCATTTATCATTATTATTATATATTTTTTTTTATTTTTCAATTATTTATTTTTCATTTTTTTTGGTATTATTTCCATCTTTGGTTTTAGCTTCGTTATAATCCAAATTACATATATATATATATATATATACTTTGCGAGACGCGGGTGGATTGTGAAAAAACGTTTACAACCTTCGAAGAGATGAATTTTCGTTGCCACAATCTGTACACACGATAATCTCGATGTACATATATCGTGTATGGGTCGTTCCAATTCACAGGAGGCTGCAACCGAAACTCAATAAAATTCAATTATCGACTTGAATAAAATCCGATTCATATAATTCTCATACAATTCTCAAATGTCTAGTCAATTATTTTGGAATAATTGGGTAGCTCTATGGTTAACTAGTTAACTATGTAATGCAAAGAAAACACGACGAGGGAGACATTTTTAGACGATCAGCCCTCTACATTATTATTTAATCAATGAAATAATTAATTTTTTTTTTTTCAAAAAAAAAAAATAATAAAACCACATAATCAATTATTTCCAAATAGTGACGTAATTTTAGTCTTTTTGGTCAACTAAAATTCAATTCAGCTTGAATTTCGTAGGTCGACAACACGAATATAACATTTTTAGACGATCAGCCATCCACGTTATTTTTCAATCAACACAATAATTAATTTTTGTCAAACAAAAACAAACGAAAAAAAAACCATCTGGTCGATTATTTCCAAACATCGACATAGTGACAGTTTGTTAGTCAAATAAAATGGAATTCAGCGTGAATTTTCTTGTTCCACAACGAAAATATCAAATTTTTCGACGATCAGCTATATCTACATTATTTTTTAATCGGCACAATAATTAATTTTTCTCGAACAAGAACGAAAAAAAAAAACCACCTATTCGATCATTTCCAAACATTGACATATTTCTAGTTCCTGAATCCAGTTTCGGAAGGAACTAAAAGCTATTAATTAAAAAAAAAAAAAAACTATCCACCTGGTACAAAAAATCGACTAACCGATCGACATGGTGAATCGAAAAAAAATTAATAAAATTAAAAAAAAAACAATTCTCGCGGTGTCTTTTGATCGGTAACAACCGTTTGATGAATTCAAACATCGTCGTGTTATCTTCCGTGAAAATTTTTCAACTCCATGAAGATATAGATACGGATTCGGTTATGGAATGTACCATATACACGTAATATCCACATGAACGACGAATATTGGAGAGACGGCGGATGATAGAGCGGGGTAAACGGACGAGAACCGATGAACGAACAGCCCCCAAGACCAAGAGAGCACCGCTTTTAATGGGACGTTATTAGTTTTATGATTGCGTTATTTATACGCCGGCCAATTACCGAGCTTTATGGACCCCGGGAACGCAACTCCCGCCCGCTCTCGATATATATATATATATACGTAGCTTCATGTAGTAATAATGTCTCGGTCTCGTCTTTCTTCGTTCTACATATTTATATATATATATGTGTGTGTGTGTATGTGTGTGTGTGTGCGAGAAACGAAGATATCCAGGTATTTTCTGTACCCCGGAAAAAGTTTCAACCACATGTGTATGATCCATCACGCATATACATTGGGGTGTGTCAAAAAAATTCAAAGTCTTTCGAATCTACCGGCAGTTTCTACACTCGCCGTAAATGCTATCAGGAGACGTCTGTCAAAATTTCATCCCAATCGGAAAATATTTAGAGGTTCCGCTCTCACGAATACCATTTTGCCTTTGATTAACACGTAAAATATTTTTGTTCTTTCAGTTACAATTAATTTTTCCCGAAAACGACAAGTTTTGGGAATTAAAAGTAAGTGCGATACATAGTCCCAAAATCACTTAAAACGCACATATTTTTTGTTTTACGATTTGAAAAAAAAAATTGACAAATTTACTTTTAACAACGATCGTTAAAAACTGCCGGACGAAAAATTGTCAACTTTTTTTTATCGCGAAAAAAAAAATATTTTCATCATCAGTGACCTCGGTACTGTGTATTGCACTTACTTTTAATCCCCGATTATTTTCGTTTACCGGAAAAATTAATTGCAACTAAATTGTAAATAATGTTTCACGTGTTAATCAAACGCAAAATCGAATTTTCAAGAGCGGAACCTCTGAATATTGTCCGATTTGGCTGAAATTTTGACAGATGTCTTCCTAAAGCATCTACTTCGAACTCAGAAACTGCCAGGGCAATCGAAAAACTTTGCTTCTTTTCAACACACCCTGACACATAAATCCATACACACCATTTGTGTACAATGTACATGGGCGTCTCATAGTTCTTACAAATTTTTTTTCTTGTTCTCGAGCGCAACATCCCCGGTCTCATCGTGGAACAAGATCCCGGTGCTTTTCTTGGATCGATCTTCAAGTCCATGGGCGAAACCGTGACACACGATTCCGAAGAAACCCGTCGTGAATTTTTCCGACGTACGTATACCGAGGTCTTGGGCGAAGCCAGGATTGGCACGCACAGCATCCAGGGATCTCGATGCCACGGTCGATGGCCCAGTCTAAGCCCATACCTACCCCAATCTTTTATTGTGTCTTTTTTTTTTTTTTTTTTTTTTTTTTTTTTTTTTTTTTTTTTTTTTTTTTTTTTATTACAATGTGACTACAACAATGCTCGGACATATTACGAGGTAACAGGCTACTATATATATATGTGAAGCCCGTTTTTTTTTTGTGTTGGGTCCATTGTCGAATATACAAACCATCTGCCGGTTGTAATACAAACCGCTAATAAAAACATCGACGATGATGGTATAGTTATATATAGATCGACAGGATGAAGAGACCGATGGAAGAAAATTGTATTCCGGGGTAAAGCGTGACGAATAACTAGTTCATTCGAAAAAAAAAGAAAAATAAATTTAAAAAAATTTTAATGGAAATTGGTTTTTTTTTTCGTTGTTGTTGCGATGATGCGTGATGAATCGAATGTCGATGCGTGAAGGATTTTTGAAGATTGTTCGTGGAAGCGAATAACGAGAGTCATCTGACCTCGTGTGATGAAGATTTTATGAGAGAGTGTGTGTGTGTGTGTGGAATTGGATATTCATTGTAAAGCGTTTGGATGAATAAAGGATTGACGTTCGTTCGATGAAAATGTATTTGAAATAATTCTTTCGAGCTAATAAGGGTGATCGATTATCATGCGATAACCGATATTGTCAATTTTTCGTTATAATTGGAGATATAATTCAGATGAAATTTTTTGATCGAAATTGTAACGAGAATTATTAATGCAATGTTGGAAGAATAATTATCATCGAGTAATGTCCTTGAATATTACTTTAGAGAGACTTCGAGAATATATGTTTTTTTAATTATTTGGCACCTGTGTGTGGGGGGGGGGGGGGTCAACATTAAAATAAAAAAATTATCTTGATAACGAACCCTCTAATATATATATATATATAATTAAAATGGTCCTGCTGATTATTTATTTTAATGCTCAAATAAAAAATAAAATAAGGAAATAAAATTTGAATAAATATACATTTTTATTTCATAAATAATAAACATGAATCAATAAATTTTTCTTCTTCAATTAATTTTTTTAATAAATCAAAAAGATAATGAAAAGGTAATCTTCATGAAGGTAATTTTTAAAAATTTTATATCATTCATTTATTCATAAAATTATTTATAAATAAATAAATAATGAACTTTCCTGAAAAAATGTTTTTGTTGTAAACAACGCGAGAATTTACAAGCTCGATGTAGAACGAAGAATGTGAAATAAATGATCTTGGAAAAAATGATAAATCTTTGATTATTTATTTTTTTCGTTTTTTTTTTTTTCGTTTTCATAAAAGCGCGGCACACGAAAAGATGGAGTTTATCATTGGCCGAGAGGCGGCAAAAGTTCACACGGCAAGAGTTCAATGTGCGATGGGCCGCAGGTCAGATCGAAAAAAGAAACGGCACTCGACGTTCACCGAAAAGGACGAACCCCGAGGACTGGGGATCCGAAGGACTCGAGGAGGACCGGGCAATCGATACTTTACGATCGTGAGGGCGAGGCTCGAGACCCACGGGACTCTTCCGGTGCGCGACTCCTCGACCACCACGCCTCGCAATGGTCCCAATAATCGACTTTGTGTGTCTGTGTATGTGTGAAGCTCAACAATGCAAGTCGAGAGCTTTCCCGATAATACACACGTCACACTTATTTTACGGTGCGGCTATATTTTTTTTTTTTTTCACGCATTAACACACGCGTCGATTACATCAACAACAATAATCATTCAAATCAGATTACGAAAAAATAATTTTTTCAATAATTTTAATAAATCAGTTTTTTTTTTATTATTTAAAAATTGTTTTTTTTTATGATTCAAATAATTCAACATTTGTTTGTAATAATCAAAAAATTGTTTTTTCAAATAATTTAAATAATTCAACATGATTTTTGATTATTTAAACCTGTTATTTTTTTTATTTCAATAACTTAACATTTTTTTTAAATTGTTCAAAAATTATTTTCCAATAATTTAAATAAATAAAAAATGTTTCATCTATTCAGAAATTACTTCCCCATAATTTGAATAATTGAACATGTTCTTTTAATTATTACACAATTGTTTTTCGATAATATCGATGATTCAAAAATGGAAAAAAAAATTATTTTTCAATAATTTTCAATGATTGAAAATTCTTAAAATTAATTTCAAATAATTCAAACATGAGATTCAATACGAGGAAAAAAACAATCCAAATTTCCAAAAAAAAAAAGGTATGGTAAAATAAAAAAGGCATCCAAGTTGTCGATGGAATCGTTGAAAATGAGTGGAGCAACGAAAAATCGACGATATCCAACGACGAAGAAATGGTGAAAGAAGATGGCTTCTCATTCGACATTGAAAACGAATGACCCATCAATGCAAGATGTACAAAATGGTCATCTCGTTCCCGGCCAATGAGCAGAGTCCTAACTGATGAGCACGAGATGCGGAGATGAGGGACAAAATGAAGATTTGAAAAAAAAAAAAGATAATAAAATAAAGGAGGCGTCTAGTGGACAAAAAGCAGTACATGCATATTTATATATATATATATATATATATATATATATATATATATATATCTGTATATAAGTTGGACATGTAGGGTCCCCGGAGACTGGAAACAGGATATGTAGGCGCCGTTGTCGTGTTGTTCGCGTTTCCGTGTAGGAAACTCATAAACCCTGTGTGCCGGTTGAAATTTTTACCTTCCAACCTCGTTCGGAATCGCCCGCCTTTACCGTTAAACAAGAGTCCGGCATGGTACTCTCTCTCTCTCTCTCTCTCTCTCTCTCTCTCTCTCTCTCTCTCTCTGCATAATAAATCTATCTATCCATCTATCTCTCTCTTCGAGTCACTCGAATATAAATTAACAGTGATAACAACGATGACAGAATCGTTCGAAACTCATTTTCGTAATCGCACATACAAATATACACGTCAGGGTAATTATTCAGATACAATAAAAATTTTGTCGAAATACATTTATATGAAATCGATACATTCGTATGAATTTCGATACATTTGTATGAATACAAAGTTATCGAAATGCATTTATATTTTACGAAATAAAATATAAATGTAATATAAAAATATAAATCCAATTGAATCCAATTAAATTGAATTTAATGAAATTTCATCCTAAAAGAATAATTCGTATTCATTATTCGTAATCATCGAAAACCGTAGATGGATATTATTATTAAGTTACATAATTACGTATAATTATTGAGACAATATATTAATCATTAAGGTACACCCTCATGTGTATAAAATGCATATAAAAATGCTGTACGAGGTGTTAACTTCTTCTTTTTTTCTTTCACTCAACGATTTTTACAAACAAATTATCCAGTTTATTATATTTTCGTATCACACGACAAAATTTAATGATAATAATTTGAAAAAAAAATATATATATATATATGTATAAAAATTAAAAATAATTCATTGATAATCAAGTTCGTGCTCTCCCACCACCCTGAAGACTAAATCTATCCATCAACTATCCATAAGAGAGCAACGATATGATTCATCTTCCGCTCATCAACGAATTTTCATCATCGTGGGACGGAAAAAAAAAAAAACTGAAATCCTTGAAATTTTTTGGGGCTTTTTTTTCCACAGAGTGCGTCTAATCGGAGATTGAATGTCCGATGGTACGAGTAGTGTAGCATTAAAAAGGCACACGAAGGCATGCTTCGAAGATTACATACATACATATATATATATACACACACACAAAGAAATTTTTAAAGACAGAACCAATTTTCACGAGGTTGAAAAACTGTTTTCGTTTTTGTAACAGGTCGATGCGCTGATTGCATATATATACATTATATATATATATAGATCATATACGCATTGCCCAGAACGTTTTGGTTCACCAAACGCCCCCGAAGAGCCCAATGCGAGACTCTGGGAGGACGGCAAAACGATTTTGAGAAGCGAAGGAACGATGAAGAGAAAGAAAAGACAAAAGAGTGAGAGAGAGAGGGAGAGAGAGAGAAAGATATAGAGAAGGAAGGTTGAAACGAGAAAGTCCTAAGATGGGCTTCGGGTGCTCTTAAAGTGCCGCGGTCTTTCGTTAATTAGAGGGCGGCCATTGTTACGGCCCGACCGAGAAAAGAGAGAAACGAACGGAACTCACAGAGCCAAAGAGAAACGAGAAGCTGGATGAGAAGCTACGAGATCGTTCCTCGAGCTCCGAAGTTAAATGGAATAAGAAACGAAAAATTGTGAAAAAAAAAAGATTGAAAAAGATTTTTTTTTCTTTTTTTTTTCGAAATAAAATTGTCCGAAAGTCCGAGCTCGGCGCACTCTCGTTTCTCATTGCGCATGCGCGAGAGACGGAAAATTGAAATCTCGACCGTGCAAAACCGCGAAAGGTACGAATGATGATTTTTTTTTTTTTGGGGTTTCAAGATCAATCGGATAATTTTTGTTTTTTTTGTGAATTATTTTCTTCGACTCACGAAGCTTTTGGCTCGTCGATGAGACCGCGAGATAAAAATTTTCTCACGGATTTTACGTGCACTAAACATTTTTTTTTTTTTTTTCATGCGACTCGAAAAAAATTTCGAGTCGCATGAACATTTTTTGACTCACGGAGTCGAAATTTTTTGAAATATTTTTTCACCTTCGTTTTAATCGACGAATTGTCATAGAAAAAATGGTGGATCATTGAATTATTTATAATTATCACGAAAAACTTTGAAAAATAAATTGTCACAGGATAAATTGATCGGAATTATTTGTTGGAAAGTAAAATTATTTCAAATGTCAATTTTCATTTTTTTCAAAATTTTCCATTTCTGACTTTGGGCCACAAAAATAAATTGTCACTTGATAAATTGATCGGAATTATTTGTTGAAAATAAAATTATTTCAAATGTCAATTTTCATTTTTTTTTAATTTCCATTTCTGACTTTCGGCCACAGAAACAAATTGTCACGTGATAATTGATCGGAATTATTTGTTGGTTGTAAAATTATTTCAAATGTCAATTTTAATTTTTTTTTTAAATTCCCATTTCTGTATTTTGGCCAAAAAAGTGTCTATGATCGAAATACATTCTTGATTTTTTTTCCAACATGTGCAAACCGATATGCGAAGACGTTGAGATGAAGCTGTTGTCGCGCGAAATAATTATTTTCGTCATCTTTCGTGAAATCGCCGGTTGTGCCCGGGGGCGCCCCTCGTTAACGAGATCTCAAACCGCACGCGGGTTATTCCATAAATCACGAAAATATAATAAATAAACCAACGGAAATGTGTGTGTGTTCGAGGAGCGAGAGAGAAGGATATATATCTGCAACACGAGCAAAAACTTAAATTAAATTAAAAAAAAACGTAAATAAATAAATAAAAAAATGAAAAATAAGAAAAAAAGAAACAAACAAAAAATATGGGAGAACGGAGAGACGCGCAAGCGCTCGTGCCTATGCATATGAACATATATATATATACATAAGGGTGTCCTTTAACACGGCCATTTTAGATTTTCCATCCCCTCCCCCTTCAGAACAATTGATCACATGTATAAAAAAATGTGGACCAAATTTCAGACCTCTGGTCCATCGCTAACCCGTGCCCCAAAGCCTTTGAAAATTTCACAATCGAATAAAATTATAGAATCAAACGAACTTACCTGTAAGTGAAGTTCGATCTTAATTGTATGGAGCGCCTCTTCCGAAGAGATCAGTATGTAGTGCCCCCACTTTATGCCAAATATCACACATTCAAAGTCTCTGTTTAAAGACTTTTGTTCCTTTGTTCATCCCTTAACTGGTATCCATGACAACGGGTGCTGTTATCTTCATTATTTTAAAGTGCCGTAACAATTATTGGGTTTCGTTTATTATTCATATAAACCACGGGTTTAGGGTGGGACTGATCTCTTCGGAAGAGGCGCTCCATACAATTAAGATCGAACTTCACTTACAGGTAAGTTCGTTTGATTCTATAATTGTATTTCGCGCCTCTTCCTCGAGATCAGTATGTAGTTATTTAAAGTTCGTTACGGCAGATATTCCATGACTCAGAAATTCGATATCCTTATATATTTCAAACATCTTTTCAAACGTGTTGTACAATGCTTTTATCCAAAATCGCTTTCGCAAACATGCCTTTACTCGTTACAACACGACGGTCGTAAAACTTAGCGAATGTACCTGAACGTTCTGACCAGCCTGCGGCTTTTCTAATAGCGTCTATATTAACCCCACTCCTTTTCGCAGATGAAGTAGATGCATGACGAGTGCTGTAAGCATCAAAAACGTCTGTATCTACCCCGCTTTCCATAAGGGTCTTTTTTATCCACCTGCTCAAGGTCTGGGTCGATACCCCCTTGTGCGGTTTTTTTAGAGCAACAAACAGACGAGTTTCGCTTCCTCGTAAATCTTTCGTTTCATTTAAATACGTTTCCAGCGCCAATGCTGCGCAAATACATTTATTCTCCATATAAAAAGGTATGCTCAAAACTGGCTGTGCTTTATTTATTTTCGAAGTCTTTAACCGCGCCGGAATTTTAATTTCGATCAACCCCGTTGATTTTTCTATATTCCGAATATCGATTGACGCGAGTGTCTGCATACGCTGCGCTGTGACTAACGCCAATAATGTGACCAGCTTGAGAGTGAGTCTTTCTAAGGACATTTTTTCATTCGGTCCCCATTGCGCAACGTGGTTTAAAACAAGTTGCGGATCCCACGTTGATTCGTATCTGGGCTTCATCGGTCTGAGATTCGCGATTCCTTTGAAAAATCTCCGCACTCTGGCGTCTTCTCCCAACTCGGGCCCACGCAACAGCGCGATTGCGGATCGGCAGCTGTTCAGTGTGCCATAAGAAGCGCCCTTATCAAATTCAGCAGACAAAAATCTCATTACTTGTGAAATGTCACATTTGTACGGATCTATGCCCTCTCCATTGCAAAATGACCACCACTTTTTAAGACAGCTGTCATATTGCTTGATCGATGAATCCGACAATGAAGAGAGCATAATGGAAAGCGCTTCCTCCGGCACGCTTTTCCTCTTCAGCGCTTCCCGGACAGCCGTCCTGCAACCAGGGTAATCTTTCTCCAAATAGGGTGCGGTTGTCTATTGAGAGAGCGCAAAAGGTTGACGTTTGGTTTGAAATAAATCGGTTCGCAATCCAACATGGCCGTGAAGACGGGGAACCAAACCTGAGCTGGCCAATGCGGTACAATCACGATACCTCTAGCACAATCGTCTTTAATTTTTCTCAAAACACGTAAAATTATTGCGAACGGCGGGAATGCATAGAAAAACCATCGGCTCCAATCTACCGTAAATGCATCCACTGCAACTGAGTCCGGGTCTTGCGACCAAGAAATATATCGCCTACATTTTGCATTTGTTCTTGCTGCGAATAAATCTATTTCCGGCTCCCCCCATCTATCTTGAATCTCGCGGAAAGCCGAATTCGATAAAGTATATTCTGTTTCTGGCTCAAGCCGTCTCGATTCGAAGTCAGCTACATAATTGTCCCGAGACGAAATATAGGATGCGAAAATGTAAATATTTCTTTTCTCGCACCATTTCCAAATCGTTTTTGCCAGCCTACTTAACACGGGAAATTGGATGCCGCCCATCTTATTGATATACGCAATCGCGGTAGTATTATCAATTCTCAATAATATATCGCAGTCTTTTAGGTTTTTCGCAAAACATTTCAGGCCAAACATGGCCGCCAATAATTCTAAATAATTAATGTGGTGAGCTTGTTCTTCTTGGCTCCAGTGACCATGCGTTCGGGTACCTTCGCAGCACGCCCCCCAACCGGAGCGCGACGCGTCGGACGAAATTTCGAGAGCTGCTCTGAACGGTGTTATCGAACGCACAGCTTTGCGAATGTGAATTTTCCACCACTCGAAATCTGCCTGTAAATTGTCTGATATATACATGCGCGCCTCGAAATTTCCGTGATTCACCCCAAGAGCCAAGAACTCTGCTCGCTCAAAGTTTTTCATGTGGACCCAGCCGTACTTCAGTGCTGAGCAACTCGAACCTAGTTTTCCGATTAAACTCGCAAATTCTCGGATTGTACAATGACTTATCGTACTAAATTTTTCGATATTGTCAGCTGTTTTGATAACTTTTTCTTCCGGAAGTCTGATATTCATTCTTTCAGAATCGTAAATGAACCCGAGAAATTTGCATTTCGTCGAGGGAATTAAGTGACTCTTTTTTTCATTAATAACAAAACCTAACTTCTCGAATAATCGTCTCGTTATATGAGTATTTCTCAAACATTCCTCATATGAGTCCCCCAAAATCAATAGATCGTCCAAGTATATTACTGATAGTAATCCACGCTCTCGGAGATGCAAGACTACCGGCTTCATTAATTTTGTAAACGTGTACGGAGCTCTGTTCAGCCCGAAGGGCATACACGTGAATTGATAAAATTTCCCTTCGAAAATAAACCGTAAAAATTTTCGATCAGATTTCGCAATGGAGATTAGATAATACGCGTCCTTTAAGTCGATAGTCGTCATAAAACATCCACGAGTTATCATTCGCTTTGCCGTTTTCCCGTCTTCTAATTTAAAATGATCCGTAGCTATAAATTCGTTTAGCTGTTTTAAATTCAATATAAAACGGTGCGAACCATCCGGTTTCGGCACGAGAAAAATTTTTGAAACGAATTGTCCGGACTCCGACTGACACTCTTGTATCGCGCCTTTCTCCAATAACGTTACAATTTGCTCTCGCATTAAAAACCTTTCTTGATTCGACCACCGAGGCTCGGCAGGTGGTGTGTGTTGGATTACCTTTGATGTAAAAGGTATTCGATATCCCGTGATCCAGCTCAGGATGGTTTCGTCCGAGGTCACTTCGAGCCAGCTTTGCTTAAAAAAAGCTAACCGACCGGCAAATTTACCTACGTTTAATTGTTTTTCTTCAGAGGCGGACGGTCTTTCTGGTGATAACTCCTCCCCCGTGACGCGGACTTGTTGCCCCGGCTGTTGCGACTGTAATTGTTGAAAGTTTGTTTGTACCCGCCCCCCCTCGAATAAGTATTCGACTGATACTGGTTTCGTTGAGGCGGGCCCCTCAAGTTTTTTGAATTATTTCCTTGATTCGACAATTGCTTGGCAGGCTGTTTCAAATCCTTCGACGATTCCTGCAAAACTTTAGCGGCCTTTATTTTACCGCTCAGTTCTTCCCCAAACAGCCAGTCGCCCGATGATAAATCTTTCAACGTGTCTCTGAACGGGGCCTTAATGTTTTTCAGAATCAAACTCTTCCGGATTGATGTTTCGTCATGCTGCAAGTCCGCCAGAAGTTTCGCAACGCCGTTGAGTGGCTCTAAATATTGCTTTTTATCCGCAGGATTCGATTTTATTAGCAAATCTATAACCATCCCCACGCCGGCGAGCGAAGCAGCGACTTTTTCCTGTTTTTCAATTATTCTTTCGTCTCTTCTTACGAGTGAACTATCTAAGGCTGCCTTAACCTCCAAATTCAATTTGGGAGGATCGATAAAGAGACAATTCTGTGGAGGCGAAATTTTTTTCAAAAAACCTTTTCGTTCCTCCGCCGGGAGACCCTTTTCAATAATTTCCAGCCAAAGCGTCGCAAGATGACTGTGCACCGCCGGTGCTAGTACTCGCTCCGGTCTGAGACGTTCTCCGAACATTTCCAAAACGTCTGCTTCCAATTCGGTCTCTTGTGCCTCGGCCGACACCTCGACCGAATCTGGCTTCGCATTGACAACAATCGGAGTGTTCGGCTTAGCAACGTTTGTTTCGACGCCGGAGTTTACCTCACGCTCGTCCAGTGAGTCGAGCGAGGAAGATATCGAAAGCGCTCGTACCTGCGAATCGAAATTACCTCTTGGTGACTCACTTCTCGAGTTTCTTGCGCGATCCGGAGACAACTCAGTCCCGCTGTATCTATTGCCGTCGAAACGACTCGCATGACCCATATCCGAATTATTTTTTTCTCGTCGACGGGAGCGACTACGCATAGAGCGTCGATTTTTATCACGACGATTTGCAAAATCGTCGTGAATTTCCTCGTCACTGCGATAACCTACACGGTCTTGACGTCGATGCGACAACGGTGATTCGAAATCGTCGTGATCCCTTTTATGAGATGCACTCCGTGATCGGCTCCGTGTCGAACTCCGTCTTCGATTGCCTGTTAAAGCGAAAAGTAAATCGCTTTGGTTGACATGTTTCCCTTGTCTACAACCGAGGGTTATACGCTTCTACGAGTCGGTTGCACCGCTACGAGATATATTAAATGGCCTGCGGATCTTACACTCGCGACCGTTGGACGATCACGAGACAGAATCCGCACGACATAATGTACGGGGTTATGTACACAAACGATGTTGGACATCGTTGTAACACATTTTAGGTTTATGGTTGGACCAAAAAAACCGTCTTGCCCCTTTGTACAATATCGAGTCCCACGAAGAAACACAAGCCCGGTTAGATGCCTTTTCTAACTTCAAATACTTACTGCGCTTGCTTTCGTGTTTTTCGTCGATTTGCTTTTGGATTTGTTTTTCCAACCATTTGACTCGATCTCGTAGTTTCTCTTGATTCTCGTCGTCCGACGAGCGATGTCTGTGTTTTCTTTTTCCCATTTCTCTTCCTTTTTTCTTTTCCAATTTCTGAGTAACGTGTGACGTGATCGGCACAAAGAAGAAGAATGAAGATAACAGCACCCGTTGTCATGGATACCAGTTAAGGGATGAACAAAGGAACAAAAGTCTTTAAACAGAGACTTTGAATGTGTGATATTTGGCATAAAGTGGGGGCACTACATACTGATCTCGAGGAAGAGGCGCGAAATACAATTGTAATTTTAAACTTTTAAAAAAATTTAAATTATTCCAATTTATTTTGTTAACTCTGAAATGTAAAATAAAAAAATTCAAGTGAGTTTCTTAATGTTTCATTTGCGAGACTTGATAATTTTTAATCGAAACGAAATAAGTTGAAAAAAAATTGAATAGAACATTTCGAAATTTTTTGGGGCACGGGTTAGCGATGGGTCGGAGGTCTGAAATTTGGTTCACAACTTTTCAAATATATTTCGAATGGTTCTGGAGGGTGAGAGCATAGACAATCCAAAATGACCATATCAAGGGACACCCTCACATATATATATACATATATATGTATGTACGTACACGCACTGTGGTCCCGGTTTTTATAATGAGCCCGAAGATCGGACCGTAATTGAGCGAAGCATAAATTTACGAATAAAGTGGGCGTGGCGTATGGTTTTTGATTAGGATTAGCAGGAAGAGATGTTCGCCTATATAGGCCCCCGGCCGTGCAACGTCAAATATCACATATAGACTTATACGAGGTGCACATAATTTAGTAATAAACCTAATCATCGCTTCGGATAAAAAATTGTTCGATTGAAAATTTATTTACCGTGCCCGATGAATAGATCAATCTTTCGTATCCAAAAATATACGAGCAACCACTAATTATACATAAATATATATATATATATATATATATATATATATATATATATATATATATATATAGTATATATGTGTGTGTATATATGTATGTGATCATCGATGATTTATCGAAAAAAATTTGAAGGCGTTGAGTTAAAGAGGGTCGAAACGAAAACGATTAACCAAAATGTGAGAAATTGTTTTGCGTGAGTTCTTGAACAAAAATTTAAATAAATTAAATAAATTAGATAAATTGAATGAATTTGAAAAAAAATTGAAAAATTAATTTAATTTAACAATCAATTGTTGGAGATTAATCAAATAACAAAACAAATAAATCAAATAAATTCAAATAAATTCAAATAAAATTTAAAAGGATGAAAAAAATGTTAATTTGAAAAATTAATTGTTGAAAATTGTTTCGTGAATTGCTCATTTATTACCACTTTTGAGATTGCAAAATTCACCATCCAATTTTAAAATAATTGAATCCTATATCTTTTTTTTTTAAAAAGCTACACTATTGCCCTTTAATATCCATTTTGAATCATTTCGATATCATTGTTTTTCATAAAGTTATGATTTTTCGTGTAAACCAATGACTTTGTCCTCAGTTTCCTCATATTTTGTATGAAAAATCCATTAAAACAGTTTTGATTTTTTTATTTTATAATTGGGACTTTAAATTGAAGGTTTGAAGAACCTTCGTGAATTTTCGCGGCGCTTAAACAGTTTGAAAAAAACGTCAGGACGATAAACGACTTTGTAAAACGATTTTTTGGCACCTTCACGGACTAAAGGTGCCACAAAAAAGTTTCCAGACCAAGAGTCAAGCGCTCCAGTCCACAAAGTTTGCACGATCTTCGTGAGATAGCAAAAAAAAAAAAAAATTCACATATCAACGATCATTATTTATTTTCATTTAATTTTCAATAATTTTTATTAAATTAATTTTTAAATATTTAATTCAATTTTATTCAATCGATTATTACATGATTATTCAAAATAAAATGTAATCACGATCGACAATATTTATTTCGATCGATCCCTCGATCAAATTTGCAAATATCAATCAAAATCTGATTTGATTTCGTCATCGTCGAAATCATCGCTTTCACTTCGAAGACTCGTGAGAAAACAATTTCACGAGCTTTCATCGGCTCGTTCGGATTCCAATAAATAAAATAACATTTTGAATCGCTGGGATATGGTTGGTGCATTTTTTTTTTTCGCAGCATCGGCGAGTGTGGGATGCATCACGGATGCGTCGTGACGGGCATTGGAAAGAGATGTGCACTGTGTGTGTGTGTGTGTGTGTGTGAGTGGAGGAGAACCGAAGGAGGAAGGATTCGCTGAGTGAAACGTTTTCTCGAGTGGATGAACGAGGATCTTTGCTGTGGGCAGCACCGCGGGCTACTACGCTCCAATGATTTATCATGTATCCACCTCTCTCTCTCTCTCTCACTCTATCTCCCTCTCTCTTTCCCCCAATGTATTTCGCATACAGCCTTTTCGCAAAAAAAAAAAAACAAAGAAGATAAAAAAATGAATAAATTAAACTCTTCTATGGACGAATTTTTCTTTTCCTCATTCAATCAATTTTTTTTTGTTTGTTTTCAAAGTCTTTTCGAAAAATTGATTCAAATGAAATATCTCATGAATTTTTTACAGACTTTTGGCAAGATAAATAAATAAATAAATGAATAAATAAATAAATAAATAATAAATAAATAAATAAATAAATAAATAAATAAATGAATAAATAAATAAATAAATAAATAAATAAAACTCTTCTATGGACGAATTTTTTCTTCCTCATTGATTTCAATTTTTTGTTGTTGTTGTTGTTTTTTTTTAACATTCTTTCGAAAAAATTTATCCGAACGAAATTTTTTCACGAAACATTGAATTCCTCAACACAACATAGCGTTCTCTATGAGGAAGCAAGAGAATTTAAAACAAAAACAAGCTCCCTCACGGACGAATCTTCATTCGCTAAAAAGTTTCACTTGTTCGATATTTTCATCTGACTCACCGAAAAAATAGACGTCGCATTTCCGTCATCGTCAATGTTTCCAATCGTCACATCCTTGGCGGCACTTTACACACATGATAATCACATAGAATCATTAACACGTGTTCACACGTGTGTCCCAAAGCGTACGACAAACAATTCCCCAATTCAATCGATTCGACACTATTACCATTTTTTTTCTATCCAATTTTCATTTCATTTCGAACGATATTCAATGAAAATTATTCAAAATTATTTATTTATTTTTTCGAAATCGTATTTACATGTGATTTTATTTTTATTTTATTTTTATTTTATTTTTATTTTATTTTTATTTTATTTTTATTTTATTTTTATTTTATTTTTATTTTATTTTTATTTTATTTTTATTTTATTTTTATTTTATTTTTATTTTATTTTTATTTTATTTTTATTTTATTTTTATTTTATTTTTATTTTATTTTTATTTTATTTTTATTTTATTTTTATTTTATTTTTATTTTATTTTTATTTTATTTTTATTTTATTTTTATTCATTTGTTTTTTTTTTTTTTCAGAACATAAAAATTTTGTGGCAACCGAAACGACGACGACGTGAGCTCGCACTTCATACTAAACCTAAAACATATTAATAAGAAAAAGTGGGGTATGATAATTGGTACAGGTATGAGTGACTGTACTCGGTCCTCGCGATAACAGGTTTCCCTCGGTTTTGTTGCACACACACACACAGAGACACGTGGTAACGAAGCGCAGGCGCGCGCCCTTCTTCTCGTACGTGGTTAAAAGTGAGACTCGAGATCGGATGTGTGCTGCGATTCACCTCTCTGTTGGTTTCGAGGTCGTAAAGATAATGCCCACATCCCACACCGCCCCCCCCCCTCCCCCCGCCCATCCCCACCTTTATCTCGCTCACCGCGAACCGAGAGGAAAAAAATGTATTAAAATTATTTTCGAATTTCGTTTGAATGGAAGATCCCGCTTTGTTATTTTTTTTTTATATCCGGTGTTCGACAAATTCGACGATAACGATTGTTCGGATGTTTATGCTTGATTCTTCACGACCTCATGGAAATCGGCGGAATATGAAGTCGCGAATTCAATCAAGCTCCGATCCTTTTTCACAAATTTTTATTTTTTTATTATTGGTACTTTTTCATTATTATTATTATTCTTACTACATTTTTCATTGAATTGTTTTACCATCGGTACAATTTTAGAGATCTTAGGTCTGGATGAAATTGTAATAAATATTATTATAGTTATTATTATTATTATTATTATTATTATTATTATTATTATTATTATTCAATTCATTCATTCCTCATTGAATGGTTTGACAAATTTAGAGATCTTAAGTCTAGATAAAATTATCATAAGCTAAATTGCGCGTTATTATTATTATTATTGTTATTATTATTATTATTATTATTATTATTAGTGTTACCCATCGAAATCGGCAGGATATTCGATCTAAACTTTAACCAAATTCCGATTCGTTGTTTTATTTTATTTATTTCGAAAACTTTGTAGAACTATTTTTCAATTCTATACCGATGCGTTGCTGCATATATATATATATATATATATATATATATATATATATATCCGTTTAGACGAGAATATATAGCAAAGTACGATCAATCGGTGCGTTTGCGTTGCAACAACCCGTGAAACTTTACTCCCGGATAAATCAAGCAATTAACTCGACGGTTTGTAATTAGCGGAGCCATTAAGAAAGATTATTTATCGAACGACTTGTCACGCTCGTTCGGGGGCACGCACGCCGGTTTATCGTCCGAGAATTCGTTCTTTCTCTCTCTCTCTCTCTCTCTCTCTCTCTCTCTGTGGTTGGGTCCAAAACACCGCAATCGGTAGTGCGATCGGTTCGACGCATCGACAGCGAAATGATTATTCTTCCCCCGGGGCAATCCGTTTGCAACATAATCGTACGATATAACGTACCGCTAATACCATTCCCATATATTCATTTATTTCTTTTTTTTATTATTATAATTATTATTTTCATACATCGAAGATTCCGACATTTTTCAAGTTTCGAACTTTAATTGAAATCACGACAAAAGCGATATCCATAAAAATTGATATTCTCAATATTCCGGATGCTATTTTATTATTCGTTTCGTTAATTTGTTATTTTTTTAAATTTCGAAAAAAATATTGAGACACAAAAGTGAATTGGATAATGAAGACGATGATAATTCCAGATAAAGCATAGTTTCACAATATTTTTTTTTAGAAATAAAACTCGAATCTCATAATGACAATTTTATTATCATTATCATTGTTCACGATGCACGTGGAATCAGACTGGGATGTTAATTGTTCGGTTCGCAAGCATGTTGCTCGATATGCGAGGGACACGAGACCCATTGGAAATATATTACCGAGCGGCGCTTTGAGAAGAGCTTGGATATATATATATATATATATATCGTCTCAAACCGCGTAAGAAACGGTACAGCATCCGACGATGCACTCGCTCGCCTTCCGCAAGAATTATAATCCCCCTCGTGACTTATTAGGTACCGACGTGTGGACTCATTCCGTCGGCTTCATCAACCCAGCTCAACACCACCAACCATCTTCCAATTGTATAACATGAATTATTTATCCAATTCTTTTTAATACCGCGTAAAAGTAGTAAATTGTTGTATGAAATAATTGGAGTCTTATAATTATTTGAATTTGTTTTATTTATTATTTGAAATTGTAAAATAATCAGTCTCATGATTATTTAGATTTGTTTGTAGTTTCATATTATTCAAAATTCTAGAATAATTGTAGTTTTATAATTATTTGGATTTGTTTAGAGTCTTGTGTTATTTGAAATTCTAGAATAAACGTAATTTTATAATTATTTGGATTTGTTTGTAGTCTAGTGTTATTTGAGATTCTAGAATAATTGTAGTTTTATAATTATTTGGATTTGTTTGTAGTCTTGTGTTATTTAAAATTCTAGAATAATTGTAATTCTATAATTATTTACGTTTGTTTGGAGTCTTGTGTTATTTAAAATTCTAGAATAATTGTAATTTTATAATTATTTGGATTTGTTTGTAGTTTTGTGTTATTTAAAATTCTAGAATAATCGTAGTTTTATAATCATTTACGTTTGTTTGGAGTCTTGTGTTATTTAAAATTCTAGAATAATTGTAATTTTATAATTATTTGGATTTGTTTGTAGTCTTGTATTATCAAAAATTCTAGAATAATCGTAGTTTTATAATTATTTGGATTTGTTTGTAGTCTTGTATTATCAAAAATTCTAGAATAATTATAGTCTTATAATCATCGGAAAATTATGTAGAATTATTATCAGACACTTGTATCGATACAAACGAATTTTCCTCGAACCTACCTTTTTGCAACTTAGTGCCAAGATGAAATAATAATAATTCTTCCAACAATTCCTGAAAATTCACCAGAAAATATCCAAATAACAGGCCGAATAACTCGCCCCGCAAAATTCGAGTATTCACCGTGAATGCCAAACCGAATCCGGAGTTTCGCACGAAACGCGAAAATGTTATACATTTTTTTTTCTTTTTTTTTTTAACTCGTCTGCAGACCGACCAGACTCGTCAATTATCGTCAAAATCGTTTCGTAGCGTGTCCATCGATCGTTTTTTCGGTTCGCGTAACACGCGTTTATGAATATTGATGGATTTTACGAGGCCGTCACGAAGATTCCACGATCCGAAAACGATAAACAAGTAAAATAAGATTAAACGGAAAAACAACAAAAAAAAAAAATTGAAAGAAAAAACCAAAAAAAAGAATAAAAAATTGTCGCCAAACACGAGAATAAAGTTTACGTTTATTTGCAAAAAAAAGAAAGAAAAATTTGCAAACGTCAGGATCGTGTCCCTGTGATTAAACGACGGATGGGTGATATAATTTTTATTTTTTCCAGCGGACCGATGATAACGATGGGAGGCGGAAGGAACGATGACAATTTTTTTTTTTTTTTTTCACACCATCGAAGAGTGGCAACGCGAACGTGAGAAATGCGTCAGGTCGAGTGGATCCTACAGAATACGGTTCGATTATTATGACCGTGTGGCAATTAATTCACCGTGTAATTAGCTGATAAATAATTTTCATGTGTATCGCCGTCGATTGCACACGCCGTCGTCGTCGATCGATCTCGTTTCGAACGTATAAATATTTAAATTTCGAGCTGAAAGATTGTTTTTTGTTTTTTTTTTTCAGTTTTGCGTGAAATTTTATTTTTGATGCTATTTTTTTTTTTTTTCAATTTATTTTTTCTTTTTCAAATTTCTTTTATTGCAATTTTATTCGATACATTGTCTCAATCAATATTAAAATTGCAGGTTGAAAGATATTTTTTCAGTCTTGCGTGAAATTTTATTTTTAATAATATTTATTATTTGGTAAATTCGTTAATGATGTTATTATAATATAATATAATATATATATAGTTATAATAAAATAATTTGGCCAAAGCAATAACCAACAAAATATGTATTATTATTATTATTATTATTATTATTATTTAATTTCTTCTATTAATTCTTTTTTTCGATACACCGTTTTGATGTATCAATCACTTTTTCACAATTCTAAAGTATTTACGTCGAATAATTAAAAAAAAACGGAAGCGATCTAAATTTTCGAGTGAATGAAATTTTGAAAGGTGGAATGCATTTTGTTCACGAACCCGATTTATCATCATTTTTCTAACATTTTTTTTTTATTCCAGGTTAACGATAGTATTATTTCGCGAATGGTCGTAAAATTTAATTCGCAAATTTTTATCACGGTTGACCGAGAGCACGGATCATAAAGCGCCCGGATTTCAGCAGTTTTGCGTTTGCAAAAGTCTCCGTGGACCGATCGAGGCGATTGATTGGTTCGTGAATTACGCACCAGGAAACGTATTATTATACTTCGTTAACCACACGAATCACCACAGATCGGGTCGTAATGTTGAAGGACGAGAATGCTATTTCGTTGTCTCGATCGTATCGATCACGTGGAATCGCAATTTGCGTTGAAAATGTTTGGTCCATTGTTGAAAAAAAAAAAAAAAAAAAAGTTATTCGATAAAAAAAATGGTTTTAGTCAAATAAATAATTTTTTTAAAAAAGATAATCGATAATCAAATGGCAAATCGTATAAATAATTTTTTTTTAAAAGATAATCGATAATCAAATGGCAAATCGTATACATTTTTTTTTTTTTTCAAGTTAATCAATAATCAAATGGTTTTAGACAAATTGTCTAAATAATCATCGGTTCTTTATCTTTTCGTACATTTTTTCTTGTACCATTTATCTCGATTTCTCGCGAAGAGAATGTGTAATTTATCAATAATTCATGTATTCAGAGACCATTAGATAAAAAAAAAAAAAGTATTCGAGTCGATCAATGCTGTTTAATAGAAAATTGAACTCGTGCACGATCTACGAGAAATGGAACGATGGATTTGGAAATAGTGACCGATAGTTATGTCTTTATCAGTCATCGCTATTTATCCGGCAATGTGAATCGCAGCAGTTGGAAACAATGAACGAAGGAATCGAAAACAAAATATGCAGATACATATTAATTGTTATTAATTAAAATTGTGTAAAAAAAAAAATAATTGACGTGGTTTTGAAATAAATGAAAATCAATAATCACATTTCATTGTTCATAAATTTAATTTTAATTAAAATAAATATGCTTTATTGAGAATAATTTATTTAAAACGATAATTTAAAATTCATTCGTATAAAAATGTTGAATACAATAATCGAGGTAATTTAAATTTAAATTAAATAAATAATTTGAAATAATTTAAAATAAAAATGAATATTTTATCGAGGACTACATGCTAAAAAAAATTTCATAAACTTTCGAGTATATCTTATTCAAAACGACGTCCCAACTCGATCGAATTGCTCGTACATATTTAAAAAAAAAAAAAAGAATATAGATAATGATAAAAAAGAAATTTAAAAAAATTCAATTTTACAGGATGCTTCCCCCTCAATTTAAACAGTTTAAGAACAGAAAATGTTCCATCCATATTCTTATCATCATCGTGTGCTTTATTCTTAAAAAATCATCAGTTGAAAAAAAAAAAAAAAAAAAAAAAAATTCGTAACGTTTGAGAATTTCAATAATTCGATGACGTGTTGACAAAGAATTTTAAAAGTACTTACATCAACTCTGAAAAAAAATACGGGTTGAAAAAAAAAAATGCATAATCCGTTGAAGTGAATAATCGTAGAAAACTCGTATATTTACTATACATTCAATATCGACGATAAATAATAATAAACGATAAAGTTTCCAGCAGCAGCAGCAACCAAAGTCTCAGGATTGTAAACTCGACGTGCGTTGCTTCCAGTGCTATCGTAAATCACTTCGTCGAGTTTGTAATTGCAGTTAAAATGTCTCATTATGCAATTCTCCATCGCATTCCCCCCCGCGTTGGTGTGTTCGGTACTTTAACGCGTTTGCCAATGGGATTTTGCAATAAATCCGGAGTTACACCGCGAGAGAGGTTCGTGCAATTATTATTATTTCCATTCATCGATATCACAACAACGTCGTTATCGTTTGACCCGATAATCGTTTGTGCACAATGTAAGCCGAACTATTGTTGGGAATCGTTTGTTGAACGAGTGTCGTTGCACAATTTCGATGCACAACGAGAAGACTTTTGAGGAAGATGGATGAATTGTGAGCGTGGGAAAGAATTATTTCTTTTAAGAATTCATCGATGTGAATTATTTTTTTATAATTCACAAATGTGAATTATTTTTTCATAATTCACAAATGTGAATTATTTTTTCATAATTCACAAATGTGAATTATTTTTTTATAATTCACAAATGTGAATAATTTTTTATAATTCAAAGATATGGATTATTTTTTTTTAATTCACAAATGTGAATTATTTCTTTATAATTCACAAATGTGAATCATAATTTCATAATTCACAAATGTGAATTATTTTTTATAATTCACAAATGTGAATTATTTCTTTATAATTCACAAATGTGAATTATTTCTTTATAATTCACAAATGTAAATTATTTCTTTATAATTCATAAATGTGAATTATTTCTTCATAATTCACAAACGCGAATTTCTTCTCTAGAAATTACGATCATACGTTTCTGGGCAACGGAATAATACCGATTGATTTACCATCGTTGTCTTCGTGCAACTTCAATCCCATTTCCCGTAAAACTGCATTATCGACGACCCCGATTTTGTTGCACCGACGAATTATTTCCTGATTCTCCGAACTATTTTCACACAAGTTTCTCAATGCAAATATCGTCCATTGCATCATCACTGTGTGAAGTTTGTTCATTAAGGTTTTCATATCGATGGAAAAAACAGTTTTGAGAGATCATTCCCATTTTGTTTGTCAAAGAAATCTTTTTTCTTTTTAATTTGTCAAACCTTATTTCATTTTCATCATAAAAATTTAATTTCACGTATGAAAATCGTTTCGTTTACGAAGTGAAAAAAATTAATGAATTCGAACAAAAGGATACATGGATTTCTCGCATCGATATTGCAGCAGTCCAGCAGAAGCGGTATGGTATCCGTTTCTCGAAGCTGAAAAATCGCCGGAACGTCGCCGATCTTGTTATAATGTTCAAATGTGATAATATCGAGTTGCAACTATATCGACGTGTCATTGTCGCGTGGCAGAGCGTTCAATATTGCTTTTGTTCGACGGTTGCTTCGCGATTTGTTCGTTTGTCGAACGATTTCGAACGACGCACGAACGACCGAAGCAGCGTAATGCGATTTCAAACGCGATAGCTTCGAAAAACAAGTTCGCGTGGCGCTAGCTGACGGATCGCCGCTCGACGGAATCGATAAAACAGTTTTCTAACTTTTTTTAAATATACGTTATCCGTTAATTTTCATTTTATTTGCAAATTAGAATTATTTGAAAAATATAATTATTTGCAAAATCGAATTATTTGCAAAATATAATTATTTGCAAAATAGAATTATCTGCAAAGTAGAATTCTTTGCAAAATAGAATTACTTGCAAAATATAATTATTTGCAAAATGAAATAGAATCAAATCATGAAAACCTTTCTGATCAACAAATCGTTGATTCATTGAAGTTAATTGTTAACCGATGAATTAAAAAAAAACAAACAAAATAACACGTTGTTAAAAAAAATATTTTCGGAATAATACGATCTTCGTAATAAATGTGAAACTAGTAACAGATAATTCATATCAATGAAACGTAATGGATCTTTGTGTTGTGCGGTGATAAAAAATTAATGAAAAATAGAAATTGCAAAAGCAATGAAAAATGCGACGTAGACTTAAGGGGGACAATATGTACAGGCTTATGCAAACACCTTAAATAGGTATACCCGTAAACACAACTACCACTATTTTTCTTTTGCCACGAACCTTCTGTTTTCTCCCACAACACTTGAGAAATTGCGAATTAACCATACGACGAAATTGAAATGAAAAAAATAAAATAAAATAAAAAAAATAAAAAACGCTCACCAATTCTTGATTGATGTTGTGTCGATGAGCCAAATTCCCGATGGCTCTAATCAATCCGGCTTTGAATCCAAACGCCGGATGTTTCTGAAAATCGCTGTCCAAGTCCGAACCGCTCGGTCCCTGTGAATTCGGTGCCACGTCGCTCAACTTTTGCAACGGTGTGAAATAATTTTCCGACGTCTTGCCGGTCATGTGCAGCGATTTCAGAAGAACTGAAATCGAAAGAAATAATAACAATAATTCGCGACGAATCCTCTAATGATTGACATAAAAATGTTCCATTGAAAAATTACTGGAAGCTGTGATTTTCATCGAATTTTTTATATCACAGAAAACCATGAAAAGTAATTGAGGATTTTATTTTTTTGTGGTGTGAAAAATCAGGCAATGTCATACTCACAGACACAATTGATCATGAGACTCTTGTCGGACTTGAGTATCTGACACTCGATCGAATCCTTGGAAGATATCACTCCGATGATATCGAGCAGCGCGACGACCTCCGCGGGCTCCAAGCCGTTCAAGTACGAATCTACCGTCTTCAGGATCAAATCGCTTCTCTTTTTGAATCTCTCCGACAAAAATTCTATCCCCTCCGTCGTGAGATTCGTGCTTGCATCGCTTTCGCTCTCGTCGTAAACTGTTTTTCGTACGTCTTCGCGAATAATGTCCAACAATTCCAATTTATGATTCGTCGATAAATTTTCATAAGTGTTTTTCAGCCAGCCCGGTGTTTTCAACAAAATTGTCAACACGTCGACGGCAATGTCGATCCCCAGTTTGTCGGCTTCTATGAGCGGCTGAGCGAGACTGCACAGTTCCGCTTCTGTGTAATATCCTTGCGGCGGCGTAATTCGAGTGAGTTGGTTCGAGACGTAGAGACAACACGCTCTGGCCAGTCGAGGATGATCGCATCCGACTAGCGATCTGAAAAATTAATTTTATTCAAATCGACCGTCGCGAGAGTCAAAAAATTTTCCGTGTCTCACATTATCGCAGCTTTGAAGCGGCTGCTCTTCAAGCACACAGGTAAATCCGCCGCGTCGCAAGCCATAACCGTGAAATTTACGAGAAACTGAACGCAAAATTGAAGTATTTCCCGATGTTCCTCCGACGGATGTTCGTCGTTTCGAATGCCATTCGCGATGCGGTCTTCGGCCCACTCTACGACTCCGGCGTAAGGAAAATACAGCGCACTGTCGTCGCCGTCGACGATGTTTTCCGACAGCGCCGCGTACAACTCGTGGGGAGCGTCGTAGCCGGTCAGGTACTCCTTGTGGCGATAGCCTTCGACGCAAGAATTGGCCAAGCCTTTCAGCAGCAAGATTCTGATTGCCGCCGGGACATTCGCATCGGGATCGGTCAGAATTTCTGCTAATTTGGCCAAGTTTCGCTTGACGACCAAAGTCCTGAACAGAAGAAGACGACCCGTCGACAAGAATAAACATAACCGATCGAGACAAGTCAATGTGAAAGTTTTGATTTCGATAAAGTTTTTCAAAAATCATGTTAAAGCGGAATTATTACTTTTTTTGATCCGGAGAAAAGTACTTTGGTGTTATTACATTAACGAGATTGGGCCAGTCCTTTTCGGAAACAATTTTACATAACCTCTCGTACAAATCCATTGTTTTTGGTTTATTTCGTGGAAAAAAGAACGAGGATGACTGCGATTTATCTGTTTGATTCTTATTGGGTTGTCTACTGGGAATTGTTGCATCATTTCATTGTTTGTTTATTGTTGAACATGCAGTTGGAGGTTAGGTGAAGGTGTCGCGGAAACCATGGAGCCATGGAGCCATGGAGCCTAGAGAACAGGAGACACAACTAGCCCAGATTTGGTTTCAAAATCAGTCATGAAAAGTTGGACCAGGTGCATAGTTCGAGGGGCCCCGAACGCAGCGCTGTCAACCGTAGCGGGTAGTGTGATGTATCTATCATACGCACGTCTCGGTATATCTATATATTATATCTGCATGAATATGACGTCACAGACCATTAGTTCAAGAATCGACTACCATGCAGTGCCTAACAGGAGCGCTGACATCAATAGCCTCGCCTTAGTTACGGTTGCCCATAGTAACGGTAACCATGGCCAACTTTTTCGGCTATATTTTATACCCGTAGTTGTGTCTCCTTTCCTCTAGGCTCCATGACAATTATAGAACATTGTAATATGTTTCATAATTATGCAGTTATCTTACGATCGGTTTATTTACATATGTTACTCACGTCACATTACTTACATTACGTCACATTTTTCATCAAATGGTACGATCTGAGAGCCACTGGTTCCACGCTCGCAGACCGCCAAGCGGCAGCATCCGGTACCAATCGCTCGTTCCGAAAACACCCGAAAGCGAGTGCGACTTGGCCGCCTGCGTCAACTCCCGATTGATTTTCGAAAGCGCTGCACGTTCTGCAACCTCTATCGACATCAGATAATTTCGTATGCGTCGAGATGGTCGAGATGATACAATCATCTGACACACTAGATTGGTCAGGTCTGTCAGAGAACCGTTTATAGCTCATTTCAGGGAGGGCTTGCGTTTTGCAATGGCGAGTGACCCTGGCAGAGTTTCAGTTCCTTCGATCGGTTTATTCTATTCGCGATTGTGTTAATGTTTTTTTTTTTTTGTTTTATCATCATATTTTCCATCGATAATTCACGTTAACGAGCTTAGTACGAGTAATTACGGTGTTAGTTGGAGCGAGGATATATAAGTTGGCGTCGGTGTTAACGTGTTGGTGTGGAAACCAGCCAAGTCTCGAGAGAAAGAGAGAGAGAGAGAGAGAGAGAGAGACACACTGCTTCATATTTTTTTTCAATTTTATTTGCAACATTCAAAGCACATCCGCGAAGATAATTTTGTTTTTTACAATTTTTTTCTCGCCAACTGTGAATCAAGGACGAACGATCGATATTTCGTAGAATCGTCGATCAAACGAAATATAAATAAAATAAAAAAATAAAAAAGGAAGGAGAAAACAACAGTCCATCGATCCGAGCGAATGTTTCGAAACCGATCGTATACACCAAAGATGCGTGCTGTTTAAGGTGCTTTGTTTATTGTTATTTTCTTTTATTTTTATTTTAAATCGTATTTCATAAAATTATACAAAATCATAATTTACAAACAGTGACTCGCAGTCCATTGATAAGCTCGTAAAATTTTCATGACACACAATGATGATGTGGAAAAAAAAAAAAAATTATTTTTGTCATATTTTCATCGGCAATACAAACATTTTTTTTATCAAGTTTCTTTGTTTATTATTATTATTATTATTATTGGTTATGTTTTTTTTGTTCGATGCAGTTATCGTCCAACAGTAAGATGAAACAGCGAGCACTGTTGGCGAAACTTAGGTTAGTCGATGCGTAACGACATTGTCGATTTTTCGTTTGGCGCGTTATCGACAAGGATTGCGCAGTCATGTCGGACGACGACGCGCCGCTGGAGCTGGACGACTCGATGGATTCGGACGAGGACATATTCAGCGCGCACGGACGTCGTCACAGCGGCGCGGCGGTCAGGCGCAACAAGAGTCTGCGCACGCTGCGATCGCATTCGGGCGGCAATCCTCACATACCCGGAAATAATTTGAGCGTCAGACGCAGCACTCGCAACAGAATGCAGACTTACGACAATCTGAACACCAGCTGGATCTTGGGTGAGCGCAAGTTTAATAACGCGGATCTGAGATTCGTAGGTTATGGTCGATACGATCGTCGCGAAACCGACGATCGCGCGCGTCGAATTATCTTGATCGCGAAAAAAGATTTTCGAAACGAGTTGCGAAACATTGGTCGGTGAATTTTTTCTTCAGGAACTCAAACTCTGAAGGGCTACCCGATGTTTCAACAGCACGGCTCGTCGTCGGACAAGGACATGGCGGACGAGGCGCCGGACAGGCCCAGGGACATCAGGGAACGCATGCCGCTTAAGTCGCGCGAGAATCATCCGCCGTCCGGCAGAACATCGACCAGACACATGAGAGACAGAAGCGATATGAACGGCAGAGAGCTCAGGGACAGATCGGAGAGGAATCGCGAGATGCGAGACAGATCGGATCAGGAGAAGAGTCTGAGGGAATTGAGCGAGAGACAGGAGATTAAGGAAAAAAATGTCACCAGGAGCAAATCCAACAGCGTTATAACCAACGACGAGAGAGAATCCAGGTCGGTCGATGTACTTTTTTCTCTTTTTTTTTTTTTTTAACTCGAAGCTTGCGCGGTTTGTTCGAATGAAAAAAAAAAAAATGTGTATTTTTGTAGAACGCGAAAGAATGAGAGTCCGAACCGCACGAGGGAGGGTCCTGTGACCAGACTCTGCGGCAGTTTGACCGAGAAGGACGTCAAATTGAAGTCCGAAGCGAACGGGGCGAACGAGGAGAGCTCGCAGGAGAGCGACAGACCGGAAAACAATGTGAATTCCGACAACGAGGATGTCTGCAACGATGATAAAACTGCTCAGGTATGATATCTCGAAATTATTAAAATTTTACGAACGAGTATTCCCAATTTATTCGACTGATTTGTTGATTTTTTTTTTTTTTTTTTTTTTTTTGTTCTTTTCGTTTTCGACAGGGTTACGAAGACATGTACACGCGTGTTAAACGCACGAGAAGAAAGTCGCAGCGTCAATTGCAGAGACGCAAAAAATTGTCCGATCGCGATAGCGACATGAGCGAATCGTCGGATTCACCGGGTCCCCGTAAATACAGTTTGCGACAAAAAAAACCGACGATCGATCGATTTCAAGCGAACGTGGAACCGGTGAGACGTTCGATAAGAGCTTTGCGAAGCGTTCTCACGAATTCGATGAGATGTCGCAAACACAGAAGCAAAAGTTCGAGCTCGAGCGACTCGAGCGAGTCCGAGCAACAACGTTACGACAAGAAAAAAGGAAAGAAAGGAAGGTTCGTACAAATTTTCCGTTTTTTTTTTTTCAATACAAATTTTCGTACAAATTTTCACTTTCTTTTATTTTCCTAAAAAAAAAAACTATGCATTCGATTACTTTCCAATTTTCCGGTCGAATTTATTGATTCTTGATGTCAAAAGAAAGAAAAAAGTTAATAATTTTTATGAAAAATTCCGTCTGCTGAACCCGCACAAAATGAATAAAGTTATTTATTTATTTTGTATATTTTGTATAAATAAATAACTTAATTTATTTATGAATAAAGTTATTTATTTATTTTGACAGTGAGAAAATTTTATTTATTCTATTATTATAATTATTTTTAATTATGCGACGATCTAAGCAAAAAAAAAAAAAAAAAAAAATTACGTTATTCCGTAGACAATCTGCGATACCCCAGGGCGGTCCGACTGATCGTAAAGCCGACATCGATCCGATAACGTTGGACGTTAACATAAGATTCAGCGACGTGGGTGGTTTGGAATCGCACATTCACTGCCTCAAAGAAATGGTTGTGTTTCCGATGATGTATCCGGATGTGTTTCATCGATTTCACATCACCCCACCAAAGGGCGTTCTGTTTCACGGTCCACCGGGTAAGCGCGTCGATGATTTCCAATAATTTATTTTCAGAATTTCTTTACAGAAAAAAAAAAAAGAAAACAAACGCAACTCTTGTAAGATTACTTTGCCGATTTTCTCACAAACCATGGGACTCGATAAAATGGAATTTGGCATGGTAATGCATACCATCAACCCACATATTTTGCACCAGTTAACACTTGAAAATATTAACATTTTATTCAGCCCGAAAAAAAAAATGAAATAGAAAAAAATTAAATTAATAAATTTGGATCGTGAGCTGTCTAATTAAATTCTCCTGATAAAAAAAAATGCGAAGGGTCGAAAACCTGAATTCAGACAACTAATGACCTCTCTCCAACGATGAGAAAAAAACCGATTTGACTTAAAATTCAATTTACCCCGAAAAAAAAATTGAAATAGAAAAAAATAAAATAAAGAAAATTGAATCGTGAGCTGTTTAGTAAAATTTTCATGATAAAAAAAAATGCGAAACGTCGAACACCCGAATTTAGACAACCAATGACCTCCCTCCAACGATTGGAAAAAACCGATTCGACTTAAAATTCAATTCACCCCGAAAAAAAATTGAAATAGAAAAAAATAAAACAAAGAAAATTGAATCGTGAGCTGTTTAGTAAAATTCTTCATGATACAAAAAAAAATGCAAAACGTCGAACACCCGAATTTAGACAACCAATGACCTCCCTCCAACGATTGGGAAAAAACCGATTTGACTTAAAATTTAATTCAGCCCGAAAAAAAAAAAAAATAAAGAAAATTGAATCGTGAGCTGTTCAGTAAATTTTTCACGATAAATTTATTTTCAAAAAGGTACCGGAAAAACCCTGATAGCCCGTGCTCTGGCGAACGAGTGCAGTCAGGGTAGCCGAAAAGTCGCGTTCTTCATGAGAAAAGGCGCCGATTGTTTGTCAAAATGGGTGGGCGAGTCCGAACGACAATTGCGACTGTTGTTCGAACAGGCTCAACAGATGAAACCGTCGATAATATTTTTCGACGAGATAGACGGTCTCGCACCCGTGAGAAGCACGAAACAGGATCAAATTCACGCGTCGATAGTTTCGACTTTGCTCGCTTTGATGGACGGTCTGAGCGATCGCGGCGAGGTGATAATAATCGGCGCGACCAATCGAATAGACGCCATAGATCCGGCCCTCAGACGTCCCGGACGTTTCGATCGGGAATTGTTCTTTCCGTTGCCCGCGATGAAGGAACGTTTGGAAATTTTGAAAATTCACGTCAACAAGTGGAAAGATCCGCCGGGCGAGCCGCTACTCGAATTACTCGCGGAAAACGCGACCGGCTATTGCGGTTCGGATCTTCGAGCATTGTGCACCGAGGCTGTGCTTCAGGGTTTGAGACGAACTTATCCGCAGATTTACATGACGAGCAAACGATTATTGCTCGATCCTCAACGAGTCGAGGTATGGAACATTGTTTATCGTCATGGCAACATTGGAAGACAAGTTATTCACGTTATTATACATATTATGTATTATTTTTTGGGATTCAGGCGATTTTGAAAAAAAAATTATTTGAAACAATATTTATTTTAAGGCACTTTTTTTTTTTTTTTTTTTTTTGTGGCCATCATCGATTGAAGTCCTTCGAATCTGCAGTATTTTATTTTGTACAATTTTATTTAGTCAACGTTCCTTCAATAATAATAATAATAATTTTTATTATTATTATTATTATTATTGTTGTTGTTATTAGTATTTTTTTTTTTCAATCGAACTCAATCTAATTTCAACAATGCTACAGTAGAAATTCTGTGTTGCATGACTGGTTGGAAATGAACTTTTACAATCGTTAATGGAAAGGGATAGAAACAGAAATAATAATAATAATAATAATAATAATAAAACAAATTTTTTTATTTCTTATGACGCTAAAGTTTTTGTGTGTGTGTGTTTTTTTTTAATGTGGCAATCATCTATACCGAAGTCCTTTGGTTTTGCATTATTTTATTCATCCAACTATCTTTCAATAATAATAATAATAATAATAATAATAATAATAATAATAATAATAATAATAATAATAATAATAATAATAATAATAATAATAATAATAATAATAATACTGAATTTTAAATGAAAAAATGATTGAATTTTAGGTCAAGAAACGTGATTTCATGCAAGCAAGTTCGGTTTTGGTGCCATCGTCCCACAGAGCAGCACCGTGCATAAGTAGAAAGCTCCAACCATTTTTGGTGCCGTTGCTGGGTCCGGCTGTCGATGAATTGATCATCGCCGTCAAAGCGATATTTCCACAAGGAATAAAACCTTCGTTGGCAAAGTAAATAACCACGATTTTCCTTAATTTTTCTATTTATCTGATTTTTTTCTATTTATTCATGACGAATTATACAAAAAAAAAAATTCACAGAGTGAAAGCCGTAAAGGGAATTCACCGTCCACGTTTGTTGGTATCCGGCGACGACGCGGCCAGCGGTCAGGGACCCCGTTTGGCTCAGGCGTTGTTGTATCGAATGGAACACATACCCGTGCAAACGTTGGACGTTAGTACGCTTTTCGCGGAAAGCGCCAGGTCGCCGGAAGAAACTTGTGTCCAGGTGAATAAAATTTTCTTATTTGCAATTTTTTTTTCTCACCTTTTATTTAATTGTAATTTTATTTTTCACTTTTTATTTATTTTTTTTTTCATTTTATTTTTCACTTTTTATTCAATTGATATTATTCATTCTTTAATTTTCATTCATTTTCAATTCTATTCTTCACTTTTTATTTATTTGAAATTTTTCAAAAAAATTTATTTTATAATCTTTTTTTGACAATGAAAAAATTGAAAAATCGAGAACAAAGACTTAAAACTAACAACTTTCCCCTCAACATTTTTTCTTCGAAAATTTCACACGTTTCTGACGTTTGAATTATCATTTTGCAGGTTTTTAACGAGGCAACGAGAAACATACCATCGATAATTTACATAAGATCGATCGATCAATGGTGGCCGTTGGTTCCCGAAACCGTGAAAGCCGTTTTTCTCTGTCGACTAGCATCGCTCGATCCGTGCCTGCCGGTTCTCATTCTCGCCACTAGCGACGTGAAGTATCAAAATTTGGCGCCGCAATTGAAAAATCTATTCAGCGAATTGCGTGGCGAAATTTATTCGTTGAAAAAACCGACCGACGATCAACGTTCGACGTTTTTCAAACCGATATTCATGGTACAAAGTCTGAAGGCACCGCAGATGAAAGACGCGACGGTACAGGCGCTCGAGGATTTGCCACTGGCTCCGGATCCACAACCCAAACAATTGACCGAGGATGAGAAAAAAATTTTGTACGAGAAGGAAGAAATTTCGCTCCGAGAATTGCGCATTTTTTTGCGTGAAATATGCGCCAAACTCGCGAGAAATCGACAGTAAGCGCGTCAAAAATTCCATCAACCGATCTGACTTTATTTGCCAAATTACCAAAAAAAAGAAAACACGAAAAAAAAAAAAATAACGATAGAAAATATTTTTTACAAAAAAAAAAAGTTAGAAAAATTATGAATAAAATTGTAATTCTCGTGAAGAGTGTTTTCACATTGAAATTCGTTGATATGAAGGTGAAAAAAAAGTTTGAGGATGCCCGAAAAAAATTCGTCGAAAGAATTGAGAAAGTTCTAAAAATTTCGCAGCCACTGAAATTAATCGTTTGAAAAAAAAAAAATGTGCAAAATTTCAAAACGATCAACCCATTCGTTCCAAAGTAACACAGCTGTACAAAATTTGACTAAATGTTTAAAACTACGTCCTTAAAATCAGTAATGGGCGTTTCATTAGTTAAAAATGTATTTCAAATAATTTTCGGACCAAACGACAATGAATTTCATGGAACTTATTAAATATTTCAATTCATCGTAAGATAATAATTCACGTAAATTGGTCACAATTGTCACAGAAATGTGAAGACATTTATTCTTGCATAATAATCGATCATAGAATTATTTCTTTTTTTTTTTTGACAAAGTATTTAGATGCAATTTTCATCGAATGGATGTCCATCTCTGCTTAAAATCAGCTGACCATCTCAATCTTTCACGTCCACAAAAAAAAAAACAACACATTTTCTTCATAATTTTCTCGTTTTTTCGATCGTTCAAAAAAAAAAAAAAATAAATAATTTTCATAATTTCTAAATTCGACGATTTCATTTGCTAATTCGTGCATCGTGGGTCAATCTCCGCAGGTTCTTCATGTTCACGAAACCGGTGGACACCGAGGAAGTGCCCGATTACAACATGATAATCAAACAGCCCATGGATCTCGAAACGATGATGACGAAAATCGACATGCACTCTTATCTCTGTGCTCGCGATTTTCTCGACGACATCGATCTCATCTGTTGCAACGCTTTGGAATACAATCCCGAAAGGTTTGCTTCACAATCTTCAATACCACAATCTAATAATTATTATCATCATCACGTTAAACGAAACGACGAAATACTGCAAAAAAAAAAAAAAAAAAAAAAAATGTCAACGTCGCACAGAGACGACGACAAAACGGTTGCGAAATTCGCGTTGGACAAATTTTATCGTCACGAAAAGAAGAAAAGAAAGACAAAAAAATATATATATATATATATGTAAAAAAAAAAATTACAAAAAATGTGCGTGTCACGAGTTGATAAAATTTGGTCTTGTACTTACAATCATGTTGTGTGTGTTTCATGTCAGCTTGCGCGATAGGCCTTCGCTTGGAATTTTAAAGAGGTAGCACAGTTTCATTCCTGTTTATCAATTGCTGTTGTTGCTATTTAGTTTTCGGTGGTTTTCGATAAACACGATATACACACAAACGTTAAGTCGGGCGGGCTGAGTCGCCTGGAATATTGGAAAATTTTTTTTTTTTCCGTGACACGATCGATGCAAATTTGAAATACGATTTTAGCCTCATAAATTATCTGTACTCAGCTGTAATTTCAATTTTTTTTCATAGTCATACGAAGCATCTGAACGCTGTGAGATTTATCACAAAATTTTTATCACTCTTCGTAGATTTTCGATCATACGACTCGACGGATTTTCAATTTCGACGTCTCATTTTCTTCGTTACAGACTACATTCTCAGATGAGTGTCCGATTTTTTTTTCTGCGCTATCTGAACATTGTTGGCAACCTTTAACGTGAATGGAAAACAAGTTTACAGTTGTTTTTTTTTTTGGATAAACGGTTGAATAATAGGTTACCACAAATTCATTTCACCTCGCATCCCAAATTCCCCACACTCATTCAACAATGTAGTCGGTTACGAATAAAATGAGACGTCAAAATTGAAAATCCGTCGAGTCGTATTTCCCAAAAGCTGCGACGAGTGAAACAATTTTGCGATAAATCTCACAGCGTTCAGATGCTCCACACGGCTATGAAAAAAAATTTGAAATGATAGCCGAGTACAATTATTTTACAAGTGTAAAATCGATTACAAATTCCGATCGATCGTTTCACGAAAATAAAAAAAAAAACACCTCAAATTTTTCAGACGATGCAGGCCCCTCAATTACACGTCGTACAATTGAATTCAAAGACGACAAAGAAGAAGAAAAACTAGTTCGAGTTTTTCCAAGCTTTAACACTGCAAAAAAAAACCTATTACAAATTTTATTTACAATTTTTTACATTTTTTCATTTCGCGAAATGTTGTAAAAAAAAGAAAAAAAAATTCCTCATCGAAGACCACACTCGTCCTCATTCACAATTTCGCTTTTCACAAGAAAAAAAAACAATCATCATCATTATCATTTACATCAGAGCCAGGCGTTTATCATTTTCCTTTTGCACGACCAAAAAAAAAAAACAAATTTAAAAAAAATAAAAATAAACGAAAAAACTTTTGAAAAAAATGAAAAAAAATAATCTAACAACACGATTGATTGGATGTCCAGAGATCCAGCTGACAAGTTGATACGTCATCGTGCCTGTTCGTTGCGCGACAACGCTTACGCGTTGATAAAAGCCGAATTGGATTCCGACTTCGAGGACAAATGTCGCGAGATATCGAACAATCGTAAATTCGACGCGAATCGCGACGACGATCGTTGCAAGAACGCTAAAACCGAATCCCCGAATTCGCCGAACGACAACAAGATCGAAAAAAAATATTCCACGAGTCCGGGTGGTGGCGCTGGTGTCGTCGTCAACGGACGTAAATTCAATACATCGAGAAAACGTAAAATTCCGGCTTGGGCTCGTGGCTACGTGAAAAAAGTTCACAAGAAGAAAAAAATTTCCGTGGACGACACTTCAACGCCAACGCCAACGCCAACAACAACGACAACGACAGAAACGACTGCAAAAAATTCGCCAACGTTGAACGAAGAAACCGCGGGAATTGATTTGGAAAAATTTCAAGAATTCGAAACCGAAGCGAACAACGTTTTGAACGGTCATGCGAATATATTCGAAAACACGGACGACGAACAAGATTCGATCGTCGAAACGACGAAGGATGGAAAATTTGGGTCGGTCAATGTGAACAACGTTGATAAACGTGAAACAACGACGACGCCAACGCCCCCACCGACGTCAACGCCGACCGCGGAAACCGCGAATTCGATGGAAATTGTCGCAAGCGTCGATGACGGAAAAATTTTGGAATGCCCGTCGGGATCGGGAACTTCGTCCAGACGCGAGAGCATCGACGATCTGACATTCGCCATCGACAGCGACGGAGGTCCCGCGCAATCCGGCGACAATGAAAAAGTTATCGTCGATAGAGGTGAACTGGAGAGCGCTTGGCAACGCACCGTCGATATAACCAAATTATTTTCCGTCGAATTGTTGTGCGACATTTACGTTCAACTCAGCCGTTGCGTCGGTAAATACGCTCATACTTACGACAGAAAAACACTGCCGAAGGTCAGTTGTTTTTACGTAACAACTTTCGTTCTTGTTCAATTTGTTATTTTATTTTTATTTCATTTTATTTTATTTTATATTATTTTATTTTATTTTATTTCATCTATTTTTTTAATTGCAATTTGTTATTTCTATAACAGACAATTTTGTTGGTCGTATGTGTTTTGGTTGTTGCTAGTTGACATCGATCGATGCTCGATCCTAGACGATTAAAATTTTTTGACTTTTTTTTTTTACTTTTATTTGAATTTTGATTTTTATTTTTTTAATTTTCAATCGTTGGATCGAAACTTCAATTCTGAGGATTATTAAAATTGCTGATAACTGAACAAATATCAGGTTTTTTTCAGTCGGACTGGGTAAATTCCATCCCCAGTGGGTTTTTGACTCAAGTATGTCACGTTGACTTCAATTTTTTCATTTATTTTTTCATATCTTGAGAATTAAAAAAGTTATGAATTTTTTTTTTTGAAAATCTACGGTTTTTAAAAAAAAAGGTTTTTTGAAACATTTTTTTTTCAAGCATATTGAAAATTACATTTTTGCTATTATAAGAATTTATGAGCACAATAATGTCACGTTGACTTTCATTATTTTTTAAAATATCTTGAGAATTCAAACTAGTTGTACAAATTTTCGTGAAAAAAGTCGGTTCTGAACAAAATGTATTTTAAGATTGGTTTTTTTTTTAGTACATTAAAAATTACATTTTAGCTATTATAAAAATGAATTCGTTCATTTTATTTTATTTTTTTCTGTTCAGGATTTGCTCAAGGAACTCAAACGCTTCGAGATGTACAAAGCTACGATAAACGCCGAGCCCCCGGAAACGGCCCTGCATTCGTGTGAATCTACGGACGATGTATCAATGTCATGATAAAAAGCTTGAAAAAAAAAAAAAAAAAAAAACAAAGAAAAAAAACCACATCGTGTGATTATAAAAATTGTCTCATGTTCATGCAGCTCGAACGAATCGTTGAATACAAAATACGATTTGCTTCGTTCGAAAAAAGGAAAAAAAAAAAAAAGATTACACACGTAATTGTGTTTCATCGCGACTGTCGATTACGAAAATGAAAGAAACAAGAAAAAAAAAACAAAGAAATCAATCAACGATTATCCCGAATTTTTCGGATAATTAATCCGTTAATTACGATAATACGATCATAGGCCAAAAAAAAAAACAAAAAACAAAAAAAAAATGTTCGCCGAAGCTAATTTCTAGCTTCGAGCCACGTATATGTATATACACTCGAATTGTTGTTCCGTATAACATTTTACCCGTCGTATTCAAAAGTGAGAAACAAAAATTGAAAAAAAAAAAAAAAATAAGCAAATGAAAAAAAAATTGAAAAAAAAAAAATGTTCTCCGACCTCGTGCGATGTGACCGAACGTGTGAGCCGTGTACCTGATTGGTCGTCACTCCAGTCGCGAATCGTCAAGTTACGTTATACTCTTATCTATTATTTAAATTATTATCATTATTATTATTATTATTATTATTATTATTCGCACAATTAGCGAATCGTTGCCTGTAATTTGGGGGCCCCTTTAATTTTCATCGTTAAGGTAAATCAATGTGTCATTCGAGCCGTTAGGCTGGTAGTTATAACCAAGGCAGTTTCACATCCTCAAAAATCTTTTTTTTTTTTTTTTATCGAAAAAAATAAAAAAATATATGGATATGTATATACATATATATGTATATACTAGGGTGGTAGTCAGGGATTAAATCTTGAGCGTCCGCCCATAGAAAGAGTTTGGTTTTGGTGAAAGAACAGGACTTTTTTATTTTTGAAAAAAAATTTTTTTGAAAAATTAAGATTTAAAAAAAAAACGTATTTTTTCCAAATCTGCATATTTCACAACATGTTATCGATAAAAACTGCAATTTTATCTCGAGAATCGACTCTATCTCAAGAATCATGATTCGGCATCTTTTTTTTAATCATTTTTTCGTTGAAAAAAATAAATAATTCATCGTTTGCTTTCACCAAAAAATCAAAACTCTCTCTCTACGAACGGACGCTGAATATTCAATTTTTTCAACGACCACCCCAACACACAAGTTACACAGTGTGAAAAAAAAAGAAACACTATTTTTTTTGTTCTTTCGAGCCAACGTTTCAAAAGTTGGTTGTGGGCCTGAAAAAAAAATTCTCTGGAAGAGCACACTCAAAAATGTTTTTTTTTTTTTCGGCCCTTCACAATGGGGGGAGGTCCCCTTTCCCGTTCGTATAACCCACTTGAACGAACGAAGAGTTTAGCTGTGAAACTCGTTCGAAGACGAATCAACGTCGAAAATCGATTTAGAATGCTCGTGAGTCTTGAAGACATAAAATTTTTTCGTCTTGGGGTTCTTATAATTTTCGAAGGAAATTCAATTCCCCGGAAAATGCTATCCAGCGGAGTTTCCAATAGTTTTTTTTTTTTTATTGGCTCACGCATCGAACGAAGCGAAAAGGAAAAAAATATTTTTGAGTGTACTCTTCGGGAGGATTTTTTTTCAGGCCTCCCACAAACTTTTGACACCTCGCGGGAGACGAGAAAAAAAATAAATTGTTCGTTTTTTTGTCACAGTTTAAGTGTATCCAATGGGAAATAATTTTGATTTTTTCGTCACAATACGCAAGAGTGAGAGGCTGATATGACAGACTCGCTGGTCGAACAAAGATGATGGTAACTTTTCGTATGCGATGCACTTGATAATTATTTTCAAATTATTTGAATCAAAATTAAATGAAAAACAAAAAAAAACATGAGAACCTTGAAAAATGAGAAAATAAGAGAGCCATCGTTTCTTTTTCTTTTTTTTATTTTTTTCTTTTTTTTTATGATATATAATTTTTTTTTTTTTGCGTGAAAAATTGCCGAACGGTGGTACCAAAGTCTTAGATGTTAAGGTTCGGGCCTAGGGCAGCGAGGTGGTGATCGGCATGTGCGAATCACAAAAGTGTACAGTTAAAAAAAAAATAGAGAGAGAGAGAGAGAAGGAGAGACGAGAAGAAAGAGAAAGAGAGAGAGAGAAAAAAAACGAAGGGAGCAAGATGAAACAGTTGTAACAGTAAGGCAATTAGTCTAAGTAATCGCTCAGTTACCAAAAGTGTCGTCCGTACCGTAAAAAAAAAAAAAAAAAAAAGAAACCGATCACACATTATTTTTCTAATCATAACGAAAAAAAAAAAAAAAAATCTTTAAATCTATTTCCATAATCCATGCATTATATATTCGTTCGTTTACATTTAAACAGTCGACACCCAAACGCAGTCACTGTCCCAAGCGACTCTCCACACGTCAGCGATTGACCATTTATCATTAACTAATTATATATATATATACATATATACATTAATAATTCGATTATGTATTATTTTATTTTTTATTTTTATTTTTTTTTACGCTCACTTTTATAATTCTTCGTTAACGAAAAAAAGAAGAAAAAAAATTCAGAGACCCACGAATTGCGGTTCTGTTAAAGTTTTTGTTTTTTTTTTTTTTTTCGTGCTTTCTTACTCCAAGTACTGTCATCTCTGTCTCGCCGAAAAAAATGATAATAGGAACAACAAATTTTGGGGGGAAATAAATAATAAAAAAATTAAAAAAAAATAATTAAGCGATGTGGACGAATCCAGATCGAAGAAGCTTCCAAACAACACTGCCCGTCAATATTTATATTATTTTTCATTTATTTTCTCGCCCTCGTTCGAATTTCAACCCCCGTCGAGGGTCGTGAAATAATTTTTTTCGCATCGTTGCTCGTGATCGTGATCGAGCAGTTACCATGAATTTCAATAATGTTGAATAATCGTCTGGATATTCAATGAGATAACCACGAGTATTTAATTTAATTTTTCCGAATGTTGTTTGTTATAGAATATCGAACGAAATTTTTTTTTTGCGATGGTAAAAAAATAAGAAGAAGAAGAGGGGAAAAAAAACCACGAAGAAGAAAAAAAAGAAGCATACACTGCCTTATTTATTTTAACACGTTAAGTACACACAACTTTCTTGTCATAAACTGTAGTGAAATAAAGAAGAAGTAAAAATAATAAAAATTGAAGAAAAACAAAAACAAAAAAACAATTTCACAATTTAATTGTTATTGAATTACGATTTATTTAACCCGTTGAGGTCACGCCTTCAAATATCTCCGTTCTTTTTGACGTTATCGACTTAAATCCTTCGCCAAAATTCTATTTGACACGTTTTCTGAAAAATTTGATAGTTGTTGTCTTCCATAAAAAATTTCAAAGCAGTCGAAACGCGATAAGAAAAAAAAAATCACGAGATGTGACTTTTTTTTACGAAGAAAAAAATTCGTGAAAAATGACTTTTTTTACGAAAAAAAAAAAAAAAAATCGTGAAAAATGACTTTTTTTACAAAAAAAAAAAAATCCGTGAAAAATGTAATTTTCCACAATATGGTAAAAAAAATCTCACGCAGTTTTGATCTCGAGATATTATATTTTTGAGATAAAAAAAAAAAAGCTTTCATGGACTTTGAAATTTATTTATTTATTTATTTTTTTCATGGATAATTTTTTCTTCGAGTGATATTATTTATATTTACGTATATTTATTTCAAAGTTTCGACTCTTCGACTTTCGGTCGATGTCGAAAAATGAAAGTCGTACGTTAAAAAAAAATAAAAAATAAAAATAATGTCGAAAAAAATTCATTTCAATTGCATAAAAGTACCACGAAGTTGTCCCGGGGGTCCATTGGACCCCTCGCGACCTAAACGGATCGATCACCCGGTAGACAATACGTCGATCGAAAGATAGATGAACGTTTTCCATCCGCGTTGGTTCGTTGGTTTTCATTTTTTTTTCTTTCCCTTTTTTTTTTTTTTCTCATTTCAACGCTCGATCCGGTCAAACGTCGCGAATATGAAATTGCATCGTGAATAAATCCAAATAAAAGTCGACTCGGGATCGCGCATTAAATTCCAGTGATGATTCGAGTGTTCGGTCGCGTGTAATGAAAAAAAAATAAATAATAATAATAATAATAACAAACAAACAAAAATGCAATTGCATCGTGGCAATTGACATTCGTGAAACTTCGAAATTGTGAATAATTGAATTAAATGTTATTACGGGAAAAAATAAAAAAAAAATAAACGTGAGTCAGTCGTGGTTGAAAAAAAAAAGTTTGAAAAAAAAAAAAATAATCTAAAAAATCATGACGACTTTCAAAGATTTTTCGTGCATCGGTGGTTTGGAAAAGCACATAAGAATCGTTAAGGAAACCGTGCTTTTTCCACTTATGTACGGCGAGGTTTACGCCAAGTTCAATTTGAGACCACCACGCGGTCTCCTGTTTTACGGTCCTCCGGGTAAATAATAATAACAATGATAATAAAGTGTCTCAAATTATTTTCCTCGCAACGTCCTCGTTCACCCTCGTCACCAACAAAGTGACGTTTCTACACCAAACCAAGGTTGTAAATCTTTTTTTTTTTCTTCTTCTTTTCATTTCTCACGTGATGCAGGAACTGGAAAGACTCTGGTGGCCAGTGCACTCGCCGTTGAATGCAGCAATTCCGAGAGAAAGGTTTCGTTCATATCGCGCAAGGGTTCGGATTGTCTCAGCAAATGGGTCGGCGAGAGTGAAAAAAAATTACAAAAAATATTTTCTCTGGTCGGTAATTTGAAAAAAAAAAAAAAAAAATTAATTTAGTCGTTATTTACTTATTTATTTATTTGTTATGTATTTATTTATCATGTTTCATTTATTTATCATTTGTTATTATTATTTTTGTTTTTCTCCATTATTTATTTTTTTTTAATGAGTCGGCGAGAGTGAAAAAAAAATTACAAAAAATATTTTCTCCGGTCGGTAATTAGAAAAAAATATATATGTTATTTATTTATTATTCATTTATTTATTATTTATCATATACTTATATATTATTTGTTATTTATTATTTTTATTATTCGTATCGATTATTTAATCATTTATTTATTCATCATTATCATTTATTATTGTTTATTGTGCTTTACTATTAATATTATTTTCTTCTTATTATTATATTGTTTATCATTTCTATTATTCTTTATGATTTTTTATCATTATTATCTATCTATCTATTATCATTTAATATTTTTTTATACTTCATCCATTATCATTACCATTTGGTTATCTTTGTAATTTGTTACTTTTCTTCATTGTTCATCGATTATCATTTCTTTCGATCAATCATTTAAATCGATAATTTGTCGAAATTTATTTGTTTCATTTTTTTCTTCTCTCAATATTTCAGGCGCAACAAAGCAAACCGTGCATAATATTTTTCGACGAGGTTGACGGTCTTGCACCGGTGAGATCGAATCGTCAGGACGTGGTGCACTCGAGCGTGGTCTCGACGCTTTTGGCCCTGATGGACGGTTTGGACAACAATTCGGAAATAATCGTCATCGGAGCGACCAACAGATTGGACGCAATAGATCCGGCTCTGAGACGACCCGGAAGATTCGATCGTGAACTTTACTTTCCGTTGCCGTGTTACATGGCCCGTAAAGATATTCTATCGGTAATCAAATCAGTTTCGTAAATTTGCAATTTTTCAAAATTTCTTCTTTTGCTTCCTCATAAAGGAAGCTTTGTGACGGTGGGAAAATTTTTTTTCGAGATCTTCATGTCACCATGTTCAGAATGTTCCAAAACGTCGAGAAAACACATTTGGAGAAAATGTCCGGATGTATGTATGTGTATGTATGTGTGTGTGTGTGTAATGGCCTCCCAAAATTCAAACTTGCATAACTCGAGAACGGTTTGAGCTACAGCCCCCAAATTTTGCAGACATGTGCAGCTTCGTAATCACTTCTTTGACTATAATTTTCGAAATGATTGAAGCTGCGACTCAGATTTTATGTCGTTTTCAAATTCCCAAAAAAAGGGCGTTATCACTCTAGCGATCGCAAATTTTGAGATACTCGTCTGAATAGTTCTTGACAAAGATATACGTACCCAATGTTAGTTGGTATTGCATTTTGGCCAAATCCATCAATAAGTTTTGATTTTATGATATTTTGAATTTTTCCAAAAATCAAATTTGTCGCTATAACTTTTGTGAACTTTGACCAATCAACCTCAAACTTCACAAAAGTATAGAAAATCATTCAGCCGTATTGTATCTCAAATTTGGCGAAGATCAGTTGGATGGTTCGGTTTTGACAGGAATTCAAGTTTTTCGATCGTAGGTATAGTGAACGAAGAATCCTTTATGAGGAAGCCAAAACAAAAATGTTTCCTCATAGCGCTCCCATAAGCATCACACATTGCTTCCTCATAAAGGATTCTTCGTTCACTACCTACGATTCAGAGGAAGCAAATTTCAATGCTCAACTTGCAGCTTGCTTAAAATTATGAGGAAGCAATTTGCAAGTTTCAACTTGCAGCTTGTTTCTTTTTTTTTTCATTTTCATTTTCCAAAAGCTTTTTTTCCACGTGTGCCGATCGGACCGATCGGTTTTTCAGGTTCACGTGAGAAGCTGGAAACAAAAACCTCCGATAAAATTTCTCGCTTATCTGGCATCGAAAACCGTCGGATTTTGCGGCAGCGATTTGCAAGCTCTTTGCGCCGAAGCAGTTATGTGTTGCGTACGAAGGCATTATCCACAGATTTACACCTCGAAATCGAAGTATCACATCAACGAAAGATCTCTGAAGGTGAAAGAGAAAAAAAAAATGAAAAATCGTCGTTCACAAGAAATAATTTGCGAATGTTTTGGAAAATTTTTTGCAGGTTGAAAAACAAGATTTTGTGAAAGCCAAACACAACATTGTTCCAGCGTCTCATCGCGTGACGATAATTCCCGTGAAATGTTTGCCGACGAAAGTGCAACCTCTGCTACAGGACAATCTTTGTTGCATCTTGACGAGGCTTCAAGGAATTTGTCCGGAGGGAATGTTGAATTCGGAAAATATGTGAGCTCAGAAATTTTTCAATTCAATCCCAGTAATTTATTTATTTATTTATTTTGTATATTTCATTTTTTGATAAGGGATGAAACATTTTTTTTTTTTTTTGATGAGGCTCCATTTGAGCGAAATTTGAAAACTTTTCATTCACTGGTTCAAGCTTCTTTGACGGAAAATGTATTATTTGATAATTAAAATGTAATAATTCATTATGAAATATTTATCATCATGATTAGAGACATTTATTCTTCACTCGTTAAAATAAATACTTTTTTTTCGACAATCACTATCAAGCAATTTTTTTTCTCAAAGTAGAGTATTTCAAGATTATTCGGTCAAATTTTTGGATTGAAATAATGAAAAATCAGCAAGTTTCGATTTTCTATTTTGTTTTTTTTTTGGGTGAAAATAGCAAATTATTCGTTTCTTTCACCTTCGACTTTTTTTTTGTCGAATCAAACATTATATTGGAACCAAATAACCTGTGGCACATGTTGAAAGCAGTGTCAAAGAATAACATGAGAATTTTTCAAAGTTGAAAAAAATCGTTCGGTTACTCGCAGCAATTTTTTTTTTTTTTTTGACAAAGACATTATTGTTCAGCACTGGCAACGCAACGTCGAGATCATCGACTTGTCCGAGAATCTTGTTGTGCGGTATTGACGATTGCCACACTCGACATCTGGGTCCTGCGCTTCTTCATACCCTCGAACATTTGCCGTGTCACGTTTTGGACGTGACAACGCTTTTCGAAGAAACCGGACGAGCCGTCGAAGAAACGATAATTCAAGTAAAATCCAATTGTCTCAAAATTTCGTTTTTCCGTCGACCAATTTTTTTGTCCTACTTCATAATTCCTTGAATATAAATATTTTGTATGGTTATCCTTTCGAGAAAAATGAAAAGAAAGAAAAAAATCAAGTTCTAGATGTAAATGCTTCCTTAAGGGGGGAGTAAGGTTTATTCGATAAAAAAAGGCATATTTTCTATAATTTTTTTTGACGATACAGTTAATCTATATATTTATTTATATAATTACCATCTAATAAAGTAACATTTGAAGAATATTCTATGAAATTTTTCACTCATTTTTACGAAGAAATGAGTCATTGACAGCGAATCTCCGCAAACATCTAAAAAAAAAAAGTTTCATTGCGGTGCCCCTCACAACTCATCGCTGAATCATCTAAAATGAAATAACCAAAGTGATTTTATTAGTTGATGAGTTTCTCGCAGGTAACAACACCGAGTTTCTTTTTTAAAATCGCTTTTCCAATTTTTCACAACACTTGGAAGTCAAAATACTGATTTTACATCAAACCTATATTTCATTATTTTGACTTCCAAGTGCTTTAAATTTATTTTGACTTCCAAGTGGTTTAATTATATAAATAAATAAATATTTATCAACTGTGTCGTAAAAAAAATGATCGAAAATATGCTTCTTTTTTTTATCGAATTGACCTTACTCCCCCCTTAATAAGACGTGCTACCTTTCTCGCTCGTTCGATCTACGCCACGAGTACGAGAGAGATGGCGCTATCGGCTCTGGCTGCGGAGAGAGAGAGAGAGAGAGAGAGAGAGAGAGAGAGAGAGAGAGAGAGAGAGAGAGAGAGAAGGAGAGAGAGAGGAACGGGATGAAACCTAATTCCGATCACCCGAAGCTAATTTACGACATCGTCGTCACTCTCTATCTCTCTTTCTCTCTTTCTCTCTCGTTCCTCATCCAGCGCCGTTAGCGCCATCTCTCTCGCACCCACGACGAAGATAGGAGACGCTAGAAAGCCGTAGTAAATAACCTAAAAGGGCGCCACCGGTCGAACGGCTGTGTCCCACGACTTTTCGAGGTATCTGCTGGTATCTGCAGCAGCCACAGGCAGCTGTGGCTCCAGACGTTGCTGCCCAACTGCACAGCAAATTGTCTGGACGACATCGTGTCGTCACAAAAGGAACAAAGAAAAAAAAATCGCCTCGAAATGGTTTTTTCTCATGCGGGTCGATATTCGAAAAAAAAAGTTCCCGGTGGCGCCAACCCAAACTACAGCCAACGATAGATTTGGAAAAACCTTTTTCTCAGCTTGTCATATAGATTTTTATTTGAAAATATATTTTGTTGAATTATTTAATATCCATAAACGGTTGACTCGAAAGATTTAGTCTTTGAGCCAATGAAAAACAAACAATTATGCATTCAGTGGACAAAAAATTGGAAAAGAATGCAAAAAAAATGTTTAATATCTTACCCCGCCCTTAAGGGATGGGTTAGGGTTTCAGCGTAGAAAAAACCACTTTTTTCGCTATTTTTTTTCTCAAACATGGATTGAGCAATTTCATTCGAACCTTTTGTACATTATTGAGCATACTTTTGACAATGTTGTGTAATTTTATCATGAAGAAATATTGAAGGTTTCAACGAAACGCAACGTTGCCAAACGTTCGACCTGAATTCTAGTTCGACCTGAATTCGGGGAAGACGATTACAGGCGGGTTATCTTCGTTACCACGAACAAAGTATAGATATTGTTATACGTGGATAGCTTATCCGCAATTTTATCTACAAAAGGAGTGGGGGAAGGTGGCCCAAGCCCGCAGACCGTTAGTATATATAGCCTAGGCAGGTAATAATCCCCTAGGGGCCTTTATGACACACCGCGACCGTGAGAAAGACCGTAGCCCCTAACGCCATGTGTCACCATCCCCCTCTCCCCTTGAAACACGTTCCTACGAACCCAGTGGTCAACTTTTCGTGACGCATGATTCAACATTGCAACAAAAATTCACTCCGTAAGAGAGTCCCTCGTCAGATTTTCATGAAACTCGGCATACTTATAGGTATTGATAAGAAAAAGGTTCAGTTCAATTTTTATGGCTGTCCGGAGCGCGAGAAAAAATATATCAACACGTTTTATTTTCACACGTTTGACACGGAGCCTTATGGACAATCACGCTCAATTTGATACAATGCAAAAAGTCCTCGTCAGATTTTAATGAAAACACTTGAGCTGCAAGTTGAATATTCGGACAACATTTTCGGCACTTGACCGTAGAGCTCAGGAGACTGTAATGATAATGATAAGCAAATGAACATCGGGAAAATACAGTTTGTATGAGGAGTTGGTCGTGATCCAGTAGACATGGCAACGTTGCGCGTTTGTTTCCCATCTTCTCTCTCTCTCTCTCACTAATCGACATCATAACACGCGACGTTGCCACATCAAAGTACTACGTAACTCAATCAGGAGATGGTACATCTTAGGCTTGCTTTGACTCTTACAGTTATGTAGGATACTACCTTAAGTCAAAATATGACTCTTCCTAAGAATGACTCTAGCGAACATCAACAGTTTCAATGAAATCGAGCTACATTTTCAAATATACGTTCCTTATCATCCCCCGCCCCCCCCGAAATTTTGTACGACTCTTTGACAAAAATTTTCAGAAAGTCAAAGCAGCACGTCACACATTGCCATCGTTGCTCTACGTTCCCGACATCCTGTCCTGGTGGGAATTGGTCGACGAAGCCGCTCGAGTCGTCTTCATGTCTCTGATGAGAGGACTCGATCGTTCGGTCCACTTGCTCGTTTTAGCCACCGCAACTTGTAACTTCACCGATGTTCCCGGCGAGGTAATTAACAACAGTGTTCTAAAAAATAATTGTTTCACAAAAATTTGCGTTACCGATTTTATTCCTGTATTTGCAGATAACAGCTCTGTACGACGAACATCAGGGTGAGGTTTACGAGGTGGAAAAACCGTCTGGAACGGAACGTCGGGCGTTCTTCCAGCAACTATTCGGAAAGAATCATACCGGAAATTCCGGACCCAACGACATATCGAACAGATCGTCATACGGTAACATCCGACCAATCACAGCATGAGAGAGAAAGAGATACAATGATGTTCCATCGTTTTCTCTTTCTTTCACGTATTTCCAATAATTTCCATCACTCGGTTGATTGCCTGCTGCCCAATCGGCTTTTCGATCGATATAAAAGCCCTTCTCAGGATTTCTTCTTTATTAGCTTCTATTTAGATCCATTAGGTTCTATTTTTATCGCTTTGACACTTCGTATTAACTTGAGGAAGAAGTAAGGTTCCTTCCATGCAAGAAAAAGGAAATTTTCCATATTTTTTTTTCGACGATACAGTTAAAAATACAGTCCGACCTCGTAATAAGAGACTCGGCAATAAGAGACTTTCCCTCTAGTTTCTCACTCGAGCGCTCCCCCCCCACTCCGACTCGAACTCCGAGCTCAAGAATTTCGTGGGCGGACCTGTGATTAAGAGACCAGCCTGGGAGAGATTGTTCGGACGAAATGGAGTGAACGTGTAGTGTTGATTGACGTGTGCATGCGTGCGTGTGTGAATGCAACAAAAAATCTACAAGTTTATCGGAGTAAATCTATTTATGATTAAGAGACAGAAGTACAAAATAATATTCGATGGTATATCAACGTCGCGCAGTCGAAAACGTTTTCTGCATGGGCGAGGTGAATGCACTGACAATAAGCTGGATCTCGTTCGCGCGAGTCTCTTGTTGAGAGGTTCGCATGGGAAAGAGAGTGGGAGAGACGGACAGAGGTGGCGAGCGCGGAGGGCGCGCCTGGTGGGGGAGGATATGCGATTTCCGAGAAAAATTCTTCCACTTGGGGGCTTTTGGTCTCTCATTCCGAGGTCGGACTGTACAATGGAAAATGATTCGCGGAAGATTCGCGACACTAATTAACCTATCGATCTTGAATAATAATTTAAAACCACAAAATTATACCTCAGATCGTTAAATAATGCTAATGTGTGTTTTTTCATTTATCGTAACTTTTTTTTTTCAGCCGATTTCATACCGATAATGGGTCCCAGACGAGTAAAGACGGAAAATCGTAAACAAAAAGCCAACAGTGGACAATTCTTCGACGCGATAGGATCACGTAAGTCGAAAAATCTTCGCGATCTCTTCGAGTCTTATAAAATGATCGGTAATTTTTGTTTTTCCAGCCGAAACATCCGAAATCGCATCGCCAAAGAAAATAAAAACAGAGACGAAAACCCGAAGCAAGCTGAGCGCGGTCGATTCGAATAATTCCACGATCGGAGCAAAAACGAGTAATTTCACATCGTCGCCTCCGATTTTGCATCGAAATCGTTTTGATTCGATGTTGTTTGATTCAGCAGGAGCCGCTGCAAAGAGGGAGCACAGCGCAGCCGGAGAGGGTTCCTCGCCGAAACGTCAACGTTTGCCAACCGGTTTGTCGGCCCCCAAAATTTCCGACAGTTCGGAAAAGCTCGACGATTGTCAGATTCAAGATCTGATCGGTAAGATCGTTCAAACGACGGACGATTGGACGAGTCAACAGTTGGAAAGTCTCTACGCGTCGTTGGAAGTCACACTCGAAAGTAAAAGCGGTGAAGACGTTTACACGGCGATGAACGAATGCGTCGAACACTTTCACGAATTTGCGAGAATCAGCGAACTCGTGAAGAAGGAAGAGACTTGAAAATGAAACGTTGGATAATGCGACGAAATTTTGTATAATTATCGTGAGCTTTGTATGTTTTGTGTCGTCTGTGAAAATAACAACAACGACAAAAAAAAGTATCGAACCGTAGTTTTTTACTTGCGAGTTTTCACAATTGTACGTTTATTTGATTATTCATGGTTAAAAATGCTTCGTTTATTATTATTACACAAAATCTTCTTGAGATAACATTTTCAGATGCAGATGCACCTCGAGATTGAGATTCGAAGAAATTTATAACGTAAAATGGTCAAAATTTGCTGATTTTCATTTTGCAAAAGAAAAAAATTGTTTTTTTTTTTGGAATAAATCGCAAAAACGGCTAAGGCAGTCTTGAAGTACTACTAAAAACCTTTCGATTTTCCACCATCAAAGTTCATTCGTCTCATTCTGCAGTGGAGATATGTAACTTTGAAAAAAACTGATTTTCGAGATTTGAAATTCATTTTACAGCAAGAAATTAGCTGATTTTTATAACGAAAATCGGTTTTTTTTGCTTCCGAGTGCTACTAAAAAATCAAAAATCATTTTTTAAAAAATCTCCTCGTAATTATCTCGAGAAACGTCTCCTTCAACTAATACATTTTGATTTTTTCCGTTTCAGATGATTCTTTCGCGAGTTACGATGAACACCGCAAAGCAACAATTTTTCTTCGAGCCACCTTCGGAAATTCACCGTCACCCGCTCAATTTTCAATATTTTCGTATAAAAATTCAGAAAAATATTGTTGAAATCTTGTATCATCATATAAAAATTAATCAAACAAATTTACACTATTTGTATCGTCAGAAAAAAATCTTAAAACCGTGCTGCTTTCTCACCGAACTAACCTTACCCACCCCTTAAAGTATTGGCTGCCGAATTTTCATAAAATGACCCGCACAATTAGCAAACGGTTCGAAACTCGTGAAATATTCATTTCCGACTTTGAAGAGCCGATGAAATAAATAGAAAAAAACTGCACCCGGCAAAGTCATTAAATCGTCATGGCGAATGAAATTTAATACAATCAACGGGTGTGTGTGTGTGTGTGTGTGTGTGCAATATCTCGATCGAATCTGTGCGTGCGATGTCGAGAGTCGTTGATTCGTCGAAGTGGCGAGTAAATATGGTTTTTCGTTTTGTCGTAGTGTCGATATGCATCGCGTGAGACGAGCGAGTGAGAGCAAATCTCTGGAATCTAATGGAGACCAGCAGCTCGGGGGTTCTCGGATCTCGGTGGTGAGTCTTATTAGTCCATAACGGGCAGCGAGGCAATGCGTTTCGCGACACCATCATTACTCTCGAGCATTGTAACACAAACGCAATATCATACATTATATTTCACGTTTTTAACAAATATATCTTGATAGTAAATCATTATCAATTGTTTGAGGACGTATTGTCAATATTTTTTTTCCCAACTATTCGCCCTCGCGAGTGAAGGACGAATTATTTCTCAAGGCCAAGCCAAAAAAAAAACTATTCAACAATTCGATGAGATAAACGAATAAACCGTGAGTAAACTATTCCCATTTACATTATTTTTTAAATTGAGCCCTTTATTGCTATCTGTTATATATATAAAATTAAACATTCGGCAATGCGGTTGAGGTGTTATTTTTTTTTTTTTTTACCAGTTCACGAAGGGTTTCCAGTGAAACTCCATTAATGTCGATCGCGGGTGGCCATTTACATGGCGTCAATCCTTCGGATTGCACAGGGTGTCCCATTTGAAACAGTACGGTCGAATAACTCGTCGGGAAAAGTAGTGACAACGAAATGGGTATCGATTCTGATTTCTAAAGGAGCCAGAATCGAAAATTTTGCTACAAAGTTGCCACAATTCGTCAAACCATTTGCACAACTATTTTTTCATCTACTTTTCAGACTCTTCGGAATCTTGATTTTTTTTTATTTGTTATCAAAAACAAAGGTCAGGCCTGTTTCCAATAGCAAATCGTTTTTATTTTCCAGGCTTCAGTTTTTTTTTTTTTTTTTTTTTTCATCATAAAAACACTAAAGGGCTGATAAGAAAATCGTCGTGATAACGAAAAGTGTTGAGACAAAATTTAAATTAAAATAACGTTTATTATTCATCAATACTGTCGTATATTAATTGCTGTACATAACTTAAATGATCAAAGCACATGGTGATCATGATATACATAGTACATATATAAAGCTTAAAATAATAATTGACATATGGCGTAACTTATAATACAAACGGGCGGTGTATCACTCAAAGCCCGTTTATCACAATATCGTCCAACATTATTTCCTCCTTGATGAGCACCGACGACGAGTTGACGCACATACTCGCAGTTTCACAAACATCAAACCCCAACGATTCAAAATCGTTCGTTCGATCGTTCCATCGATCGACGATTTCACTTTTTTCATAGAACAAAGTGTCCGATTTGCAAACCACGTTGTTGTTGTCATTGTGACGATAATCGGACGATCGTAATAATCGATCGTCCAAACAGTGCGTGTAATCGATGAAATCGGGAATAATATCGCCATTTTCGTTGCGATAATGCGACGAATGAAAAGACGATTTTTCATCGTCGTAACAATCGTCGTTGCATTCGGGCAACAACGAATCAACCTGTTGGGCGAAATAATCCGTGGTATCGTCGTTATCAATGTGAAACGAACAATTGCGTTCTTCATTATCGAGATTCGAAGTTTGTGATTTTTCATCGTTTAACCGACAATAATCCTCGATTATGTCATCGTTGTCCTCGTAAACGGTATTGTCGCAATTTGGTTCAACGATTTTAACTATATCGTCGTCGATTCTTATGAATTCACGAATGGCTTCGGTTATCAAACGTTCGCGTTCGTTTCTGTTCGGAGTCTCGTGATTTATTTCCATGGATTTACGAGGTCTGGTGATTTTTAGGACGAATTGTATGTCGTCTTCCTGATCGTGTTCCGGATGTCCAGGATGCAGTCTCGTCGAGTCTGACGAATCCAGTTGCACTATGCTACTGTCGTCCTCGTCCATGTCCATCAGAAGCGAATCGTTGCCGCTCGTGTCGCACAAACGATCGAGATCGATCGCTGGATCGAGCTCCTCGTGGATCGTTTCGCTCAAAACGGGCTCGTCGTTCCAGAGGGCGCTGGCGTCTGCACTGGTAACGATCGTCGTGTGTTCGTCATCGCGATCGATCCACTTCAAATGTTTTCTCTTGATCGCCACTCTCGATATAACTTCGTCGCCGATTTTCAGAACTATCGCCTTTCGCGATTTTCTTCGACGATGTTTCTTTTTCGCGTGCATCTCCACGTCTCTGATGCATTTGAAGCTTCTTCCGCAAATTTTGCATTTTTCACCGATAATCGTCACCCTGCAATCTTTCACGAGCGATTTTGTTCTGTGACGATCTGTCGTGACACAAATTCCATTGTTTTTTGTATTTACTTGTTTCGATGACGACCGATCGAAACTTTTTTCGTACGTCAAGTTCGAAAGATCGTTCGTATTCCGATTTATCGCGCTCGACGATCTGCAACTTCGCTCTGAGCTCATGTGCAGACCGTAAACTTCGTGTGTGTTGACGTTCGAATTTTCATCGCAACAATTGTTGAACTCCAGGCCCATGAATCGAAAAAAATCGAGTTTTCCTTCGACGTTCGTGGCATCGACGATTTTCGGTGTTGTTTCGGCGATTCTCGTGTCCCGGGAGATTCGTTGGACATCGGGTCGCAGTCGGTTATGATCGGGAACCGTCGTGGGCGTCCATGCTTTCGGCGACATTTTGTTTTCACCGGTTAATCCGGCTTGATGTCGATCTAGAAGTAGGAAGAAAAACAGACCTTCCGTCGTATTCGATGTTCACGAAAAAACCAAAAACAAGAAAAGAAAACTTCAAGTCCAAAGCATCGTTCAACGGTCTAATATCGTAATTTCGATAGCGATAAAACAGCATTCGATGGCTTCAAAGTTGGCAAGCGAGAGCGGATTAGCTGTTGCGCTCGGTCGGCCATTTTGTCGACGCGAGAACGCGTTCTCTATCGAACTCCATGCACGTGAACGAAATTCATCGCCTTAGAACGACGATTTATGTCACTCGATATGTCAATGAATGCTCGATATATTTTATTGCTGAATTGTCTGCAGAAGGTATTTATATACATAAAAAATATATATATACTTCACGTATATTGCCTAATAGAGTTTAAAACCAACAAACATCAATCAGAAATTGTTTCCAATGTAAGTTTCTTCCCCCAAATTTTATATTCTCCAAAGTTCAACTAAACTTCAACTAGTTAACTAGACTCGACAGTCAATCGCTACCGACATCACACTTTCATAAAACAACAATTTCGTAACCCGTGTTCTCTAACCTCAAATGAATATAACTTTCAGATTCGTTTGAAAACGTAAAAATCGTTTTATCCAGTCGCCATTTTGAAATTCTTCATCGTCGATGTTACAAAATTTTTCGCTAACGTCGCAACAAAGAACGAAAATTTTACCATGCAATTTTGTTTGTGCCGGCAAAGAAAAACAAATAATAATATTGCAAAACTTAGTGCGTCAAAAATAGTTGCCCGAAGATTAATTATTAAAAAAAAAAACAGAAATTGTCCTCCCGTGTGCGAGAACGAAAGGTCTGACGATGATACCTTCGTTGATTGAAGTACGGGTAAGTAACCCCGAACGCGTTCGAAATACCCCCGGTCGACGGTTGACGACGAAAGGAATGAAAAATTCTCGTAAGAGAGACAGAGAGAGACATACGATGGGGGGGAAAACCCGCGTGGTCCGTCGTGGCCCATGTACGTCTTACCAATGCGAAACTCGCTAGCACACTGAGGGGGCCAACCGTCGAGCGGTTGTCTCTTCACCGCGTGGACCTTCATCGCACCCAGGAACCCCGCACACAGGTCGGCGGGCCGGGCTTCGTGCGACCAACAACGTGTCTCGCACGATCCTACATCGACGAAGATGTACGAACGTGTCCGAAGGGCGTCGTCACCGGAAACCGACATCGGAACGATAAGAAACTCTCATCGTCATATAGACTAACCGCGTTCCGCCACGTCGACGAAACAACATTTTCAAACGGCTTCGGTTACATTTTCGTATATATATATATATGAATATATATATATGTATATAAGCTTTGAATAATTTTATCAGTTTTGCTTCAATTCCTTCTTCCAATAATCATAATTTCCACGATAAATCAATTCGAAACGTTGAAGATTCTCGACTATTTGTCACTGATATTTGACCTTGGATCTAAAAAAAGAAAAAGCAGCTGATAAAGCGATTTTCGAATATCGAATCGTTTACTGGAACACGCCTTACGCGCTTATTAGATCTTAAATAACGATCCAAGTGAAAAAATTATATATAATCTATGCGTGAACTATATATAGGATTTGGCATATATAGTTTATATACAGTTTATAAATAAATAAGTAAAATCTATATTAAATAAATATAATAAATAAATAAAATCTAAATGAAATCTATATATTAACTATATATACCCAATCTCATACATAGTTTATACATAATTTTTTTTACTTAGGAAGTACAAACGAGCGCAAATGTGGGTTTCGATGTGTCTGTTTTTTCTTTGTCCAGAGCAGTCACAGTTTCGAAGGGTAAAAAAATAATATACCGTGCAAATACTTTTATTGTCACACGCAGAACGGAAAAAAAAAACGGTCGATGCCCTCGCGTTTTATGCCTCTATCTCTAGCGATAATCCATGTCTTCGTGTACGGAAACACGTTCGGGCAACATCGCAATTTCTCACGTACGACGTATTGTTGTATACGCGTTTGAAACTTTGTGCAATGCAATATCGACGTTTCGCACCCTTCCTCCCCACCCTTGTCCATCTTCCCTCGTGCGTTGGTCAACAAAGTTGTGAAACTTTCCGCACGGTTTCGTGCGATATATGTTGCGAAAAGGGTGCATGAAAGATATCTGGGAGCTTCATCTTGTCGCATATCGACACGCAATTCCTCAACCCGAGTGAGACCGATGTGCAATTATTATTCCACAAACATATATTGCACTAGAAAACACATTATCATAATGAGATAACAAATATAATCACGTTTACAATTTACGAATACCTTATAAATTATTAAATTATAATTTGATAATCTGCAAAGCGAATACATTTAGAAACGATAAAGGAAAGCCGAATAGAAAAAAAAATTATTGGACGATTGGTCAATAGTTGTTAATTTTTTTTTTTTTTCATTTATAGAACTGTATTCGCGCAATCCCTTTTGCCGCTGAGTTTGTACGAGTACACGGTTGAAGATGCGAACGATAAGTACTCAAGTTTGCGAGTTTATACACCGGCAATGGTTGGCCTCGTTCGCAGTATCAACAGTTGACTGATGAACGAACGGTCGATACACCGTGAAAAAATAAAATTAAAAAAAAAACGACAAAAAAAAAAGAAAGAAAGAAAAAAGTCTACTCGCAATGAGATACCGGTGATGTCGGTATTACGCAATTGCATTAGCGAATTGCGATACGTAAATTACTTCGGACTAACGATAATCAATACAACCGATTCCAAGGTCAATATTGAATATTGCTCGCAAAGTCGGTTGTTCATTTGCAGAAATTGTCAACGCTTCCTACATAAGTTGTATGCATGAAATATAACACATATGTATGTATGTAATAAAATGTATACAACTAAAGTAGTCATACACAATGTCTATCCGTTTAGCAAAATAAATTGAATTTTTTCCCCCATTTCTTTGTTTCAGAAATCTTGTGTTTGAGCTTTCGAAAGGACATGACCGCCTCGTGTATCGTTGTTTACGTTTATATTTCTGCTTCGACTGAGAAATGACGCGAAGATATACAACAAGGTAGGACATTTTTTTTTTCCAAATTTGAAATAATAATATTCGTCGATAGTCCTTACGTCGATGTATATATATATATCTATAATCTGTGAGCCCTGCGCGAGACACAACAGTTCAACGACATAAACATAAACACAAACGCTCAACGTTCGACCGAGCGTGAAGAAAAAAATTCGCGGAAGTAACGTTGTAGGAATATACGATGGATAGATTTCGTGGAAACGTGTGCCAACCGACTAGCGCGACGCACGACACACGAAACGTTCGACCACATAACAAAGCGTCGAAATATATTCGTTGGATATTACAACGGCCTCTCGTGAGAATAACACAATGAATGATTTACTTGTGTTTAAGTGTGTAAGTGTGATGATAAATTGGTATATAGGTTCTTATTTATAATCGTTGAGCGTCATTTCGCAAGGTCCTGTGGCGCAACGGATAACGCGTCTGACTACGGATCAGAAGATTCCAGGTTCGAATCCTGGCAGGATCGAAATTTTTTTTTTTTCCATATTTGTTAAAAAATGGGTTAGGAAAGGTTATTAAGGATAATAATAATTATTTGTGTATTTGATTGCAATGTATTTTGTGGTTATTGTGGTTATTGTGGTTCGTAAGAAACCGGTGACTCATACGAAGTTCCGGCTTGTGGGGGAGGTGAGTCATCGTGTTTTTCCAATCCCATAAAATTATTCATGGGAATGTATTCTCGAAGCTGTAAAATTTTTTTTTTTGAATGAGTCAACTTCGAAAATTCACGATTCATGATTCAATGTATGATTTTGATCTTGAAAAAAATATGTTTTGCGCAATTAAAATGTGTGCGCGTTGTTTTTTTTTCCGCGTCTATTTCGATGGCTCGTGACTCACGAGGAAACCATTTCGAGCGGGCGATTAACAATTTGTTCATTTTTGCACGTACCGTTTGGTGTTTATTGGCGTCGCATTACCCCTTCCAGCGGGGTCACCTTCAAAACACGATTATTTTCGTTCCAACCGTCGCGAAAAATTGTCTCGATAGAAATAAATATTATGCAAATTAACGTGTTTCTAAAAATTGAATATATTTGTTTTTTTTTTCGTTTTTCGTTTTTTCGATGTTACGGAATAAATTGATTATGCGTGTCGCAGCATAAACCGAAAAATTTCATGGCAACGGAAGCAATACAAGCGTGGCAACTACCAAGTTTTTTTTTTTTTAATTTGTGACACGCATTTTTTTTCCGATAATAATTATTATGCCGAAGATGCGCCACGACATTCGTGCGACGCTTAATTCCACTTCAATTTCAACGTGTATACAAGTGTTTCTTTGAGGCACTAAGATAAAATTGGACGTTTCGAAACACATGTACGTGTTTGTACAGATCGACGTTACTCGTATTCCGATGTATGAAACACGAGCATAAACGTTAATGGTGTCGTTATGAATTTACGCGAAAAATTATTGATACAGGAATTGCCGACGATGAATTAGTGCAATATTTCCTTCCTGTCGTCACGCCCTTCAATGCCAAATATAATTTACATTCTTTTGCATCCTACGAATAAGTGGAAATAACGCGATGGATTTAACGTGGAGAACAATGAACGCAAACTGAAGGAAATTATTCTACACTAAACAAAAACTGCATTCGAATTGTTTCTTTTTTTTTTTTAACCGCAAGACTTTGAAATTTTTCAATGTGACGAAACGGTCCGTATAGTTTTAATTGGATGGACGAACGAAGGAATTTTATTTTTTTCGCATGCGTCGACATTGCTGATGAGAGAAAGTTTTGAAATTTCATCGAAATTGGTTCGTCACCCAGATATTCCAAACTCAGGCTCGATAAATTCCATTTCCAAATTTCGAGTCACGAGTATTTCGCCAAGTTGCAATTGTTAAACACGATTTATCGACAAACTTTGTCGCAAGAACAGTCACGACCGAACTCGAAAAACGTTTTTAAAAACATGTTTCTTGGTATATATACGACGATACTTGTGATTGCGGTCATTGAATGTATCATCGTTGTTTTTTTGTTTTTCAGAGGGCACCGAACCTTTCAAGTGTGTTGCGTGGGGAGCCTGGTGCTCACCTACGTCCATTTAACATGCTCACGTAAGTAATTTTTTCTTACATCTTTTTGTTTTGGCATTTCATTTGCTTTTTATGTTTTCTTTATTTTTTAGATTTTATCGTAAACCATTTTTGCTACAGTGTTCGTTATAATTTTGATTGAATGTACGAATTTGAAGCTATGTTCTGGAATTTTTTTCCGATTATTTTGATAGTTTAGAAATTAGAGGGGAGCCGATGACGACTTTGAAAGCGAATATCTCGTGACTGAAGGGTTGAAATGAAAAAGGTCCCGGAACATTTTAAATTGCATTTGAAGAGACCTATCGAAAGACTACCCACTCGATGGGGTGGGCAAGAAAAATATTGATTTCACTTTTTAATCCAAGGGTGGTGAAATTTTGTTCTTTTTTTAATGTTATCATTTCTGCTTTTGTGTCATCGATCTACGTCTGTGTACGAAATTTCATCTCGATCGGTACATGAATGAGAGAATGAAAGGACTGCGACATACAGACGGACGGACGGACGGACAAACCGAAATCATGAGGGTTCCCACACTTCTACGAAACCCTAGAAAAAGTTGTCAAGTGGAGCGTTAGGCACGAACATAATAGGGTTTCTTAGCTATTCTCGCTTACATAGCTCACTCGCTGCGTCACGTTGTCCGCGCATGCGCGTTAAGCCCGTTGACAATTTTTGACCATTTTTCATGTACGATTCGATATGTTTCATAGGAATCTGGACCGTCAGCATAATTCATTCAACTTGGAGACACTTTCCAAGCTATTTTCATTATACGCGATAATGGCGATGAATAAAATATTAATTGAAATTGATTTTCATAAAATCATTAAGATTTATAAATGATTGAAGTTTATAAATCCTTAAAGTTTATAGATCATTGAATTTCATAAAATCATTAAGGTTTATAAATCCTTAAAGTTTATAAATCATTGAATTTTATAAATCATTAAGGTTTATAAATCATTGAATTTCATAAAATCATTAAGGTTTATAAATCATTAAAGTTTATAAATCCTTCAAGTTTATAAATCTTTGAATTTTATAAATCCTTAAAGTTTATAAATCATTGAATTTTATAAATCCTTAAAGTTTATAAATCATTGAATTTCATAAAATCATTAAGGTTTATAAATCATTAAAGTTCATAAATCCTAAAAGTTTATAAATCATTGAATTTTATAAATCCTTAAAGTTTATCAATCATTGAATTTCATAAAATCATTAAGGTTTATAAATCAAAAGGTTTATAAATCATCAGCGTTAATAAAATCATCGCCCCTAGGCTTCAAATTGGGTTCAAGAATAATTTTCCATCGACATTATTCACTAATTTATTGAAAATTACGTGAATTATTATTTCGCATAATTTAAAATCGATAATTTTTTTTCCACTGAATTTTGACACACCGATCGATTGATATTTGACCTCGTGCAACGTGATGTCAGATCCTGCGGTACTTCCGCGTACTAACCCAGAGTGAAACTTTGCCGGGGCAAAGTCGTCGTACTCTCGATTAGGGCCAACGCGCGACGAGGGCCGCGTGGTTACATCGCACAACGTTATTCCAGACTCAACGACGACCACGCGCGCGTTTCGTTTTTACCACAAGAGATATCGCTACCACAGTTCGTCGCGTAAACATCGTTTGCATTTCACGACGCTGAGCTCACGAGACACTCGAATCCGCGGTTTCATCGAGGCGTTGAGAAACCCGACTCGTTGAGCTTCGTGAGTCTCTCTCACGGATTAGATTCGAACCTCGATCGGCTCTGGATAAATCAATATTCGGTCGATTGAGCCAATTGCAATTAATGAAATATATTAACGTCGATGGAAAATTATTCTTGAACCCAAGTTCAAGCCTTTTGGCGATAACTTTATTAACGCTTAAACTTTTATGATTTCTAAATTTTAATGATTTATTTTGTAAGTTGGTTAGTTGCTTTGGTCATATTATTCTTATATTTAATGATTTGTAACATTTTATGATTTATAAACTTTGATTATTTTTAAACTTTAATGATCAATGAACTTCAATGATTTTCAAACTTTAATGATTTATGAACTTTAATGATTCATAAACTTTAATGATTTATAAACGTTAATGATTTATAAACTTTAATCATGTATAAACTTCAATTATTCTTAAACTTTAATGATTTATTAACTTTAATCATTTATAAACTTCAATGATTCATAAACTTTAATGATTTATAAACTTTGAATCTTGTGCCACACGTTCAAAGTTTATAAATCATTGAAGCGAAAAAACATGTTTTACGCCGACCAGAATAACAGCGCTCCCATTGAACATACATTCACACAAAAATTCGTCAACATACCTCAACACACACACTTTCAAATAAAACCAACTCGAATAAAATCGGACTAATAGTTTTTGAGATAATAACTCCCAAAAGTCACCCATTTTTTCCCCCAAGAGGACCCGAAACGTTTCTCGCTCGTTCTCTCTCGCTCGGCCGCGAGCGCCCATGGCGCTGTCTCTCTCGCACTCGTTGCGGACACGAAATGCCCGGGAATCCCCTCAACAAATTTTCTTCAAGACCCGAACAATTTTTTTTTTTTTGCTTCTATAACGCGAAAATAAATTCTAAAATATATATATTGTGACGTTGCCACTGGGAAAGGGGGGGGGGTAAATCAAGTGTAATTTTGGCCCACTTCGGGCACCATTTATCGCTGTTTTTTGGGAACAAAAAAGGGGGGGGGATATTTACAGGGAGTTGGGCGCCAGTTGCTCAGACGGGAGCAACACCGTTAAATATAAAAAAAAGAAGGATGAAAAATATGAAAGATAGAAAACCAACGCGTCTCGGGACGGCTAACTGCCGGAGAGCACGGGGTCTGTCAGGGAGTGGGGGGGACAACCCTGCTTCAGGCTCTTGCCATGATAGTACCTCGACACTTTACAATCAGGAGAAAAAGGAGGGGGGGGGTATCGGAAGAATAAGGCGAAATAACAAAAAAGTGATAATATTTAATATGAAACTCGATGAAAAATAACCGGTCTTACAATTCTCAAAATTCCGCAGGGGGGGGGTGACCGGAAGGGGGGGGGGGAGTCGGGATTACTTGATGAGGAAGCTAACGCGCACGCACGTTTCTAGTCGGGAGAATTCGGGGAAATTATTGGGAAGAATATCGGGGAAAATTTTGGGGAAAATGTTGGGGGAAATATCAGGGAAAACACGGGAAAGCAAAAGAAACTGGGGCGCAAAATAACTCGTAAAAAACGGGGCTCGATACAATATTAACTCTAGCTCGCACAATAATATCTCGTAACTCCCACAAATCTCGTAACTCGCAAAAATCTCGTAACTCGCACAAATCTCGTAACTCGAACAATATCTCGTAACTCGAACAATTTAAAAGAAATACAAAAAAAAATAAACTCTCGCAATTCTCGCAACAAAAACTCGTAACTCGCGCACGCAAACGGGTGGCACGTTGGCCAGACTCGGGGAGGGGGGGCGGAGGGAATTGGTTCGTCTACTCGCTATCGCTACCTGATCCGAAGTGCGGGAGCCGGCGTCTTCCTCGTCTTCGCAATTTTTCGGGCCGTCGTTGTCGCTGGAGAGGGGGGCATCACCCGATGTAACTCTCCAATTGTCGCGCTGGACTCTCTTCGTTACTCCCCGCACTTCGGTGGTACTATGGGATATGGGCGAGGGAAAGGAGGGGGGGAGGGGGCCACGCGTAATATTCCGACTTACATGCTATTTTGCGCGCGGAACGGCGGTTGACTTCGGATCAGGGGGGGGGGGCTCGGGGGGGCTTCGGGATGGCCTTGACGGAAGGCATTTTTCGTTACACCCCCCTGCTCAAACGAAAGTACGCTCTTGAGTACTTGAGCGCTGGGTCTGGGGTCGGGGGGGGGGGAGAAAAAAAAAGAAATAAGTAAAAAAAATCAGGTGCGCAATACAAAAAAAACGTCGGGGTTCGCTATGATAAAAAAAGAGGTTCACTCGCTGACGCACTCACACTACGGCGTCAAAAATCGTCCATGAAACAAAAAAAAAATAAATCGTTCGCGAGTCTCTGACTCTGTCTCTGGCTCTGTCTCTGGCTCTGTCTCTGACTCTGTCTCTGGCTCTGTCTCTGGCTCTGTCTCTGGCTCTGTCTCTGACTCTGTCTCTGACTCTGTCTCTGACTCTGTCTCTGACTCTGTCTCTGACTCTGTCTCTGACTCTGTCTCTGACTCTGTCTCTGACTCTGCCTCTGACTCTGCCTCTGACTCTGCCTCTGACTCTGCCTCTGACTCTGCCTCTGACTCTGCCTCTGACTCTGCCTCTGACTCTGCCTCTGAGAACCGGGGAACGCAGTACAAAAAAACTCACTCGTAATACAGGGTTCAAATACTTTCTCAATATACTGGGGGTGAAAAGAAAATTCTTAACGTTGTACTAAAAAGGAAGGAGAGAAAAAAAAATTTTTTAAAGAAACGAAAATCAGGGGGGGGGGCAGGCTCGGGGTAAAAAAAAATTGAAACGTCAATTCGCTATCATAACAGGGTCATAAATTCCACTCACTGACACATACTATTTCGTTTCGGGTACAATACAAAAAAAAACCATCCACTTCTCGTACAAAAAAAATCCATAAAAAAAATCAGTTCGGGCACAATACAACTACCAAAAAAAAATGTTCGTAGAAAAAAAAGTTCACACAAAAAAAAATTCAGTTCGGACCCACGAGTCACCGGAACGCCAATCCGAAGGGGGGCGGGATACGCACAGTCTCAATATCGGGGGACACTCGGGACGTGGCACTTGCTACGAAGGTGACTGTAGCGAAAAAAAAAAATTGTCAACAAAAAAAACTGTCCACCACGGTTGAAACTCACAGTTCGCAGCCACGGCGACTGCTTCGGCGAACCACGCAAAAAAAAGTTTTTCGTCGATCCACGGCGAGCTGTGCTAGCTCCCGAGATGTAAACAAACGAACGCTCGCAATATACGGGGAATTGTCAATTGTCACTGTCTCTCAACACACGGGGAATATTCACTGTCTCTCGAAGCACGAGAAATATTCGCTGTCTCTCGAAGCACGGCGGGGGGGGGGGTCACTGTCTCTCAGGGTTCAACAACAAAAAAAAATAAAAAAATAAGGAGTCAAGTCGAAGCACGTAAAAAAAACTTTCTCGCTTCGACCAACGAAACGCAGAACGCTGCCTCGCGAAACTCGAAAAAAAAGTCACTGTGGTTAGAACACCAAAAAAAAACGCAATGTCACAATTCTCGGTTCACGGGAAAAATAAGTTCTATCTCGAACCGCGCAAATTCACAAAATCCGTTCAGCACACTATTCTCGCTGACAAAAAAAATAAACGCAATTTCACACAGGAATTTTTGACTCTGTCTCTGGAAACACGGGGGACGCAGTACAAAAAAAACTTCGCGGGACATCGAAGAACGACGCAATACAATGATAATCGGAATGCAAAAAAAAAAAAATAACCGCACGCAATCTTTACATTCTGAACTCAAATTACTCGATCGACAAAAAAACGTATTCGGGGGGGGGGGGGGTCAACGAGGGGGGGGGGGGATTGGCGGGGGGGGGGGAAGAGGGGGTATGGGATTTGGCGGACTTAAAACGAAAAATGCAAAAACAAAAAAAAAGGAAAATAAAAAAATGTCAAAGGGAAAAAAAAACGGGGGGGGGGGGTAATCTGGTGTCGAGGTGAGCACTTACGAATTATAAAAAAGACGAGTTTACAGGTAGACTCGCTTTCCAGGGCCCCACGTTGGGCGCCATTTGTGACGTTGCCACTGGGAAAGGGGGGGGGGTAAATCAAGTGTAATTTTGGCCCACTTCGGGCACCATTTATCGCTGTTTTTTGGGAACAAAAAAGGGGGGGGGATATTTACAGGGAGTTGGGCGCCAGTTGCTCAGACGGGAGCAACACCGTTAAATATAAAAAAAAGAAGGATGAAAAATATGAAAGATAGAAAACCAACGCGTCTCGGGACGGCTAACTGCCGGAGAGCACGGGGTCTGTCAGGGAGTGGGGGGGACAACCCTGCTTCAGGCTCTTGCCATGATAGTACCTCGACACTTTACAATCAGGAGAAAAAGGAGGGGGGGGGTATCGGAAGAATAAGGCGAAATAACAAAAAAGTGATAATATTTAATATGAAACTCGATGAAAAATAACCGGTCTTACAATTCTCAAAATTCCGCAGGGGGGGGGTGACCGGAAGGGGGGGGGGGAGTCGGGATTACTTGATGAGGAAGCTAACGCGCACGCACGTTTCTAGTCGGGAGAATTCGGGGAAATTATTGGGAAGAATATCGGGGAAAATTTTGGGGAAAATGTTGGGGGAAATATCAGGGAAAACACGGGAAAGCAAAAGAAACTGGGGCGCAAAATAACTCGTAAAAAACGGGGCTCGATACAATATTAACTCTAGCTCGCACAATAATATCTCGTAACTCCCACAAATCTCGTAACTCGCAAAAATCTCGTAACTCGCACAAATCTCGTAACTCGAACAATATCTCGTAACTCGAACAATTTAAAAGAAATACAAAAAAAAATAAACTCTCGCAATTCTCGCAACAAAAACTCGTAACTCGCGCACGCAAACGGGTGGCACGTTGGCCAGACTCGGGGAGGGGGGGCGGAGGGAATTGGTTCGTCTACTCGCTATCGCTACCTGATCCGAAGTGCGGGAGCCGGCGTCTTCCTCGTCTTCGCAATTTTTCGGGCCGTCGTTGTCGCTGGAGAGGGGGGCATCACCCGATGTAACTCTCCAATTGTCGCGCTGGACTCTCTTCGTTACTCCCCGCACTTCGGTGGTACTATGGGATATGGGCGAGGGAAAGGAGGGGGGGAGGGGGCCACGCGTAATATTCCGACTTACATGCTATTTTGCGCGCGGAACGGCGGTTGACTTCGGATCAGGGGGGGGGGGGCTCGGGGGGGCTTCGGGATGGCCTTGACGGAAGGCATTTTTCGTTACAATATATATATATATATATATATATATATATATATATATATATATATATATTATCGAAATATATAATAATGGTGGACAAAAAATTGGCATTTGAATTGTAATTCGTGTTTGTGATTCGTTAGAATATATAATTCGTGAAAAACCGGAAGTCGTTGTGCCTCCGGTGCCTTGTCACGACTACAAACCGGGTCAGGACGATCTGCAGACCTTCGATTTCATAAGACGTTACAATCTTGATCTCCTCGACGCTCAATATCCGGGTGTGTCGCGAGTTCGTGGTTCCAACAGGCTCCAAACGGCTTATCGTATCGACAAAGAGGCTGACCTCACGCTTCCGACGAGGTAACGCGATACTACTCCCTCTTCCGAACGTCCGAGTTTTATCGACCTTGTTCGGTTCAATTCGACCGGCTCTCTCGACTCGACCGTTCCACGCAGCTCAACATTATAATCGATCCGTCGAAATATCATGCTTACAGAAACATATTTCCCACTGGTCTCCCACGAGAATTCAGCTTCATATGCACCATTAAAACTCGTAAAATTCCCAAAACTTCGTGGAACATTCTTCGCATAAACGACTTAGCGAAAAATCCGGAATTCGCCGTCAGCTTGAATCCAAAAAAATTCACATTGGATCTGACGATCATTGACGAAGGTGGAAATTTACAGACACTATCGTTTTCAGCACCACGAGTGAGTTTTTCATGTACGATTCTTGTGCTTTAACGGTTTTAACAGCGTACATAAAAAAAAAAAAATAGATTTTTTTCTTTTAAATCCATATCGAGATTTTGATAACAATTTTTTTCGGGGATTAAAAACCTCAAATGAGTTAACTGGCAATGAGTTTTATTGCTACGAGTGATTTTTTCGAAAGAATAATATTTATTTGATTGATTGTGATGACAAACGAATCGACGATGCTGATCTGTCGATTGAAAAAATAATTATTATTTTAATTATGTATTTCAATTTTTGATTAATAATTAATAATTAATGTTAATTATGATCGTCGAATCAAATGAAAATTAATTGAATTATAGTCACAATTAGTGAACTTGAGGTCAATCGATATATTAAATATCTTGAAAATTCAACAAGTCATAAAAATTTTAGTTACAAATGTCGTATTAAACATTTTTTCTAAAAGCTTATTAAAAATCACATTTTGGCGACTATAAAAATGTGTACTTTAAAAGAAAGATTCTGAACATGCTGAAAATAGTATATTACGATACTAGTGCGAAAAAAGTTTTTCTGACGACTGTGACTTTGCAGCACGAGCCGAAGGCGAGTTTTGCAATCACACGAGTCCAGAAAACGTTTTTCGCACGAGTATCGTATACAATTTTATGACACAACGTGTGTGAATGGGGATTTGCCCACGCGAAGCGTGGGTAAAATCGCATTCTACGCACGGCGTGTCATAAAAATCATTTTATCGATTGCAACATTTTTATCATCGAAATTTAAATTTTGTCCATTGTGACTGAATCTCAATTCCACTTAGACAATTAATCGTCACTGAAGACAATTAATTCGATATTTCGTTCATCGATTTAGGTTTTCGACAAGCAATGGCACAAAATTCACTTCGGTATATTCCGAAACAAGGTGGTGTTGCACGTGGATTGCGAGATTGCAGGTACGATGCAGCTGAGGCCTTGCGGACCGATCAAAGTAAACGGAGAAATTTCCATCTCAAAGATGGTGTCCTCTAGAACAACGGTGCCGGTAAGATTGCGCCGTGACAAAGATTTGCAATTAAATCCTGCCAAAAATTGTCCCAATTGTCGTCAATAATTTGTCCATTGGTCATTCCAAGAAAGTCAGGAATTTAGTTTTGTTCGTGCCAAACGCTTGCAAATATCGATACTCGCAAATTCATTACGATTAATCTACAATTATGCCGCATGGAGATTTTATCCGCACGTCTTATCGAGATAACTGTGCTTCAGCTGCACACTCAGCATCCTAGAGTCCCGAGTTTTGACACTTACAAACACTATTTTCGCGCAGATGTTTCCCCGAGATAGCTTTGTGGTTGATCGCGGTCAGCCGCAATTACGAAACGCTTGATTAATAAATGCCACAGCCGTCCATGACGTCGAAAAACGCATCACTGCTCATCTAAATTTAGCCTATCGCTAAACAGACAGCCTCCGGCTTACGCTTTCTCCCAACAAAATCGCGGAATAACAAATTACAACAATTTTCGAACGTTTTCGTCGAAAATTTTTGACGTGAGCCTATTGATTTGATTTTATTTTCTTTGACGTCGAAAAACGCATCACTGATCATCTAAATTTAGCCTGCTTCCAAACAGACAGCCTCCGGCTTATGCTTTCTCCCAAAAAAATCGCGGAATAACAAATTACAACAATTTTCGAACGTTTTTGTCGAAAAGTTTTGACGTGAGCCCATTAAATTAGTTTTATTTTCTTTGATAGATTGATTTGCAATGGATGGTGTTGAATTGCGATCCAACAAGGCCGATTAGAGACACTTGCGACGAGCTTCCGGTGAGCGGGATGCTGGTTCTATATATATATATATATAATACGCCTGAACGATTTAATTATCGTTGATGAAACATCGCGATCGATCGTTTGATTTCAAAATTATTGCAGATTTTAGGTAGCAGCGCAACGGAACCGACAAAAAAAAGTGGATGCATATTGAGCTGTCCTAGAGGACCTCCCGGATTTAACGGGACTGTGGTAATTTTTTTTTTCGGGGTTATTCCTAGTGAAATTCGAATTTGGGTTGTTCGATGTCGGAAAAATGGATAATCGTGATTGTAAACTTTGTCGTGGATTTAGGGCCCGTCAGGAGCGATTGGGCAGCCGGGAAATCCCGGATTTCCAGGTCAACGAGGTCTGCCGGGACTCGAGGGAAAACCCGTACGTCAATTGTCCAAAAGAAAAAAAGATAATCGCAAAAAGATGGATAATAAAGATTGGAGATTGCATTGGAGTTGAATATCCAGTCTTATTATTTTTATTATCATGAAGACGTGTGATTTGTTTGGTTTTTTTGGTGATTATTTTATGGTTGATTGTCAGGGCCCACAAGGTCTTCCCGGACTGCCCGGAGTCAGTTATAAGGGGGACAAGGCAAGTTTGTTACTCTAAAGGCCTTGAGAGGAGAGTTGCCTGTTGTTGGGGCATTTTCAGGATTTTTTTTTACAGATTTTTTTTGGATTTGTCGCAATGAAACCGAGTGAAATATGTTTGTCGATGCTATTAGATGATGCTGGAATTTTTTTTTGTCACGAAATATTGAATCCTCAAGGTGATGCAAATTGCGTCGTGAAAATGCTGTTTTTTTCTACGTAGGCAAAGATTTCGGCTGATCCGGTGATCCGAAAAAACGAAAACCAGGCGTATTCATATTCGGAAGATGATTCGCCTGTCGTCCCAACCAGGATCTTATTTCAAAAAAAAATTTTTGACAAAATGGTAAAACTATTTCGAAAATTTTCGATTTTTTCACATTTTTTCGAGTCTCATTATTCCCCTAAAAATCGTAATTTTCGACTCAAAAAAAATATCCTCGGTTCAGACGACAGCGAGATGTGGTCTCAACAGGCCCTCCAAATTCGAAGTCAATCGGTTCATCGGTCGCCGAGATATCTCAGTCCTGATTTGCAAAAATGCAGTTTCAAGAAAAAAAAACGCGTTCAAAGTTGTTTCCTGCAGTCTCGATGGCATTGCTCGTGCTTCATCGAATCTCAATGATTTTAACAATTTTTGTAAATACGTTGATTATGTTTCGAGAGATTATTTTCAAGACTGTAAACTTCGGGAAATTACAAAAATTGGTAAATCGAAAAAAAAATTTGAAAAACAGGCAACTCTCTCACAACTTAAAACTCGTTGATAAAACCCATTCCAATCCTTGCGTGGTCTCATTGGCCGTAGGGATCAACGGGATTTCCGGGTCCCAAAGGCGAGAGAGGAGATGTAGGTCCTCGAGGATTTCCAGGACAACCAGGACTTCCAGGCAACGTGAGTGAACGAATCGAGCAAGGACCACAAGGTTTTCCCGGCAAAACTGGTCCTCCAGGCCGCGATGGAATTCCAGGAATGAGTGGGCTCAAAGGTGAAAAAGGTGACACCGGTTCCACAGGGTCTAGTGGACCACCTGGTCCACCGAGTTTCGCACCGGGTCCCAAAGGCGATCATGGCCAAACCGGACCTCGTGGTGATAAAGGTAAGTCCCTAAACATCGTCTTGTCCTCTTCAATCTCCAAAAAAAAATCGGTTGTCATAAAAAAACGAACACTCCCAAATCATTTCAACTTCCAAGCTCGTCACAAATCGTTATTAAGGTTGCTTATCATTTGCATTGGAACTGGGATTATAAATAATGTAAAATACCATTAATTAACTTTGATTCTTTACTTTTATTCAATGCACATGGAAGGACCGTCTGTACTGTTCAAAGATTTCTACGAGACCAAAGACTTGTGACCAGGAATGGGCATCCATTCGATGAAAATGTATTTCAAATACTTAATCAAACAAATAACTACTGTGATTAATTATTATGCAAAAATCGATATTTTCACATTTCTGTATTATAATTTTGTTTTTACAATGAATCATTATTTTACAATGAATTGAAGTATATAATAAATCTCGTAAAATTAGTTATCATTTGGGCCGAAAAGTATTCGAAATACATTTTCATTGAATGAATGTCTAAAAATGTATGTCTATGTGACTCCACGAGTCGATTCGTTTTTCAACCCTTTATCTTATATTTATATATACGTGAATATAAACTTCGTATTACCATCGGCTATATTATCCAATAATTTGTTTTTCAATTTGTAACAACCGTCCGAACTGCCATGCACTTAGTGAACTCTCAGAGCTCTTGGAATACCAATAACCAGTCTATTGAGAGCAGCTTCATAAATGTATCATTCAATTGGCACAGTTTGACAAATATTTTACTAGCTTGATATGCCTATCAAGGAATGCACTTCATTAATAATTCATTAACTTCATGGATCACGGATCCGTCGGATGAGGACACTAAGAACTTGATGCCAAAAATTCATCTGAAAATCCATGAGATCTAGAATTTCTAGATTCGACGTAGAAATACGTGAATGATGTTATATTGGTCAAGGCGCGAATCAACATGGCAGATTACGACGAGAGGGAACATTGACGTTGGCCTAGATTCAACGAATTGCATTGATTGTAAATCAATTCGTAACAATCTTCAGCCGTTTGGTTGAACCACGTGTCTTGTGGGTAACTCATTGATAATGGGCTTTGTCGATTAAGCCTGACGACGTCGTCGGTACATTCGTCAAACGTTTCTTCATTGTCTTTAAAGTTAACGTCGGATCAATCGTATTGTTGGCGATCGTGAAGTGTTCTGTGATATTCAATTCGACACCTTGCTCCGATTGCTGTTTAAGGGGAGCGCGGCTATCCAGGTTTCGATGGTCCGACCGGTGCTCGTGGTCCTGAGGGACAAAAGGGCGAATCAGGTTTTCCAGGACTGCCAGGCGTTTCGGGTTCGAGGGGGCCAACCGGCGCACCTGGGGAGACCGGACCGAAGGGGGAACCCGGCAATCCTGGACGGGACGGTGAAGATCGTTTGTTTGCCCGCATGAGAGAATACTAACAAAACAATGAGCTAGTAAGCTTCACGAGATGACAGTCACAGCGACATAGTCTGTAGAATAATTTTTGAGCGATTTTTTTGACCTCATTGACGGTTTTTGGCATCACGGACGAAGTATTTTTTAACGTAGGGTGTTGAAGGATAATTTTGTTCAGGACTTCCTGGAACGGCGGCCGAATCGGTGTTTTCAACGTTGCCTGGGGAACCCGGGGAAGATGGACTGCCGGGAGCTAAGGGAGATCCCGGTTCCCCAGGTGTTCAGGGTCTTCCCGGTTTACCCGGCAAAGACGGTTTGCCAGGAATCGAAGGCCCTCAAGTAAATACAATTTGCATGGTTACTTGGAGGAAACTTTTTCGATCTTTTTTAAGGTAGTATCCTACAAACTGTAAGAGTCAAAGCAAGCCTAAGATGTACCATCTCCTGATTGAGGTACGTAGTACTTTGATGTGACAACGTCGCGTGTTATGATGTCGATTAGTGAGAGAGAGAGAGAAAAGATGGGAAACAAACGCGCAACGTTGCCATGTCTACTGGATCACGACCAACTCCTCATACAAACTGTATTTTCCCGATGTTCATTTGCTTATCATTATCATCACAGTCTCCTGATCTCTACTGTCAAGTGTCCAAAATGTTGTCCGAATATTCAACTTGCAGCTCAAGTGTTTTCATTAAAATCTGACGAGGACTTTTTGCATTATATCAAATTTAGCGTGATTGTCTATAAGGCTCCGTGTTAAACGTGTGAAAATAAAACGTGTCGATATATTTTTTCTCGCGCTCCCGAAAAGCCATAAAAATTTAACTAAACCTTTTTCTCATCAATACCTATAAGTACGCCAAGTTTCATGAAAATCTGACGAGGGACTCTCTTATGGAAGGTACTACCTTGAAAAGGTTTTATCAATATGGAAGCAGCTTAATTGATGGGACTACGTTCATAAGATTCATAATTTCGTGAAATTTCGTAACAGGGACCTCCTGGGCCTCGAGGTGAGCCAGGATCAGTCGGGTCTCGAGGGCCCGAGGGTTTCAATGGAAAACCTGGCCCAACGGGGCTCATGGGCAAAGATGGGAAGAAGGGAGAGTCCGGAAAACCCGGAGAAACTGGTCCTGCAGGTCCAATAGGCCCTCGTGGATCACCGGGCATCATGGTAACGATGAATTTCAATCATTCAATCAGCATTTCTGTACAGTCTGTTCCACAAGAAAAGGTACGCGTTTTCTCGGGAAGTTTTGAAGATTTCGATTCCTTTCTTTTTGGGCCTTATTGTACGTTCAAAGGACTACGGCGGAACCACCGATTTGTTTGAGTCTCGTTCAAAGTGTTGCATATTGCACAACATTGAGCAATTATTGCTATCTACGCTGAACGTTTTTCTTTTCACCAATGCACACGGACCACGTCTTTCATACTCAGCTGCTGCTAAATTCTTGGTCCGGTATAATTTTTTCCAACGAAGCTTACTTTTGGGCATGGTTTCCTATAAAAAGTGCCTGGTCTGCCACTGGTGAGCGTTTCCTCCAGCGAACTGTTGAGCGCCACATAAAGATAGATGTTTGGGGTCGCTTTTCACAGCGCGGTTTTGGCTGTTCAGAGCTCTTTACAGAGAACCTCAACGCTCAAAAAAAGGTCAAAATTTACCAACGTGGTCTTCTGAAGTCTACAGAAAGATGTTTGGAACCGACATTAAGAATTGGATCCTTCAAGAGGACAGTGACCCCAAATATCGCAGTCGTCGCCTCTACACGAGCTGGAAAGCGCAAAATGGCATCACGACTTGAAACTAGCTTTCACAATCTCCTGATGCAAATCCAATTGAAAATGTGTGGAGCATCGTGAAGAGGAAACTTGCAGGAAGGCGTGTATTCACCCTGAAGCAGCTCTCTTGACGAATTAGGAAGGTATGGTGCTCTCTACGTTCAGAATATGCCGAAAAACTGGTCGAAAGCATGCCCAGAAGGCGCCCGGCCATAATCGAGAACAAAGGCGATTGGACGGTTTATAAAGTGAGTCCGCCCTAGTGTTTGATGCGTACTTTCGCGTTAAAAAAGAAAAATGGGGTTTTCTTTGAAACTTTTCGAGAAAACGCGTACCCTTTCTTGTGGAACAGACTGTAAATACCGAACAATCCTCGTAGTCTCTGCTCGGTTTCTTCGTCCATCCATCGCAAATTGATAAATTCGTGACTGTACCGAGTCGTAATAGGGTCCGTCAGGACTGCCAGGTCCTCCAGGCACTCCGGGAATTCCAGGATTCGAAGGAAGGCCCGGTCTTCCCGGCCCGCCCGGAACTCCGTGCGAGCCATCCGACATGCTCAGTACCAACAGCATTGCTTATGACAACAGCGGCAGTCCGGGAGTGAGTGGACCTCGAGGACAATCAGGGGCTCCGGGCATCGTGAGTAATCCGAATGGACTTCACAATTCCACAGCTTTGTTTTCCGATCGCTAGTAAGTCAAAATTCTAGCCAGGAGAACGAGGAGCACCCGGGGAGAGAGGACTCGATGGGCAGCCAGGAGTTCCTGGACTGCCGGGAAAGGACGGATCACCGGGACCTCCGGGCTCTCCTGGCCACAGAGGTCAACCTGGATTGCCCGGACTGCAAGGCGCGCCGGGAAAGAGTATGAGTGACGTCGAAATTAGAGACATATGTGCCAGTGTGCTTAGAGGTGAGTGTTTGACGATCGGGATGTTCATATGAATTTCGGAAATCTGTTGTACCTTACCAAGATCCTAGACAACTTAGTTATGGACAATGACAGCGGTTAGTTTTGTGCGAAAACATATATGAATATGTATATATAGAGCAGATGACGGAGATGGCAGCACTCATGCGAGGCCCTCCTGGTTCGCCTGGTAGAGGGCGTCCGGGACGTCCGGGATCACCTGGTTCCCAAGGTCGTCCAGGTACCCACCCCTCAGAAGGGTTAAAAGATATTTTATTCGCCGCATATTTAACCCTTTGATCATAAATCACGATCATTCCGACAGTAATTGATTCCAATTGTTTCTTCGATCGTGTCATTGTCGTCAATGTACATCATTCCCTTTATCGGCATTGTCACTCCCTTCGTTGATTCGTGCAGTTATCCTGTATTTAATTAGTCCTGGATCATAATATTCATATGAATCTCCGGATTATTAACATTTTTCAACTCGGGATTACGATAATGATGACAAGTACCTGCTGCATGGTGTCACAGAGAGGCTGAACGAACTAACAAGCGGTCTACGAGGAGCGCCCGGGTTGCCGGGTGTCACTCGCCATGGCCGTCCTGGTCGGGTTGGAACCCCAGGCATCCCAGGTATTATTGACAGAAAAAGAAAACCCTTGAACTTAACACGGTACGAGCCGTACTAATTCTCATTGGGCTTTATCGTTCCTTCGTTAGCTGCCATTTGAGAGAATGATCTGTCTTTCTCGATTCAGCGTTTAATCAAAGCTTCCAATCGCGATTTAATCAACTGGGAAACTAATACAAGCAAGTTGGGTAGTTTTTTTAATGCGTGTGCTAACTCGGGGGTTGTGTAGGCGACCCAGGATCACCGGGACTGCCTGGTGAACGTGGGTTCGTGGGATTGCCCGGGCCTCAGGGGCCCACCGGACCTGCGGGACCTCCCGGCGAACGCGGGGACAAGGGCGACAGAGGACCCGAAGGCGTTGGCGTTGATGGACCTGTTGGACCCAGAGGACCACCAGGTAATAGTCGTTACATACACTCCCGGCCAAAAGTGTTTGGAAACACTTCACGAAATTTCTAGCCGCACGAAAAGTTCGATAACTCAGTGAAAAATAAAGATAATCGAATTTCCAAATGCGGCATTTCAAGAAGGATATATCAAGCTTGATTTTGCTTCCTTTGGAAATTTTTTTGCGAATTTTTTTTTGAGCACGGTACACCGGTTTGAAAATGGCCATTTTTTAAAAACTTTTTTCGGCTGTGTTCAACCGGTTGCGAGGCTTCTGGATATTTTTTTCGTCAATTTTGTTTAGGATATCCTTGAAGCGGTAACCAATAGCTTTAATTTCATTTTTTATAAAACTTCGTGCGATTTTTTTTGAGCGGCTCGGAATTTCGTAGAGTGTTTCCAAACTTTTGGCCGGGACTGTATAACGAATTTTTATGACTTGATGTAAACGGCTCGTAGATACGTTTTTCGTATTTTTCCATCGAAATCAGATCTGAAGGTCACCTGGTGACCTCCACCATCAACGTTTGTCATATTTGTAACGGCTCGGTAAGCCCGGAGGGTAATCCTCGTACGAAGTTGTGTCTCCGATCGAACTTGGATGAGAAAATGTGGCTCATTTGACTTTGGAAATGTTTCGAATGGAATCGCAATTTCTTCGAACTGCCTGACTCATGAATTGCTTCGGTTCACTTCGGTTGTCATTTTTCTATCACGAACAAAAGAGACGAGTTCAGTTTACTGTGAATTATTGCTCACGTAATCGTCAAATGTTCTCGTCTTTCATCTGAGAATGATGAAACGTGACGGTTGCAGATTGACTTCGTCCAGTTTGCCACCGTGTCAGTTTGACCAGATTTTCTTGAGCCGGGTGGAGGAAAATTGGAGAAAGTCAATCTGCAACCGTCTGCCGATACCAATGCTCTTCGTTATTTGTTACCGACCGAGTACGATATGACCTTCAGTCGATCCCGCCTCCGTTTCAGTTGGTACAATAAAAAAATCGTGAATCCATTTGTTCGATCTCTGCCATATCGACCGCGATATGTCACAAAGCGTCCTGTCTCATCGACGTCACTGCAATGAGTGCCCGTGAGATGGCGCAATGAGACGGTTCTATTATCAATTACAATTAAGCGAAAGAACAGCATATTTGATAATTTATACCTCGCATCATAATGTTTCACAACTGTTATCAGCGTTAACTAATTTTTTTTTTTTTTGTAATGTGAGCATCAACCTATTCGATGTACCGACGGTAGATAATATCGATGTTTCAGGACCTCCGGGAAACGATGGCGCGGGTTTGCCGGGGCGTCAAGGTGAAAGGGGCGAGACAGGACGACAAGGTGAGAAAAAAAAACATAGACGTAAATTCAAAATCACTCGCAAAAACGCCATCATGAACGTTTGCACTTTGATTATTATCTCGCAGGAAATCCCGGAATGAGAGGATCTCCCGGAGCTCAAGGACCTCCAGGTTTCTGCGAATTTTGCAATCATCCGAGTCCGAATTATTTGCAATATAATCGCGGAAACGACAAAGGCTGAATATTCATTGTCAACAAACCCCCCCAAAAAGAAGAGAAAAAAACAATAAAATGAAATCTAACAAAACTTCGCCCGCTAATTTGTAAAATATAACGTCCGTTACATATTATAACCTGTATTTTCGATATGTGATAATAATAATAATAATAATAATAGAAATAAAGAAAAAAAAACAATTGACAATACGTACGTAGTTGAAACAAAACAATGTCCGATGTTAATAGTTGAAAACAAATATTAGGGAAAAAATTCGTTTCGTATTTATTGCAACAAACGTTGTACAACGAGAGACGACGCGAAAATCCGTGGTTTCGTTTGTTTCTCGACGATATGTCCGACGTTTTTGAACGCAACAAAATGGCGCCCGACAGTGAGTGGCATCCACAAAGAGGAAAAAAAGAGTGAGACGACTACGAGTAGTGGTGATTCTGTCTCTTTTTAGTCACAGCTGATTGGTCGAAAACATTCCCGATTGAAGAGGAGTACAGGACTGTGCCTGAAAATTTCGATACCTGTATTATCTCGATTGTAATATGGAGTATCGTAAATCTGTCGAATGAATTTGTTAGGTTAATAAATTAAGGATAATGGTTATGGGCTGCGTGTATCGACGTGCAGGCGACGTTATTGTTAATGTTCAAACTAAATGACATATTGGCAACATTTTTGTTAGGTACAAGGCGTCTGATTCTTTCAGTACGCTCCTGAAACGGAGAGAGATAGGCTTACAACCACCTCTCCTTTCTCTCTCTCTCTCTCTCTTTTGCGATTGCACTTTTTCGTACGGCGTTGACAGTTCATTACCGGTATTCACGTTCGTTGTGTAAGGTGATCAAAAACGTTTGGAGCTCGTTCTCTCTTGCTCAGCCGCGAAGGCCCATGGCGCCATCTCTCTCGCACTCGTGGCGGACGCTAAAAATTTTCGGATCCCCAAAGACGATGGACTAAATTTGTGAGTGCGATAAAGACAGCGCTAGGGGCGCTCGCTGCGGAGCGAGAGAGAAGGAGGGAATTTATGTCTTCCATCGTCTTAAACGATTCGTCTGATGCTCGAGTTACGAAAACAGTCGTTGGTTATATTCTCGAGTCCAACTTGTCCAACTCGAGAATATAACCGACGACTGTGAATACCGGCCCAAATGTCCGCATCGAAGGTTCGGGTGGTCGCCGACGGCGGCGCTGACGCCCGAAAGGGTGAGCGACTTCGATTCAACGTTCTCCCGTTGAGCGGTGAGGGCGCCATTCGAGTAATGGACCAGTCGAAATCAGTGATGGCTGCAGACCGCAGGATGCAACGTTCTTTGAGGTTGCTCGTAGCTTGTTTATCGTGAAGTTTGTTTGTGTACGTGTGTGACGGATCGGAATCGGTTTCGTGTGTGTGTGTGTGTGTGTGTTTCGTGTGTGTTATTGGCAAGTTTATCGAACGTCCGGGCGTGACGAGGTAAGGACATTGAAGAAGCAATCGTTTATCGTGTAATCATTGGTCGATCGAGCCCGCGTTATTTCGACTATGGTTAGATATGCGTTGGCCTAAAACGTTTTACGATTAAGCAGCAGCAGCACCAACAGTCGCACTTGACAGCTATCACGAGTGGGCTTTACAAGTGGGAATGAAAAAAAAAGAACAAAAATAAAGAAATACGTAGCGCCTCGAATTGCGTTCTCGCTTGTGCTTGCTTTATGAACAACAACACATTTTTTCCATAGAAAAATTCTTTGAGCGTCTCGATATACATATACATATATATATATATGTGTGTGTGTGTATATACATATATTTCTTTTTTTTTCTAAACATTTACAAATGTGTGTCGTTTATGATTCACATATTTGTGAATAATTTTTCATGCGTTTTGACAATTTGAGTAGACGGCAGTAATTTTTTTTTCGACGCAGACGACAGTCTCACATCGATGGAGGGGGGCAAAGCTGTTTAACAGTGTGTGCGCAAAAGGTTCGGCGGGTACAGTAGAACCTCTCGATAGTCAAAGTCGCGATGGTGTGAAAATGTGGCGCCCCCTCGCGGAATATTTTGTCATCTAATGAGCAAATTTTCAAATTCCGAGTAATTTAAGATTTTTCCGTTCCAAATCTTTCGCAATTTTACTTCACAAAGCTATGAAATTTGAACGAAAAAATTCGAGGTTAAATTGTACATTCAAAATGGCATATTTGTATATTATCAATCTGCTCGTGCAGTTTTTTTATTCGTCGAATGGATAGTTTGTAGGTTAGGTTGTCACAAAATTCGGACACTTTATTCGTAGGAATTGGAAAAAAAAATTGTGATTACTTTTCACAACTTTGCACTCAACTTTCTGTCGGTTTTTATCTTAAATATCACATTTCGTTAATCCCTTTGATCGTTATATCGAATATTTGTTCCTGTAAATTCGCAGAAATTAATTCACAGAAATAATTCCGAACCCAGAACCCATCAAACGCTTTGATCTGAGAACCACTGCATTCACGTCCTCACACACTGACGCGGATACATCGAACTGTTCGGCCATTGGTCGATCGATCATTTTTCGCGTTTGTTCAATCCCGCCCACTCGTATCTCGGAGATTTTTCCGACCATCGGGAGGTTCTACTGTATTTACCGGCGGAGCCGGTTGGACGGTGAATGGGCCACGCTCGCTCGCAGCGACGTCACGGGTCATCGTAAAAACCAGAAGCGAATTCTTTCGTTCTAACGTAACCCTACTTTTTTTTTCTTTTTGCTTTTCACGTTGATGCGTCGTACTCGAAACATTCTGAATCATCGAACACGTTCTACGTGCAACGATACCCCCCCCCCCCCCTCCCCTCCCCCGCCCTTTCCCCACTCCGATTCTTTGTTCCATCGCAACCAACTCGTCCGGCGGGAGTCGCTTGTTTACCAAACGACACTCTTTTATTATTATTTTTTTATTTTTTTTATTTTTTTTTAACGAAGCAAGTACGGAGCGAAACGCTGCGTGGGCGCGATTACACGAATTGTAACTCATGAACGCAATGCCAGACGCATGTAGTTTGTCGCATATGCGATTATTATTATTATTATTATTATTTTTATTATTATTATTATTATTATTATTATTATTATTATTATTATTATTATTATTATTATTATTGTTATTATTATTATTATTATTATTATTATTATCATTATTATTATTATTATTGTTGATATTGATATTATTATTAATATTGTTATTGTTGTTATTTATTTTTTTTTTCACTGTACCGAAGTCTCGCTCGACATGTCATTCGCCATTATTGTCGAATTGTCGCAATGATTCTGCGACAATGCGGCGACCGAGAGACCGCGATTCAATCGTCTCATTCATTTGCCACGAGGCCGTGCAGTTAACTCGGTTTTGCGTGACGCTTATTCATGACCAAAGACAAATTGCATCTGCCGGCGAGTACGAGCGTGAATGAGAAGAGTCGAAGGTTTTTTTTTGTTTTTTTTTTTAAATAATAGAAAAAATAAAGATAGAATGTAAGCATTTTTTGAATAGTGGAATATTGATTGTATGCACAACATACCTGATTGATAATTCTTTCGTTTCTCAATTCTTATTCTGTTATTCAGCATAAACTTTTTTTTCTTTTTTTTTTTTTTTAATATAATTGTATACTAATTTTCGATTATCAATTGTTTCGAATACGTAAATTATTATTTGATTTATTGTTTTCAATAGTTTCGAATGATTTTCGATAATTTCGTTGATTCAGTTTGATGAATAGTTTGGATTGTAATCTTGTATAATTTTTGTTTTATATGGATGAAAAATTATATCAATTTTTCGACGATTTTCACACAATTACATGCGTTAAAAAACTGATATCGAAGGATTTTTTCAAACCATTCGGAGTGTCGATTACAATAATTTTTTCGCGAGTCAATCCCATTTGTCAAACCTCGATCGTTTAAAACACAAATCTTCAAGAAAATTCTTCTACGGTCTTTTTTTTCCCAAAAAATAGAATTACTCAAATTTACCGAAAACTAATAAATTTTCCAACGTCGTTCGTGTGGAAAATCGAAACATTTGCCGACCAGATGCGTGTCGATTCAAACACTCAATCTTAATTCCGCAATCGATCGGAAAAGTCACGAACAGGAAATTTTACCGAAAAAGGACAGCCCTGTTTTTTTTTTTATGGTTTTACGACCATATGGACAAAATCCATCGACCCGTTCGTGATTTTTGTCATAATTTTTTACTAAAACCCAATATCCAATACCAGAGGGTAACAAATCACAATTGGAACGTGTAAGGGTGACTTCACAGAAGTGCAATCAATGATCTAGGATTAAAAGGATTCAAAAGATCCCAAAGTTGGCCGCGCCTTTTGACGGTCCGTTTCTAAACGTTCCGCCGTCCGAGTCCGTTGGCTTTGGGCGGGGGAGGGGGGGGGGGCTCCGCACCTACGTTTCCCCTCGCGGTCTTACGACCCCCCCGCCCCCGCCCGCCTTTTCCTCCGCCACCCCCGACCTGGCCCACTTATCGTATTGATTCAACCTGGGCATCCGTGCGTTCCTTCTGTATATTGCCTTCGTTACTTCCTGTTTGGCCATCTCGGTTTATTGCAAACTCGGATTTTGAAAACGGGGAGAGGCCCGAAAATCGGAAAAATTGAAAAAAAAAAAAAAAAAAAATTCAGAACAGCCAATTTTTTGAACGACCGAAAGTCAGAACGATCAATTTTCGGAACGGTCGATGGTCGGAACGACTGAAATTCACGACGATTCATATTTAGAACGGCTTAAATTCAGAACGGCTAAAATTCAGAACGGTCAAAATTCAGAACGCCAACAATTCAGACCGCCAAAAATCCAGAACGGCTAGAATTCAGAACGGATAAAATTCAGAGCGGCTAAAAATTCAGAACGCCAACAATTCAGACCGCCAAAAATCCAGAACGGCTAAAATTCAGAAGGCCAACAATTCAGAACGCTAACAATTCAGAACACTTAAAATTCAGAACGGCTGAAATTCAGAACGACAAAAATTCAGAACGGCTAAAATTCAGAACGCCAACAATTCAGAACACTTAAAATTCAGAACGGCTGAAATTCAGAACGGCAAAAATTCAGAACGGCTAAAATTCAGAACGGATAAAAATTTAGAACGCCAACAATTCAGAACGCCAACAGTTCAGAACACCTAAAATTCAGAACGAAAATTCCACGCGTGATTTTCGTTTGTTTCGAAATAAAAAATAAAAGGACTTATCAAAGTCGTTGCCTCGGACGTGGAGTGCGGAAGAAGAGACGCGTTACGACGTATAGGAAGTTTGACGAAACCGTTCGGAGCTTTTGCCGGGGTCGAAAATCGATATCATCGCACCTTTGTACATATTCGTGCCCGAGGCGCGGGTCAATGATACGAACGATGAGCGAGACAACTCCGTGCTTCTCTTCAATCCCATTTACCATTACAAACGCACTCGACAAACTTTTTGCCAACATTATATTTTTATTTTTATTTATTTTTATTTTTTCTAATTTTTTAACTTTCGAGTGAATTGTTTTGTATTTCTAATTAATTCTTGATTGCAACCCATCTCTTGTCTTTCTTTATTGACTTACAATTTGTTTTTCCACATCATTTATCATTCCACCCGGCCAATCAAATGATTGCTCATTTCTTTTATTATCTTTGTGATAACAACCAAAAAAAAAAAAACGGAGCCTGCTCCATCGTCGACCAACACTTCAAGAGCCCCAAACTGCCTCCAATCAATATAAATTTGTCGAGCTTGTCAAGTGCGTCTACATCTTCCGCAAATAAATTTAAAAAAATTTTTTTAAATAAATAAATAAATAAATAAATAAACAAACAAAAAAATCGTAGTCGAAATTAGAAAACAATTGACTCATATTATTCCCAACCCCATACATTCACAAAATGCAATAACGCATCCCCACGATTAGTTCTTTAAAAAAAAAAAAAAAAAAAAAAAAAAAAAAAAAAAAAAATCGAAAATCGAAAATCTCAATTAACTGAAAACAAAAAAAAACGTGTTCGCAGTTGACTGAGCGTTAATGAACGAATAAACGAACCGGAAAAAAAAATAGAAAGACAAAACGAGATAAAAAATAAAAACCAAAACAAAAACAAAAAAAAGATTTCGTTCGAATTTATTCACCCACATTCGTTCGAATGAGCAAAAGACTACCCAAAACTCTTTTTTTTTTTTTTTTTTTTTTTTCAATGAAACTCGTCAGTGGCAATCGAATCAAAAGCCCCGGTCTGCCCCAGCAGAGCTTCCATCACTCGTTCCATTCACCTTTTCACCATCCTCATCCTTTATTTACACTTTTGTTTTACGTTTTCCCATCTCCGTTTTCATTCTCCACGCCTCGATACCCCCCCCCCCTCCCCTTCCTCTTCTACCCCTTCAACATCCGATGAGTTCCCAGTTGAAAGCGTTTGCATAATATACAAAAAAAAAAAAGCGAAAAAAAAGAAGTAAAATTGGAATAGGAAACAAATAGGTCAACGAACCTCCGGGGTATCGATTTTTTTTTGTTCTCTTTTTTTCTTCTCTCTCTCTTTCTTTCGACAGACTCACACGAGTTCGTGTCTCTCGATATATCGTATTATAATCGTCAGCAAGAATTTCCGCATTCGGTTTACAAGCATTTTTCATTCTTAATAAAAAAAGAAACAAAAATAATAAAAGCTGTTCGTGACGTTAAGGGGAAAGTAAGTTTAATTCGATAAAAAAAAACAACATATTTTCGATAATTTTTTTTCGGCGACACAGTTGATATATATTTATTTATATAATTATTATCCAATAAAGTAACATTTAAAGTATATTCTATGAAATTTTCATCAATTTTCATGAAGAAATGACCCATTGACAGCGAATCTACGCGGACGTCTTGAAAAAAAAAAGTTTCATCGCAGTGCCCCTCATAACTCATCACTGGATCATCTAAAATTTAAATAACCAAAATGATTTCATCAGTCGATAAGTTTCCGCAGGTAACAACGTCGAGTTCACGTTTTTTAAATTGCTTTTTCAATTTTTTACAGCACTCGGAAATCAATATCAAAATACTGACTTTTCATCGAAATTTTTTTTCTTTCGGTATTTCGACTTTCGAGTGCTGTGAAAAAAATTGAAAAAGCAATTTAAAAAACGAAAACTCGACGTTATTATCTGCAGAAACTTCTCGACTAGTGAAATCATTTTGGTTCTTTGATTTCGGATATTCGGATGATCCAGCAATGATCACTAAATATAGGTAAATGTCATTTTGAACTAATACAACTTTTTTAAAATTTATTTTTATTTTTATTTTTTTTTAATTGACAGACGATGAAACGTGTCTCGTCGAATTAACAGACCAATTGAATTAATTACGTGGTTAATATGGTTTCGATATCGGATATAACAATAATGTAAAATTAATACACGTCGTTGGAAACGATTCACAATCACACTCTCTTCTGCTTCTCATCGTCGTGGTTATTGAACGTAATTGCAGGACTGTGGGGTATGACGTACGTCAATTAGCGACGATCCGTTACCAATTAACGTAACTTCGTCAATTGTGTTGGTCTCTCTCTCTCTCTCTCTCTCTCTCTCTTTCTCTCTTTCTTGTTCTGACCACAATCGTTCGTGCACTCGTGCATCGAGATAGTATAAACTTTCATACATTCGCAATCCAACCTGCTTCTCTCCATCAAAACAAGTGACAACCCATTTTTATACGTTTTTAAAATATTTTTTTTTAGGGTTCTATAAAAATCTAGGAACCTTTATTTCTGTCACAGTTCTCCCATTCTCTCATTTATGTACCGATTGAGAAGAAATTTGTCACACGGACGTAGATCGATGACCCAAAAACAGGAATAATGACGTTGAAAGAAAAAAAGAAAAATTTCAACCCCTTCCCACGGATTAAAGGGTGAACTCGAAATTTTTTGTTTTGTTAACCCCATCGAGTGGGGTGTCTTTCAAGACGTCTCCTCGAATGCAATTACAAATGTTCCTAGGCCTTTTTCATTTCAACCCTTCGGTCACGAGATATTCGCTTTCAAAGTCGTCATCGGATTCTCCCCCCCCCCTTTAATTTCTAAACTATCGATTCAAAAAATCGTAACAAAATTTCAGAATGTAGCTTTCAATTGCCACATTCAATGAAAATTACAACGAACACCGTGGCAAAAATAATTTACGAAAAAAATCGTAAAAATAAAATGATAAGAAAAATCGAAAAAATCGAAAAACTAAAAATAAAATCTCCATAAAAGGATTGACGTCTTTTATGGAGATTATATCTTTCGTCAATGGCTGATACAGAACACTCTACTTTTATTCATTTATTTATTCATTTATTTATTCATTCATTTATTTATTTATTTATTTATTTATTTATTTATTTATTTATTTATTTATTTATTTATTTATTTATTTATTCATTTATTCATTTATTCATTTATTCATTTATTCATTTATTCATTTATTCATTTATTCATTTATTCATTTATTCATTTATTCATTTATTCATTTATTCATTTATTCATTTATTCATTTATTTATTTATTTATTTTTTCATTGGCCTGCGTTATCTGACCCTTCGAAAAAATGTATCGCCCTGGAAATGCACTTCGTCGTTGCACGATTCGACTCCACAAACGTAATCCACCCTTGTTCGAGCTCATCGGACAGACTCTAACCGGATTATCCCCCCAATGATTTTTTTTTTCCTCTTTATTTTTAGTTTTGTTTTTCTTCTTCGTAGAAATGCAAACGAATTGGCATTCAATCGAAAGGGACAAATTCTTTATCCAATTTCCAGTGTCTATCCGATCAAATAAAGTAAGCACTTGATGTTGCTAATCCTCAAGTGCTCACTTTCATCGTTTGTCGTGAAATCTCGACCACTCAGCTCGATCCAATTTCAAAGTCGTTGAAACCGAACCACTCGTTTTGTGTTTGTCGAATTGTGAAACCATGAATAACTTTGTTTTTTTTTTATGCAAAGGCTCGAGGACTCGTTGAAATCCCCAACGTGAAACCATGGCCGAGGACGGGGCTGGAGTTTCCAGCAGCGGTGGCACCGGAGAAGCCAGCCGAGTTCAATTGCTTCAAGAAATGCGACAACAAAATTTCGACGGAATTAGATTCGCTTCTTATCGAACGGCTTGCAAACTGAGATTCATACAGAAGAAGGTTCACTGTGAGTTGAACGTGAAAAAAAATTAAAAAAAAAAAAAAAAAAACATTGTCTCAGTTTGACCCTCAGCTGGCAGACTGGGATCAGAAAACCCTGAAGCAAAATCAACCTTGATTTGATTTTTTATTTCTTAAGATAATTTTTTTACAAACTATTTTTTTCTAAAAGTAAAATGTTTCGAGAGTATGCAGTTGAATTTTTAGATCAAAATAATGAAAATTATGGAAGTTGCGATTTTTTTAAGTAAAAAATCGCCGATTTTTCGTTATTCTCACCTTTGAAATTTTTTTGTTCAAAAGTAAATATTGAAATTTGGACCAAATGACTTATCTCACCTCTTGAAGGGAGTATCAAAGAATATATAAGAATTTTTCCAAGCGAAAAAAATCGATTGATCACTCGCAGCAAGCTTTTTTGTGAACTGGGGGTCAAACAGACCCCGCCCCCCCTCCTATATCCCAGCTAAGGTTTGAAGGCAATCTTCAAGAGAACACGCAAAATTGATGAACATTGCGTTCAACCAGCATATTTTATAGTTTTTTATTCACATTTACAAATAATTATCAAATAAATTGATAAATACTTTGCGCATGCGTATTAGTCGAGTGCAACGTTGCTCGACTTTCAGAAGCTTTTCTTCGGTTTCCATTTATAAAAATTGAATAAATAAATGGGTGATAAATAAATAAATTGATTAATTAAAGAAATTAAATAATTAAAAATAATTTAAAAAAAAAAACAAATTGTTTGCAGTGCACAACGTCGATATATGGAACGTCATAGAAGCGTTCAGGGAGAACGGTCTAAACACCCTCGAGCCATCCAGCACCCTCGGTGTATCTCGTCTCGAGACCCTACTGTCTTCCTTGTTTCACGCGTTGAACAAGCGAGTACCGGTCTCCCAACAATCCAAAGTCGACGCTACGACCGCGTTGCTCATGAATTGGTTGCTCGCGGCTTACACCAGCGGGTACGTCGACAATTATCACACTGGAAAAACAAAACGAAATAACGAAAAAAAAAAAAAAGAACACACAAAGATTTACGTTATCGCAAAGACTCGACGTTGCTGAATCATTCTGTTTGATTGTTTTTTTTTTATTTCTCTATTTTTTTTTTTTTTTTCAAGGGAAAACAACAAAATAACGGTTTTCTCCGTTAAAGTGGCATTGGCCACGTTGTGCGCTGGTAAACTCATGGACAAATTTCGATGTGAGTATACAGATTTTATTTGCCGACTGGTACTTTTTAAAAAAAATTATTATAGTTTGGCTAGCTTGAAATGGAATTTTTGCGATTATTAGAAAGAAAAAAAAAAGGTTTTTCATTTATATATATATTTTTTTCATTAGGGTCACATGCAAATATCTTTTAAAAACGTTTTCAAAAATTATTACGTTTGGCTGGCTTGGATTTTTTTCAGTTTGATTTTTTTTTTTTTTTTCATGTGCTCCAGTCGCTTTATGCGAGTTCAGAAACCTCCTTGAAAGAGAAATTAATGATAATCAATGCTCGTTGAATCGCGTAAAGCGAAAAAATCGAACTGCGAAAAATCTATTAATGAAATCGGTAAAATTACGCATTACCGATTGCCGGTCCCACGATATAAAAAATACCAAAAATTCTTTTTTCGTATTCGGAATTTGGGGAAATTTTGAAAAAAAAAATTAAAAATGCATTTTTTGAGAAAAAAAATATTTTTGCATATTTTGCCCCGAAACGGACGTGCAACTTGCTCAATAGAATCTAAAGAAATTTTTTTCTGAAAAGCCTTAAAAAGACGCACATTTTCGTTTTTTACAAATGTAAATACGTCAAATCCTGCCAAAGATACAGCCATTTGAATGGAAAAATACAAAAAAACGTTAATTAACAATAAAACAGTCAAAACAATTTAAAAAAAATCGACACTCGGTGAATATATTGCAAAAAAATAGCTCAATTTTTTAAAATTATTTGTGGAAAATTTTTTTTTGAGTGGCTGAAGTCACGTGGAATCGCTCATATATATATTTTTTTATTAGGGTTACATGCAAATATAAGTGTTTCGAAATAATTTGAATGATCAAAATGGTAAATCTTTCATTCATAGACACAGATATAAAATAATTAAGAAACTATGATTTTTTTGAATAAAACATGAAATATTCAACATGGGCTACTCAAAAAAAAAAAAAAATGATTGAGCTCGACAATATGTTAAATCTTCGTGAATTTCTCAATTCAATTGTGTTCCTAATCGAGACATTTAGAATTCTTGTCTTTCGGTCAACATTTGATTATTCATTCGATCAATAATAAATATTGTGAAATGCACAAGACATCATTCGAAAATTTCAATTCTCCACAATTCAAGATTAACCATAAAAACAAACAAACAAACAAAAATAAAATTCTAATTCTCGAAGAAAAAAAGAAAATTGACTATCCAAATTAAAAAAAAAAAGAAAATCACACAAAAAATCGACAAATAAAGAACTCGAAAAAAAGAAAATCACACGAAAAATCGACAAATAAAAAACTCAAAAAAATCGCACAAACAATCGACAAATAAAAAACTAAAAAAAAAAAAATCGACAAATGAAAAACTTAAAAAAACTGAATAAATAAATAAATAAAAAATAACGTTAACATTTGTAACAGACATATACTCACAAATATCGGACAGCAACGGTCACATGATACACTGGAGATTTTCCGAGTACTTGAAAGAAGTTTTGTCACTTACGTCAGCCGTTTACGAGACCCCGTCGTTCGTTTATTCCGACGGTCTGGCCAGTACGATATTTCCTCCGGTGAGTCAAAATTAAAAAAAACAATATTCAAAAAGATTTTTCAATCCTCGAGATTCGTGACAAACTAAAATTCACAAATAACCCAAAAAAAAAAAAAAAATTCAAACACCTTAAAAATTGTAATTTTTGTCGTTTCGCAGAATTCGAAAATAACGGTAAACGATTTTCTCGACACTCTAATGTCGGATCCCGGGCCCCATTGTCTCATATGGCTTCCCTTGTATCACAGAATGGCAGCTGTTGAATCGGGTAAGCCTGTTTAAAGCTTCTCGAACCCGAACTAAATACGATTACAATGGACTTTGGCCAATCGTACGTGATGACGAAAAATCCGATTTATTTCATTTGTTTTCCTCTTCATCTTTTTCAATTTCAGTTACTCATCCGATAATGTGCGACGCTTGCCATCGCGAGAACTTCAACGGTTTTAGATATCGTTGTCAGAAGTGTCATTCGTATCAATTGTGTCAGGATTGTTTCTGGCGCGGTAAGGTATCGGGAACTCACAACAACGATCACGAAACCAGAGAGTACAGTAGTTTTGTGAGTTGATCAATCAATTACGTTGCCACATTTTTCAATCCTTTCGTGTTTTTTTTTTCCTCCATAAGAGAGTTCCTCGTCAGATTTTCATGAAACTCGGCGTACTTGTGGGTATCGATGAGAAAAAGGTTCGGTTAAATTTTCATGGCTTTTCCGGAGCGCGAGAAAAAATATATCAACACGTTTTATTTTCACACGTTTAACATGGAGCCTTATGGACAATCACGCTCAATTTGATATAATGCAAAAAGTCCTCGTCAGATTTTAATGAAAACACTTGAGCTGCAAGTTGAATATTCGGACAACATTTTGGGGCACTTGACAGTAGAGATCGAGAGACTGTGATGATAATAATGAGCAAATGAACATCGGGAAAATACAGTTTGTATGAGGAGTTGGTCGTGATCCAGTAGACATGGCAACGTTGCGCGTTTGTTTTCCATCTTCTCTCTCTCTCTCTCTCTCACTAATCGACATCACAACACGCGACGTTGTCACATCAAAGTACTACGTACCTCAATCGGTAGATGGTACATCTTAGGCTTGCTTTGACTCTTGCAGTTTGTGGGATACTACCTTAAAATAAGACATGTTATTCAGGGCATTTTCATAATTTTTTTAGAAACAAATTTGTTGACTGCATTGCAATGAAACCGAGTGAATATGTTTATCGATACTATCGGACGATGCTGGAATTTTTTTGGCACGAAATATCGAATCCTTAAGGTGATGCAAATTGCGTCGTGAAAATGCAGTTTTTTTCGACCTAGGCAAAGATTTCGGCTGATCCGGTGATCCGAAAAAACGAAAACCAGGCGTATTCATATTCGGAAGATGATTCGTCTGTCGTCCGAACCAGGATCTTATTTCGAAAAAATTTTTTTGACAAAATGGTGAAACTATTTCGAAAATTTTCGATTTTTTCACATTTTTTCGAGTCTCATTATTCCCCTAAAAATCGTAATTTTCGACTCAGAAAAAATATCCTCGGTTAAAACGACAGCGAGATGTGGTCTCAACAGGCCCTTCAAATTCGAAGTCAATCGGTTCATCGGTCGCCGAGATATCTCAGTCCTGAGTTGCAAAAATGCAGTTTCGAGAAAAAAAAAACGCGTTCAAAGTTGTTTCCTGCAGTCTCGATGGCCACGCTCGTGCTTCATCGAATCTCAATAATTTCGACAATTTTTCAAATACGTTGATAATTTTTTCCGTGAGATCATCGTCACGACTGTAAACCTGAAAACTTTACGTTTTAGAAATCACCGAGTAAACAAATTGGACATTCCCTGCGTAAAAGCTTTAGGTGCGTTCCGGAAAAAGGTAAAAACAGTCTTCCGAGGTTTCCGGAACAACCGGAAAAAACTTTAGATCTGTCGCACATCGTGTAAGTAAACGAATCGTCGATCCCAAAATCGATCGAACTTTTCGAATATTTTACATCGAATCGCTCGAATGATTTGAGAGTACCTCAAAAAATTATTAATTCGTTTAAAATTGTCGAATTGCGAACAGTCCACCGTCGCCTCTGCCATCGCACAACGGTTTTCCGGATCATGGTTTCATGGCACCGTTCGACGCTGGCTCGATGGACAGTCGTTCCACCCTCAGAAGGTAATTTTCATCTTTTTTTTTTTTTTTTTTTTTCACAACTGATTTAGTCCGTAAACGTTTCTTCGGCACCTTCAATTCGTAAACCAGGGTCGTTTTCGTCGTTGCCTTTTTTTTTCTAAACACTTGAACGGCTGCAAAAAATCTGCAAAAAAACTCACGAAGGTTCTTCGAGGCTCCTCAATTAAAAGTCCCAATCATAAAATTATGAAAAAATTAATTTTTTAAATATATATTTTTTATACGAAAGATGAGGCAACCTAGAACAACATTTGATTATCGACAGGACGATAACGACCCTGGTTTACGGACTGACGGTTAAAATGAAAAATAAAATGATTCCCCATAGAAAAATCTTTGTTCCACTACCTACGATTAAAATTAATCAAATGCAAAAATAAACATTTTTATTTTTTAATTTTATTTATCTGTGAAAACGAAATAATTGAAACAATCGTTTTCTAATTTGTCAAAAATTCAGCATGGACAGTTCGAGATTGGACGACGAACACAAACTAATCGCCCGTTACGCTCAGAGATTAGCACAAGAGGCGAGAACTGTGGTAAGTGCTTCGACGCAAGTAAAAAAAAAAAAAAAAAACGAAAAAAAACCGAAAAAAAACGAAAAAAATTAACAAAGTGATAATTCTGTTGCGTACGATATTTTGCGGTCGAGATACCGCGCGCGGACGAACTAACGACAGTCGGTGAATTGCGTTAATGCGTTTTAATTGAGAGCCAAGTTTATTCGCATCCCAGTTTACATGATTAATCAAGTGAGTTCACGCCTATTTCAACAGCCACGTACATCGTCGAGAATGTCACAAGTCGATCAGTCGGTGAGTTTACAAATAAACGCCAACAATTGCATTCGTACTAAAAAAAAGAAACCACTTAAAGCTCTCTTTTATTTTAATTTATTTAATTTATTTAATTTATTTTATTTATTTTATTTATTTTATTTATTTTATTTATTTTATTTATTTTATTTATTTTATTTATTTTATTTATTTTATTTATTTTATTTATTTTATTTATTTTATTTATTTTATTTATTTTATTTATTTTATTTATTTTATTTATTTTATTTATTTTATTTATTTTATTTATTTTATTTATTTTATTTATTTTATTTATTTTATTTATTTTATTTATTTTATTTATTTTATTTATTTTATTTATTTTATTTATTTTATTTATTTTATTTATTTTATTTATTTTATTTATTTTATTCATTTTATTCATTTCATTCATTTTATTTATTTTATTCATTTTTATTTTGTTTTATTTTTGTTTTATTTAATTTGCAGCAGGGCAGAGCACCTTCAGACGCTAATTTGGCATCGATGGACGCATCGAGAGCTCAACGTGAACTGATATCCCAACTAGAGGCAAAAAACAAAGAGATAATGCGGGAGATTGCAAGGTTAAGGTATACCTGTGTCGTTTAAATTCCTTAATATCGATCCACGAACCCGGAAGTCATCCTCTCGAACCATCCTAGTGTCACGCATGTTATATACGATGAATTATTATTTTGGCTTGACGTCTTATTGGTTGCTACGCATGATCAGGATAATAATCGACGATTGATGACACTTATCGACGATCGACGATCGACGATCGATCATTTCGAACAAAACGAAGACGCAAAATTATTCTCAGTTCTTTTTCAAATGTTTCGTTCCAAATGTTCGTTCGAATTCGTCGATCATCGTCTGTGGGTCGTTGGAAAATACGAAATTGCACACGATTGAACAAACTACAGAACAAATTTTTTTTTTTTTTTTACATCGATAATTTCGATAACGACGAAAACTCGAAAGGAAAAAAAAAACAAACATTATTAACAAGTACAATCTCGCAGGGATGACGATAGATCGCAAGAAGATACAAAGTAACAAAAGCAGAAATAATTTTCTTTAACAAATTAAATCGATTTTCCAATTTTATTGGAATTTTTTCAATCGATTTTTTTTTATTTCGTCAAATAAAAAATAAATAAAAAAAACAGACTTTTATCGTTCATATTGATTTTTAATATCGTCAAATGTTTATTCGTCGAATGAAAAAAAAAGTCTTTTTATTCAATCGATTTTTTAACGTCATCGAATAATTATTCGTCAAGTAAAATGCGATACGTTTATTTTCGAAATCGACTTTTTGATTTCGTTAAATATTTATTTGTTCGATAAAACAGAGTTTTTTTTCTTAAATCGATTTTTTAACGGCGTCAAATATTTATTAGTTAAATAAAATACCAAACTTTTTTATCACCTCAAATCGATGTTTTTTTTTTCAATTGCGTCAAATTTTGCCAAAAAAAAAAAAACAATGTTGTGCGTGTATCTACGAGGTTGTTCGTTCATTAGATCACACAGACAGTAGAATCGCATACATCACATTATACATACAAAAAAATGCGCCAAGCGCGACGTGAATCGACGATCGTTCGATTCGCGATCGATAATTAGCCAAACAGACCGATCGTTCGAGTGACGCTTCCGTGAATTTTCGCATCTCAGGAGACAGCAAGAGATCGAGGCAGCGGGATTGGAGAACCCCGCGCTAATGTCGGAATTGCGAGCTTTGAGACAACGCAAGGACGAGCTGGAAACTCATCTGGCAACATTGCAAGATTCCAGACGACAACTCATGGTTCAACTCGAGGGACTCATGAAAATGTTGAAGGTCCGTTCATTCAATTTTACGTACATTTCAACGATTTTTTTTAATCCGTCACGAAAGAAAAACAAAAAAAAACAAAACGAAAAACAAAGCAAACAAAAAACAAAACAACAATTTTGAGATACTCTGGTTACCAATTAATTTGATTTTATCGTGTCATAAAAACGTCCATCTCACCTTCATGCTTTGCTTAGAATATTTACAAACAAAATAATTCATCATTGAACAGAAAACTAATTGAATTGATTAATCAAAGTAAAAGCTCGTTGGTAAATGAACTTTTAAAGGACTCGTGAAAATGTTGAAAGTTCGTTTACAATTTTTACGTACATTCTGACATTCTTTTTATTGCGTCACAAAAAAAACCAAAAAAAAAAAACAAACAAACAAACAAAAACAATTTTGAGATATTCCGGTTACTCATCGATTTGATATTATCTTCGCTTCAAATATCAACAACGAAATGATTCATCATACAACAAAAAACCAATCAAATCAATTAATTGAATTAAAAAAAAAACGAACGTGATTTCTCCGAGTTCGAAAAAGAAATTGGTAAAAAAAAAAAAAAATCCCGACAATAACCTTGATAAAAATTCAAAACGATGATCGATTCACGAAACTCATCTCGACTGTCGATCGAAACCCAGCACAGAAATGCTGAGTAAAAACTTGAAAAAGAAAAAAAAAAATCGAAACCAACGATCGGTCGAAAAAAAAATTTTATTTAAAAAATAGTCGAAAAAAAAATGGTATTATTTCGTAAATAGATCCGTTGCAACGAGACAATAATGTTAAAATTGGTTTCGTTTATTGTTTGATAAATGCAGAATCATCAGGCGTCACCGCGTTCAACGCCAAACAGTTCGCCGAGAAGTACGAAGTCGCCGCCGTTGCCGCCAGGTGGCATGCCGAGCAGCAGATCGGCCCCGCCGACTCCGGGCGGTCCGCTTTCGACGACACCGCAGCAGCAGCAGCAGCCTCAACAGCAGCTACATCAACAACAGCAGCAGCAGCAACAACAGCAACAGCAACAACAGCAGCAACAACAACAGCAGCAGCAGCAGCAAACACAATCGAATCAGCAGCAGCAGCAACAGATTTCACAGAGTTATCAGAGTCCGGTTATGACGACGTCGGTATCGAACATGTCCGGCAACGCGATGCTCGGCACCATGCAGAATCCCATACCCGATAGTCTGTCGTGTGTCGGCGGTGACGTAAGGTAGGACGGCATGCGAAAGAAAAAAACAAAAAAAAAGAATTACAAAAACGAAAAAATGAAAACTGTAATTGAGAAATTTCCGTAATTTTGTGTTTTAATCGTCGTACATGAAGATTTGATTTTCAATTCCGTAATTGGGGGTCTGAAAGAGTGAAGATTGTTCGATACATTTTTTTTTTGTTTTTATTTTTTTTTTTAATTTGTCGAGAACAAATTAAGGGGACTGAGTCGACTAAAAAATTCGAAAATTAAATTTTTCTTTCCGTGACACGGCCGATCCAAATTAAAAATCGATTTTACCCTTACGAAGTACGTATACTTAGCTATCATTTCCAATTTTTCCATAGCCGTATGAGTTATCTAAATGCTGTGAGATTTTTCACAAAATTTTTCACTTTTCGCAGCTTTCGGACCCTGCGACTCAATGGATTTTCAATTCTGACGTCTCATTTTCTTCGTAACAGACCTCATTCTCGGATGAGTGTGGGATTTTTTTTTATCTGCTTTCTGGAAATTATGGCGACCTATAATGTGAAAAAAAAAAAACAATTTTTTTGTAACTTTTTGAAAAACCGGTTGAATAATAGGTTACCATAAATTCGTTTTACCTCGCATCCAAAATTCCTACACTCATCCGAGAATGACTGCGATTTGGAACAAAATGAGACGTCGGAATCCAAAATCCGTTCATCGGTGCGGTCCGAAAGTTGCGACAAGTGAAAAATTTTGTGAAAAATCTCACAGCATTTAGATAACTCATACGGCTGTGGAAAAATTTGAAATGATAGCTAAGTATACGTACTTCGTAAGGGTAAAATCGATTTTCAATTTGGATCGGCCGTGTCACGGAAAAAAAAATTTTATTTTTGAATTTTTTAGGTGACTCAGTCCCCTTAATTTCATTCGATCGATTTAATTTCAGTTTTTTTCTTCAGGGGATAATACAAAGTGCAATTCGAATCGTAGATTAATGTGCCTCGACTGGCTGGCACACTGGGGTCGAAAAGTCCCCCCGAGTATCAATCAAATCGAGTTTTATTTGCACAACTTTTCGAAATAGTTTTTTGTTTACAAAAGAATACAAAGAAAAAAACCGTTTTTGATGTTCCTTAAATTATTTGCTGAGAAAAAGTATCTTTTCGCACTTTTATCCAACGTTACTCTCTTTTTTGTTCTGAGAGTTCAATACATTTTTTTTTTTTTTAATAAAATAAAAAAAAACATTTGCAATGGTTTATTCGTTACGAATATTTGTCTCTTCGATGTAAATTGGTTTTGTTTTTTTCTAAATTTATTCACAAACGCGATATTATCGTCCGACACTCTTTCATCGATCCTCATTTTTTTTCTCAACCCCCGTTGCCGTTGAATATCAAGCTTCACCCTCATTCGTTATTTATCATTTTATATTGCGAATGTTAAACTTTAAATATCGGACACTCGTGGGTTTGATTCAACATGCGGATATTTCAATTAATTGTCTCGAAAAAAAAAAAAAATATTGAGAGGAGCTAAATAAATAATAATGAATAATAATTCCTTTTGATACAATACAGTGAAAGTGAAAAAATAAAGAATCACGTTTTTACGGAATAATTACGAAAACGGTTCAATGGAAAATCCAGTGTACGTAATTCTATTTCCTCAATCGAAAATTTATTTAATTATGCAAAATCGATAATTCCTTCTGAAATTATCAGAACTTGTGGATATTTCCAGAAACAAATGATAAAAGCTTTGTGTCGTCGTAACGACTGCACGATCTTCCGGAAAAAAAATTACATCGCATTTTCATTGAATTAAAAATCAGTTGCACTGAAAAAAAAATTCAATTTAAAAATTGAAAAAAAAAAAAATAAATAAATAAATAAATTCAATTTGAAAATTGAATAAATAAAAATGTAAAACGCAACCAAAATTGCAAACCCGAGTGTCCGATACTAGAGTTGACAAAAAATTTGCTTGTCGTCCTGCCATTTATTTGTCACTGTATCAATTTTGTATAAAAAAAAAAAAGTGAGATTTGCGTGTGTCCTGTGTGAAACGTCCAAGTTTGAGCATTTGAGCATCCCAACTACCATTTGCACATTAAACAGCGATGCGACATATAGAACGAAATTACGAATCAAATATTACGAAATATTATTGACGCAATATTGTTATTGATAACGCGAAAGACAAATTTTTCTTCGGATCTGCGTTATTCGAGAATCAGTTAACGCGAAAGAAAAATTGCAATTTGTTTACAAACGTCGGGGGAATTTTTTTTTTTTTTTTTGTGTTCGAAAGAATTTATCGGTCGTGAAAAGATTAGTCTAAAGAGTCTCATATGTATAATTAATTATTAAATTGTTCATTAATTCAATTATCATACTTTCTTCTCGATAAAATTATGGAAGAGGATGCAATACTGGGATTTCCGTTGAAAGACGCTTTATACAACGAGTCTACGTACATTTTGTTTGCAAACAAATTTTTTTTTTATTTAAAAAAACTTTTTTTTAAATGTTAATGGAAAAAAATTTTTTTTCGTTGTTAAAAAAAAAAAAAAAACTAATTGCACTGAACAACATGCACAGCTGTTCCGAACTTACAGTTTTCGCTGCTCGAAAACGAATTCTCACAAATATCGATGATCGATATTTTGACTTCGTGCCATTTAATTTTCCGCAGCATCACAAATCACACGATCGAAAGATTTTTTCCAAAATTATTATTTCCTCGTCATCCGCGTAAAATCACGAATGCATCTTTAAATTTGTTTTTTTTTTTTCACAATGTATTTCGAACAAATTTGCATGAAATTGTGTGCGTTTGAAAAAATAATGACAACGACAAAAAAAAAAAAAATCCTGCTGTTATCGCAAAATAAGTTAGCATTAGCTTGTTGCTAGTTACTACGCTTGACGAATTAGTAATTATCGTAGCATGTAATTACGTTAACCGTTGGAACGTTTGTTTTTATTTTTATTTTTTTCGATTGTACAAAAACGTTTACGCATTATGAGAGAAAGTCATTTTAAAGAAAAAAAAACAAAACGAACGAATTGTTGAAGCTTATGCAATAAAAAAAGAAGAAAAAAAAGAAAAAAAATAGAAAAGAAAAGAAAAAAAGCATGCCACTATGATTTATTTGGATTGTTTTTGTTGAAAGTTGCTTCGCGCAAAGAAAATAGAGATTTTCGATGTCAGGTCTGCGTTCAGGACAAACAGTTTGCCGGGAAGCGGTTCAAGCAGTGCCAACAATAGTTTGGGACGATCATTGAGAAACGACTTGTTGGTAGCCGCGGACAGTGTGACTAATGCCATGTCGACCCTCGTCAGGGAATTGAATTCAGGTAATGTTGTCCATCGATATTAGTTATAGTTTATTGACGATGAAAAAAAAAAAAAAAAAAAAAAAAAAAAAACATTTGGTTCGTTCGTTGACGATAAAATTTAGAATTTTCGTAGTTTTATCGGCCGACCTACGATACACCGACCGAAATGTTGCATTGATAACGATTAAAACTTTTTTTTTTTCTAAACACGATCAATTACGTTTTATCTGTCGGATTATTCGTTCGAAAAAGTGTCTGCGGACGACGACGCCGTTAGCAACAATTTTAAAAAAAATTTGAAAACGAAAAAAATTCTTTCCCATAATTTAGACGAGGGAGTACTTTTCCGAAGCATGTCGTTTATAACATTTTCATCCCGTTGTTCGTTATTTCATTTCAATTTATCAATTTATTATCATTTTTTTTTCAATTTTTACAAATTTATTTGTTTATTTGTTTATTTTTTAAATTTATTTGTTTGTTCATTTTTTCGTAATTTTTACAAATTCATTTATTTATTTATCTTTGTAATCGTTAAAAATTTATTTATTCATTATTTTTGTAATTTTCACAAATTTATTTATTCATTCATTTTTGTAATTTTTACAAATTCATTTATTGATTCTTTTTTGTAATTTTCACAAATTTATTTATTCATTCATTTTTGTAATTTTCACAAATTCATTTATTCAAATTCATTTTTGTAATTTTTACAAATTTATTCATTTATTTTTGTAATTTTTTGAAATTCATTTATTCAGTTTTGCAATTTTCACAAATTTATTCATTCATTCATTTTTTTAAATTTTTACAAATTCATTTATTCATTCATTTTTGTGATTTCTTAAAATTCATTTATCCTTATTTTTATCATCAATCGTCACTCGAAACACGAGACACAAGGTGTGTTTATGCAGGCATGACGCACAGCATATTTTTATTTCACGTTGTTCATCAATTCGTGCGCAAATTTAGCATGTCGAAAGGTTTCGAATGATAATTTATTTATTATTTTTGTCCATTCTCGAACGGTGAGAAGGAGTCTTTGAAAATTTTAATAACGGATTCTTTGAAAATTTGACGTATCACTTATTGCCGGAAGCTGGTAAACGAATATATCTTTTTATTTTCTTCTTATTTGATTGTTTAATCCTGTTAGCAAAATCCTGGAAGAACCCATGAACTTTCGTTCAACGATAAACATATTTTATTTGTATAGTCGTGCAAGATATAATCATTTGAAAGTCATATTGTATTATTGCGAGCCCCTACGAGTATTTTGTGTAGATTGAACACACGTGTATGTACATTTTGAATCGAGGTACGGTTCATCCCTGTAACGTCGGGGACCTGTACAGCTTTTTTCTTTTCACATCTGGCCCAATTTTAATGTTTTTAAAATTGAATGAAAGTTTAAACTTTTTTTTTTATCAAAATCATTGGGAATTTTTTTTTTATAATTGTCAGGGAAAGGAGGGAGAGAATATAGATTATTGGTGATCTAAATCCAAATTTTCGAGTACACAATCCTCTAGCATCGACCACCATCTTGAATTTCCTAAAAAGCCATTTTTGTCAAATAACTCGCTCGTTTTAAACTTAACCCAAAAATTCCTGAAACAAAATTTTTAGAAAATTCAATTCTCTACAACTTTGGTCATTACGATTGTTCGTCTACGTTTGATATTTTTCGACTTATGAATTTTTATTACAATTTTTCTGAAAATATTTTTCGTTATTGTATTTTCTCGTTCATTTTAAAATCGGGTGCGTTAATCAAATCTTATCAAATTTTTCTCAACAGCAATTTGTAACCTTCTTAACTCTATTGATACATAAAAATTATCAATTCCTATCTGTGGAACATTGATAGATGACTGATTGACACAGCATCGTCGAATTGTAAACGTCTTTTCATGGATAAACCGATCATCGATGATATTTCATCAATTATTAATCCAATGTAGGACACTACGAGAAAAAACCGAACGACTCGTACAGTTGTAAATATGGATTATGTACATCACTGTCATTTTTACACTCACTTGTCACGTATTTGCAATTTTTTATTACATTTTTTTTTCAAATGAAATTTTTTATTATTCACTGGATATAGAATAGAAAAATTAGGACGTTTCGTTTTTTTTTATTTTTTTCAAATTTTTCTTAGTCCATAGCTGTAAAACTTACCTATACACTGTTACGCAGGACGACCAGAGAGGTTCTTGTATTACAATAATTGTAACATTTCTACTAACAAACCAATTGGCAGTTGCAGATTTATTAATAATACTAATAACCAAATGATATCATCATCAACGCTTCTCGACTGAGAAACTCATAATTTTTCACACAACGATCACGTGATTAATAATTAAAAAAAAAAATCAACAACAACAACAACAACAACAACAAAATGAAAATGATTAAAAGTTCACTCACTTTTTAACGCATTTGAAACATAATTTGTCATTATCGATCAACGTGAAACGATTGAAAAGAAAAAAAAATAAAATAAAAGGTTGAAACTTGCAAATCGCTTCCTCATAATTTAAGGCAAGCTGCAAGTTGAATCTTGCAATTTGCTTCCTCTGAATTGTAAGTAGTGAACGAAGATTCATTTATGAGGAAGCCAAAAGATAAGTGCTCCGTCATTGCTCCCTCATTCTGGCTTCCTCACAAATGAATCTTCGTTCACTACTTACAATTCAGAGGAAGCAAATTGCAAGATTCAACTTTCAGCTTGACTTAAATTATGAGGAAGCGATTTGCAAGTTTCAACTTGCAGCTTTTTCATTTCTCATCGATCATAGCATTCGATATTCGAATATTATTCAAACTGAAAAACTGCTTGAGAACTAAGAAGGTGTTCAGATTTGTAAATATTGCGTCGACGTCGCAAATTCCGGTTCAATTGGAGCAGCTCCTTCATTCTACTGTTTATTGACACTAGACCGTATATAAAAAATTAAAGTTTTCTAAAAATTGAACGCGTCTTTCAATATCTACCAAATTTGGTCACGAATAGAGGTAAACGTTAGCTCATGCACGTCTTTGAATTTCAGCACGGTCCGTAAATTATTTTTGAATTTGCAAAGGTTGGAACTTCGAAATTTCGAATTGCTCCAAAATGCGATCCGATTGGCCGATCGTCGCCAAATTTAATATGTATCACAGCTTAATGTTATTCCATAGTTCTAGAGAATTTAGATTCGATTGCTGAAAATTAACGGCAAATAAAGCGACAAAGTTCATTTTTTGAAAAATTCAAAATATCATAAAATCCGAACTTCTCGACGGATTCGGCTCAAATGCAATACCATACATCCTTGGGTATAACTCTATATTTGAAGAACTATTTAGACAAATATCTCAAAATTTCCGGACGCTACAGTGGTAACAGACATTTTTTGAAAAATTATAAACGCTGTAAAATTTGAACGGGTGCGTCGATTAATGCAAAAATTATACATGACATAGAGATTGTATGGCACCACATGTGTGCAAAATCTGAGCGCTGTTGCTTAAGCCGTTCTCGAGTTATAGACATTTGAATTTTGGAGGGTCGATCCACACACACACACACATACATCCAGACATTTTCTACAAATGTCATTTCTGGATGTTTTACGACATTTTGGATCTATTGACATTAAGATCTCGAAAAAAAATTTTCGGACCGTCACAAAGCTTCCTTTATGAGGAAGCAAAATTGATAATACTGAAAAAAAATAAAATAAAATAAAAAATGTTTAAAAATACAAATAACACTCTAGACGTGTTGTGGAATGTGTGTGTGATGCACCGTCTGTGAATGTGTCCTGGTGCCTTGCAGACTCCGACCAGGAGGAACAGTCTCACAATCCGGGGCGACATAACATCAGAAAACCGCTTGGTAAGTTTATTTATTTTTCTTTTTTTTCTTTTTCCGTTTTGTTTTTCTTCAAATTAATTTCAGGTTGATTATCGAAAATGTTGATCCGCGAATGGCCGAGCTAGCGAAATGCAAAAACTTTGAAATCACATTAGCAACGTTAATTTATTTGGGAACAACGAATTCAAATCCCCGACGAAGAACAACGATGTGGGAAATCGATTGTTTTTTTTATTCTTTTATTTTTGAATTCGCAAAAAATCGTTTCCATAATCTCAAGGTAAACCAAAGTTTATTGCAATTTTTTTTTTTTGGATATTTTTGTTCCTCTTATTCAAAATTCGTCTCGTCGCCAATAAGTTTTGTGACTGTCAAGTTTTGTCGTGTTCACGAAATCGTTTTGAAATAGAAATATAAATACTTTTTTTTTTCTCTCATTAAACACATTTTACACATAGTTTGTTTATTATTATTATTAATACTATTATGATTATTATAATATATTTTTGTTCCGAGTCGAATTACTCACGATAGATCTGAAAATCCTGGCACTAATTTTGTACGTATATGAAAACATGCTTGGCAATTTAATTAACAGATTGAAAATTGAAAAAAAAAATTTTAAATATTTGTAGATGAAAATTTTTTTTTTTCCAAATAATTTTTTTTGTTTATTGCAGTTGTAGTGGTTCGAATCGTAGATTCAGTAACATTCGCACTGATCATCACACAGCCCTCATCCGTCTTCGTTCATTTATTTATTATTTAAAAAAAAAAAAATCTTATTTTAAAAAATATTTTTTTCCAATTATTATTATTTTTTTTTATTCAACGATAAATATTCATGGCTAATAAAATATTGTTTTTTTCCCTCTAATTTTGTTTTCCATTGTGAAATAATTGAATTGACGATTTTTCGAGAATTTTACACGATTTTTGTTTTTCTCGTCGTTTATTTATTTATTTATTTTTATTTTATTTTATTTTATTTTCGTTTTTTTTTTGTTTTTTCAGACTTCGAGGCAGGCGAGGACGGCGATGACAGTAGCGGGGGTGGAAATTCGTGGCGGGAGGAGCTTCAACGTCGTTATCAGCAGGAAAACGATTTTTTGGCGGAACTGAGAGCGCGAAACGCGAACGCGTCGCAAACCCCGTCGGCCACACCGTCCAGCGAGCAGGAGCAGGAACGGGGAGAGCGCGAGGAGGCCGAGGGCGAGAAGGACGACGAGAGCGAGGCCAATTGGGCGGAAGCGGTCAAGAGATGGGTCAATCGATAAATTTCACGTCCTTTCATAACGATCAACATTCCGTCGTAACGACCACGACGACAAAAAAAAACTAACACAACGATTTTCTCGCTTCAAAAAGGAAAAAAAAAAATAAAATAAAGGAAAAGAAAGGAAAAGAAAAAATGAAAGATAAGGCAACGAGAAAAAAAAAAGAAAAGAAAATATTTGCCAAGCAAGGTTTGGGAACGAGAAAATTAAATATATCTTCGATTAATTATTTAATGTCAAATCGGGCATTACTAAAAAAAAAAGAAAGAAAGAAAAAAAGAAAGAAAGACAGAAAAAATTGAAATAAAATAAAACACACACATAGATAATTAATGTATGCCATTAAATGAAAAAAAAAAAAAAACAATTAATGAGAACGAGAGAGGCTGAGACACGTTGGTACTCCTAATCAAAAAAATTAAATTAAATTAAATTAAATAAAGAAAAGGATGACAAAATAAATAGAAAGATGAAAGAAAAAAAACAAGACTTGAAAAACAAGGTGCGATTGTCACGAAGTAGAAAATGATTGTTACTGTATAGATTAGGGGATGAAAAAAAAAAAAAAAAACAGTGTCGAAAAAAAGTCTGATCTGCACTTTGGCAATGTGCCCAATTTTTGTGTTTTTTTTTTGGTTTTTCGTTGCATCAGGTGTCACGAGTATTCGTCGCAATGTCGGTTAAAAGAAAAAAATGAGCAAAGAAATGGTAAATTGTAACACCCGAAAATCGAAAGAGAGAGAGAGAGAAAGAGACAGAAAGAGAGAGAGATAAAGAGAGAGATAGAGAAAGAGTTGAAGCTACTGCGTTAAAAAAATATCGACTCCATGCTTTGTCCAACTTTGACCAAGCTCGTAAACTGGTTCAACTTACCAGGCCCACGAGGACAGTTTATAATTTTTTTTTTTCTTCATTTTTTTTTTCACTGTCATTAAAAATGCATTAAAACTAAATCCAAACGTAGATCGCTTGACATTCATAGACAGAAGAATTTTTTTATATTCGGAAGTTGATACTATTCCGTCGACTCTGTCAAAACCGTCAAAACTGATTATTGCATTAAAAAAAAAAAAAAAAAATCTATCATCTTAAAAAAAAACGAAAATATCATCCTATCTACTAATTCGTGGTAATCCGATCTTCGTACTTAAATATTGCGAACGCGAGACGAATAATAAAAAATGAAAAATAAGAAGATTTAAAAAAAGAAGAAGAAGCAAATAGTTGGGAACATTGCGAATACCGATCATTCCAAAAAAAACTTTCTTCACATTTCCGTGGTCGCGATATTTTCCCTTCGAGGCCTAAAGAGTAAGTGCGTAGAGGCTGCTGAAATTAGACCCCCCCCCCCTTGCATCTCGACTCTTTCCATTTATCATCCACATAAACTAATTCGCTTGAAAAGTCTAATCGATTTAATTTTATTTTTCCTTCTTCGGTAGATTGAGGGGAAAAAAAATAATAATAATAATTATATATTGTAGAAACTATTTGTACAAATAATATTTCAAATACAATCCACAAACACATTAACACGAACAAGTCCTCCAACGTAATCGTCTAAGATCTTTTTTTTTTTTTCTCCCCACATTTAATAACAGCTTGGCCATGACAATACGTGAAACGGGTGTCGTTTGACACATTTGCATTTACCGATAATTATTATAAATATATATATATATATATTATAAAATATGATAAACCATGGAAAAAATTCGCACAAAAATGTTATCACTCGAATTATCTTCGCCTGTGCGGTTATAGATAACGCCTGTGTTTGTACTCCGTAAAGTGGTCGTGTGCGATTCATGATCGATGAACTTTTTTTCGTTGGGGCTGTGACCGTCTGCGTCGAATCCTTGATAATTTATTAAATTTAAAAAAAAAATCAATCTCCCATTAAATTTTAAAAACCAGAGAAAAATTATTTGCAACGAGTTATCTCGTCGAATTAAATTTTTATTTTGAATTCCATATTGAAAAAAAATATCAAGTATCTGAAAAAGCAATGAACAAAACGTTTATCGGTTGTCATTGGTTTTCTAAGATTTCTTTTTTTTCGTTTTCATTATTTTCGATTGAAATATGAATAGTTGAAAAAATAATGAAAGAAGTGAACGATGAAGGAATGTTGGCTTCTATCATCTTTCGTGTTATAGTTGACACTTGATATTGGCAAGAACGAAAAAGACCCAAAAAGGCCCGAAGAAAAATCAATCTTGATTAAACACATTTGTTTTTTATTTCTCAGAATAAATACCTATTTTTTTTTTCACAACAGCCACTATCGGGCTATTTTTTTCCCGAAAGTAGAATATTTCGAGAGTATCCAGTTAAATTTTTGGATTGAAATAATAAAAAATGGCGAAGTTTCGATTTTTTTTGAGCGAAAATCGACTTTGCATTTTTTTTACCTTGAAAAAAATTTTTTTTTCAAACCAAATATTGAATTCGAACGAAATAACCTCTGGCACCTATCGAAGGGAGTATCAGAGAATATACGAGAATTTTTTCCAAGTCAAAAAGATCAATTGGTTACTTGCAGCAAGCCTTTTTGCGACTTGGGGGTCTGAACGACCCCGTGAGCCAGCCGAGGGCCAACCGTGGACCGTCACGAGCGCCGACGAAAAATTTCCATCGGCTCTAAATAACAAATGAATGATCGACCAATTATTCTGTAGATACATATGCGAATATGGTTAAGGTAAATAAAAACATAAAAATAAATCCTCCAGCAAAAAAAAAGAAGAAATTAAAAAAACTAAAGAAATCTGAAATAAATGTTTTTTTTTCATGATTGTCACCGAACGATTATTGTAAAAAAAAAAATATATAACATTGTAGAACGATAAATCCATGAATAAAGAGGAGGACGTTAACGAAAATGTCGAATCGTCTGGTGCATCGTCGTCCGATTTCCCATTGGCTAACGATGTCGAATCGACCGAAAGGATCATTCGTGTGATCGTTGAATCGATCGAGAACGTTGTGAGTTATTCAATTTAATTTCGATAATGAAGAAAAATTAAATCGAACTGAACTGAACAGAAATAAAAAATAAAAAAAAGATTCATGAATATCGATCGCGATTATCGTTAAAAAAAAAAAAAATTATTGCAACGAAATTGGTTATTTTTGTTTTGGTTAGATTCAACGTGAACCCATAACTGTTAAAATTCACGTGTATCACCGTGAAGCTTTGTTGGGCCAAACCGAACCCATGCGAATTGAACCCGATTTTCGTGAACCTCCGTCGATCTATCCGATCGATTATTCCACACAGCTTTCCCTTATCACGACCGATCGAAGTAAAATCGATGCCGCAATTTCCACGCCACTGCTCAGTGAGTTAACATCACCAAAAAAAAAAAAATACAACCCCATCAAGGAAAGAAGAATTAAATTGACAGAAATTAATTTATTAATTTGTATATTTATTCGTTCATTTTTGAATTTTTTTTTTTTGAGCTAGAAAAAGAATTGAAAAATCACAAGACTCTGGACAGTAATTCCACACCATAAAAGATCCCATTGAGAAAAGAAGAAATTATTTTACAAAAAATTTTTTTATTTATTTATTCATTTGTTTTATAGTTTTTTTTTTTGAAGCAACAAAAAAAATTCAAAAATCACAGACGACTCTACACAAAAATGTCACACCATGAAATACCGTCGAGTTTTTCATGGTGTGAAATCTTTATCGAGAAAAGAAGATTTTTTTTCCACAAAAATTAATTTATTCGTTCATAATCGATTTTTTTTTAAAGCAAAAAAAAAAAAATTCATTGTTCGTTGTCATCGTTTGTCTGTTCATATCTCGACAGTTCAAATTACGGAGCATCAGGACAGAGAAGAAGACATTGATTCCGTGTCTTCGGCCGGTGGGAATGGCAAGAAAAAAAATAAAATAAAATCCGCGAAAAAAACAACAGGATCGAAGGAACCGAAGACAATGGGACTCTGCAATATAGATATTTTGCCGATGATTTTGGGTAATCATAAGACTTAGGGAGAAGCATTGAAATAATTGTTTAAACAATTTCGTACGATTTTTCGGTAATCGTGAGGTTCGGAAAATAATCTAAATAATTGTTTAAAGAATTTCGTACGATTTTTCGGTAATCGTGAGGTTCGGAAAATAATCTAAATAATTGTTTAAACAATTTCTTACGAATTTTTGGTAATTGCGAGGTTCGGATAATAATCGAAATAATTGTTCAAACAATTTCCCATGAATTTTGGGTAATTGCGAGGCTTCGTAAAAGCATCAAAATAATTGTTTAAACAATTTCGTACGATTTTTCGGTAATTGCAAGGTCCAGGAAACAATCGAAATAATTGTTCAAACAATTTTCTGCACGACTTAGGAGAAAAAATGAGGACCGAGAGACTGCTCGTCGAGTTGCCAAATCAGTCTTCCACGTCTCTGGGAAATTCTTGGATGAACTTACCCATTTTGACGGTCACTCTGCAGCAACAAAATGCAAATTTTTTTCCATCCGACGTTCGGGTCAATTATTTAACCGTCACAGTGGAAAGTATTTATAATCACTCGATTTCTCACGTCGAGAATTTTCATCACAAAGCAGCGACAATGATCCACATTGGTAGTGAGGTACCTTTTCCAAATTATGCAAAAAAAAAAAAAAAAAAAAAAAAAAACGATTAGCAATGGAAAATAAAAAATTATTGTTCAAAAAATAAATTCCCCAAAGAATTCGGAAATCGTGCTTTTCGATCGTGGAAAATTGTCGAACCATCGAAATTTCGATAGAACCAAACGTTGGAACACTTTGGGTGAAAAATGCGAAGGACGAGCGGGACTTTCGAGATTCAAGATCGACGGCGATTACGAAAATACGAAAAATCAATTGAATGAAAAAATCGATCTGACGGTATGAGTCTAAACCCACTGTCACATGGGGTCCAACGAATCCCACTCGCTAAAACCGAAACCATCTGCGTTCTTTCTAACTTACAGACTCAAATCTTGTGCCAAACTTCGATTTGACATGTTTTTCAAATAATCCGATAGCCGTTGCCTCCTTTTTAAGATTTCAAAGTAGTCGAAACAAAAATTAGATAAAAAAAAGTAGGAAAAAAAAAATCACGAAATCTGACTTTTTTTACAAAAAAATTCGTGAAAAAATTTAATTTTTGCTATATGGTAAAAAATCTTACGCCGTTTTACTCTTGAGATGTTATATTTTTGAGAAAAAAATAGAGCTTTTCATGGATTATGAAAAAAAATTATATTTATTCGAAAGTTTGAACTCTTCGACTTTTGGTCGATGTTAAAAAAAATGGAAGTCGTACGTTTGAATGTAAAAAATAATGTTGAAAAATTTTATTTTTATTGCATAATGGTCATGAAGTTGGCTTGGGGTCCAGTGGACCCCGTGCGACCGCAACGGGTTAAATTTATGGCAATATAAAAATTTATGGTGTCTCGATGGACAGAAAATAGTCGAGGAGACCAATAATTCCAGAATCGAGTGGAACTCTCTGAGTCGACATTTATTGATGGGATCTGATCGACAAACGATGGAAGACAACATCGCCAAGTAACTATATACAAGTGCTAATTATTTAATTCTTCAACAGATGGAATGTTGAATTTTGTTTAATTCAAACGAGCGACTTTTAATTAAAAAGACTTTAATTAAAAAAAAAAAACAACATATCATGTAAAAAGTTTTTGTTCAACTCGATCCTCTTATCCTCACTTTTAAGGTCATTAAGGAGCACGAAAATGTGTACTTTTAACTACTTTTCAGTTTTTCCTTCCGATTTGATTATCACTGATAAAATTATGAAGAAAAAATGGAATATTCGATATTTCTTGGGTAGAAAATTATTTATTAGCTTGCTTTGGTCGAATGGCAACTTATTGATACACTCAAAAATTGTTTATCGACACGATGTAGCTTCGAAATGCACCGACCAACTATTTTTATTCATTATTTTATAATACATTATTTTTTTTTTTTTTTCAAGATACAGATATTGGCCATTTCAATTTATGATAACGAGCAACGTTTCCGAAGGTGGAAAATCAAAATCCAAAGATTCCGGATGTCAATTTTATCAATGTTACGCCGACGTGTCGGAACTTTTGTATCCCGGAAGTGAGTGAACGAAATATAATTGTGGTGAATAATTTTCAAATCGTTTATGGCCATTTTATCGCATTACAGAAACGCAAACACGTGTAGCAACGCAGTTGTATTCGTACAATGCGTCGGAAATGATGGAGAAGACAGGCCTGGACAAATCACTGTTCGACATCGAAGTCACGAGTGAAACAAAGCAAAAGGATAAGAAAGGAAAGATCAGTGCCAAAGGCGGTTCCTCGGTACAAATAATTCACTCATTTTAAATCACACGATCCTCATAAATTCCAATTAAAACCGTGTTGGCCTGTTGATCCCAAGCATTACTTATTCTATTCTCAATCAAACAAAACGAAAATACACGCAATTTTTTTGAATATTAAAAAACCGTAAAGCAGAATTTTTTTTCGAATCCAGGATTAATTCAATAAATCTTGTAACTCGAAAGTTTAATTTTTTTTTTCAAAATAAAGTGCAGCATATATTTGGCATGACTCTCGTCTTTTTCAACCATTCAAAAAAAAAAAAAAAACTAAAACTGTGACTTTTTAAGATTCAAGTCCAGATTGATTAAATATAAAATGCTGTGAGTCGAAATTTTAATTTTTTTAATTTAGGGGACTGAGTCACCTAAAAAATTCGAAAATTAAATTTTTTTTTCCGTGACACGGCCGATCCAAATTGAAAATCGATTTTACCCTTACGAAGTACGTATACTTAGCTATCATTTCAAATTTTTCCATAGCCGTATGAGTTATCTAAATGCTGTGAGATTTTTCACAAAATTTTTCACTTGTCGCAACTTTCGGACCCTGCGACTCAATGGATTTTCAATTCTGACGTCTCATTTCCTTCGTAACAGACCTCATTCTCGGATGAGTGTGGGATTTTTTTTTATCCGCTTTCTGGAAATTATGGCGACCAATAATGTGAAAAAAAAACAATTTTTTTGTAACTTTTTGAAAAACCGGTTGAATAATAGGTTACCATAAATTCGGTTTACCTCGCATCCAAAATTCCTACACTCATCCGAGAATGACTGCGATTTGAAACAAAATGAGACGTCGGAATCCAAAATCCGTTCATCGGTGCGGTCCGAAAGTTGCGACAAGTGAAAAATTTTGTGAAAAATCTCACAGCATTTAGATAACTCATACGGCTGTGGAAAAATTTGAAATGATAGCTAAGTATACGTACTTCGTAAGGGTAAAATCGATTTTCAATTTGGATCGGCCGTGTCACGGAAAAAAAAATTTTATTTTCGAATTTTTTAGGTGACTCAGTCCCCTTAAAGTTCAGCATAAATTTGACATGAATCTTGTTTTTTTTTTCATTTTTTTATTTTATTTATTTGATTTTTTTTAAATTTTTCAAATGTTTTTTATTCATTTATTTTTTAACCATTCGTTTCTTGTTGCATTTAGGTGAATGCAGCTGCACTGGAATCGCAGATGGAACCAAGCTATCCAATCGTCAACGAGCGTGGCGAGGCTGTATTCGTGATTGTCGAATTTGAACTGAAAGAGCCACTGATAGCTTCACGTACGACGGAGGAATTGACCGAAGAATTGCGAGAATTGCTGGGACAACCGGATCAATTGCCACCCTATCCGTATACCGGGGATCTGGCACAGCGACAGTACATCCATTGCGTCCGAAAATTAGTCGAAACTATAACCGAAAGCTACAGGGTAACAGACATAATTAATTCCATCGAAATCAACCGACTTATCAATTTAATTTCAATTCAATCGAGTTTTATTTGCACAACTTTTTTTGAAAGTTTTTTTACAAAATATCAACCGACTTATCATTCAATGGGAGCGAGTTGCCTGTTATTCGCGATTTTTCATGATTGAAAAAAAAAAAAAACAAATGTTGTTGTCGTGCTTGATCGAATCTCAATAATTTCGAAAATTTTCTAAATACGTTGATAATTTTTTTCGATAGATTATTTGTCAAGACCGAAAACTTCGGTAAATTACAAAAATCAATAAATCGAAGGAGAAATTGAAAAACAGACAACTCTAGCCTTTAATACGATTCAAGGATGTCTTTTTTTTTTGCATCAACATTTTGTAAAATTTAATATAGGATTTTGATGACGAAAACAATCGTTCAGAAAGTTCCACAAATGTCGGAGAAAAATATTTCTACATTCCGGTAATAAAATTTTGACTTTAATTCCAATAAAAATCACAATTCACAACCGACGATGACTTTGGAATTAATTTTAGGACGAAATCGATCGTTTCACACAATATTTGTACGAAACCGGAAATTACACGGCAATTCAAGCGACTCTGAGAAAAAAAATAATTCTTCTTCTTGATCAGAAGTTCAAGCTTAAATCGTGTCTGCGCGATTCCGAAGAGTGTCAGGTTCGAAAATTTTCCAAAATTAATTGTCAGAAGGCTATCGAAAAAAAAAGAAGAGAAAAAAGGATATTTGTATTCTTTTCAATAGAATTTTGTTGCATCGGCGTACGTGTATTTGGTTGAGCAAATGCACGTGGCACTGAACGATGCGTGTGAAAAAAAAGTTGATGACGATGATGATGCAGTTGGCGAGAATTTTGGAAATTTGTGTTATCGCGCCGAAGAAAACTACGAGCTTGGAAATATTGCACGATCGAAGAACAACTATCTCGATGTGAGGAAAAAAGTTGTTCTCGAATTATTTTTATCTCACGTGGAAAATATGTTGTTCTTGAATGTTCCAAAGTGTTCTTCTTCCACGACATCGCTAATTTATTTACGATTTCTCAATTCCACATGAACCAATTTGAAAAAAACAAAATTTTATTGTACAACAGTTTTTATTTATCGAACATTTATTTTTATTGAACAACCCAAAATTGTCGGTAAACCAATTAGAAAATTGAAAGTTGAAACTGCAAGTTGCAATTTGCTTCTTCCGAATCGTAGAAATAATTAACGAAAATTCTTCTACGAGGAAGCAATTGAATAAAGATTTACGACTTTTTTGTTTTTTTTTTATTTGATTAAATTTTTTAAAATTCAAATATGATAAAATTTTTTTAAATTCAAATTTGATTAAACTTACAGCTCGTAACGACAAAACGAGAGGATCCCCGAGCCTGGCTGAAGTACGCAATCTTTTTGAAAAAAATAAGAGACGATGAACGAGCTCTCGAATGCTGCAGAGAAGCCATAAAATTGGACAGTCGTAACAAAATTGCGTCAGTAAAATTAATCGAAAAATAAAAAAAACACCAACTAATAAAATGTTTCATACTCGATTGATTATGACATGTTTGATTGATTTTTGGATAGGTTGTTGCTGCACGGTGTGATTCTCAGTGAGAACGAAAAATTTCATGAAGCTGAAATTTTTTTAAAAGCCACGGCACAATTGTATCCACGTTTTGCCGAAGGTTGGGCTGTTCTGCATTTGTTTTATCATCGAATTGAATATTTTCCAGGTACATAACAAGATCAAGATAATTGTAATATTTTTTAAAAAATTTTAAGTAAAAAATAAAAAATTTTATGAAAAAAATATTAAATAAAAAAATAAAAATGTTTGATAAATAAAATCATTGAAAAAAATAAAATAAAAAAATAAATAAACATTTGCTAAAAGTTTGTTGGAATTTTCAGGAGTAGATTTGACAATTCGCGTGGCAGAGCAATGTTTGAACGATGATAATCGCGACGTGACTGATTTGGATTGCTTGGAAATGGAGCCTCTGGCTTGGTCGACCATTCATTGCCAGAAAGACCGTGTCTACTTGACAGTCGCTGTGTTTCTTCTGAAATTAAATTTATTCGATGTAATCGAATGAAGTAGTTATTTTCTTTTTTCTTTTTTTTTTTTTGGTTTACCACGAATAAAACGTAAACGTAAAAAATGATTTTATTGCTCAGTTTGCCGGAATAGCTCTCGCCAAAGAACTTTCTCTGACTGGCAGATCAACCTCGTGGTCGTATTACATGGCTGTGCATCATTATTCATTGGGCAGATACGACGATGCACTGTCGCATCTCGAAGAAGCTCGACAACAGCATGGCATGGTCAGCTTCGAATTTTCATTATTCAAATCGCATCGATGCGTGGTGAAAGATTTTTTTTTTTGTGGTCATCGATACATCGTAATAATTATAACTGCTTCGTGAATGCCAGAAAAATTAATGATCATCGAATTTAATATCGCCAAATAAATGTTATTACATCTTGTATCACATTTTTTTTCACCTTTCGATTTTTGAAATTTCGCAATTTTTTTTTTCTTTTGCAATGATGAAAATTACTGGCTGAGAAGATTTGAGAATGTTCTCGATTTTTTTTCACACAAAACAGGATATCAAAAGTGATAAATTCAATGAATAAGTTATTAAGGGGCCCGGAGTCACCTTAAAAATTAAAAAAATGTTTTTTTCAATTTTTTTTTTCGTGAAATAATTAATGTAAATTAAAAATCTAAATTTTTTATTCAAAACATTTTTATTTGATAAGAGTAAAGTCGATTCAAAATTTAGATCGATCAAGTTATAGAAAAAAAAATGTTTTTTCTTCATGTTTCATCATCTTATGTTAATAATAATTCACAGGACTATTCGATAAGCGGTTTGATGGGTCATTGTCATTGGCACAGAGGCAACGTTAAATCTGCCATCGAGTGTTACGAATACGCGAGTACTTTTTTCAACAGACCCCCGGACGTACATTTGATCGATCACAGATTGGGAAATAAATATTTGGACGATGAAAAATACGATCTTGCGAAAAAACATTTTCACGGCATTTGCAAAACCTCACCGACGTCTCACACGTGGCTCGGCTTGGGTGTCGCTTGCTATCACGTGAGAATAATCACAATTAAAAACGATAAAATTCGTGAATCATACATTTTTATTGATATTTTAATTATCAATCAATTATATTCGATTGATCGATATTATTCTATTTATTGTTATGTAAAAATTCAAAACAATCACAATTGCGGTCAAGACGAGTTATTTATTTATTTTTCCGATTAACATTTTGTCATTCATCACAATGACAATATTTTTTATTCACAAAATACATTTTTTATTTTTTTATTTTTTTTTGAAAAAAAAATTAAATTGAATGTCCGGTCCGAGAATGTCTGTCCTCTTAGGTACTACACAAATATGTAGAAAAATACTGTTTTTGTTAAAACAAATAATAAATTCGGTCTTGATTAAATGTTTGAACATTGAACATCGACCAACCCTGATGATCTTCAAACGTGGAGCTTCGATCTGTGTACGACTTTTTGATAATACGAATTTTTCGACAGACGTTGAATTTTGAAGACGCAGAGACCGCATTGACGGAGGCGAATCGTTTGGATCACAAAAATCCGGAAATTTGGGGCTATCTGTGTTTATTGAACATGAATTTACATCGTTACGAAGAATTTGCCGAATGTTACAGACGAATGATCAAGGTACGAGAATTTAATTTCAAAAGGCCGATGAAATTTATGAATTTTCATTGATTCGATTGATTCGTGTTTTCTGTTACGTTTTGACAAACAGAACGATCTGAAAAATGAAAAATTGATGCGTCTGGTAAAAAACACCATGGAATCTTTGGGATTGTCTTCGCCGATGTTACCATCGGCAATTTCGAAGAGCTTGATTATCTCGGAATCGTCAGATTTTTCAGTGTGCGATGATTTGGACGTACAAAATACTTGAATTGCCATTGTGAACAAAAAAAATATATACATATCTCATATATGGAATACAAAAATTAACACCGCAATTTGAATAAAGATAATTAACAATAACGAAAAGTATAGAAAAAACGAAAAAACTATATCAACGTGATATTTGAATATTTGAAAACGTATTGTTGTCCGTCACGATCGAACAGTTGGATAAAAGAGGAGAACGGTTGACTCGTGAATCTTCCGATGCGGACGAACGTTCTCGAATTTGATCGCAATGATCAATATTGATCGAGAACAATGGTTTACAGTCAGCTGAAAATATATATTTTTCTTCCACAAATAAAAAAATAAATATATCTTTTTATCTGGATAAATAACAAAAATTTGTATACAACAAAATAAACAATTTTTTCTAGAAAAAAAAATCGATGGCAACAAAATAAAATTTTTTAAGAAAAAAAATTGATGGCAACAAACGTAGTGTTCGATAGGTTTTCCCGTGGAAACAATAATTTCTGATTCAACCACACGAGCACTCGGAATAGAATAAAATATATATGTATATATGTGTATATGCATGATACAATAATATCATTCGACGTTTTTCGAAAAAAAAAAAATTAAATAAATAAATAAATAAATAAATTTAAAAAAAAATGATTGCCGAGTCGTTTACACAAATTCGTCGAACCACTTGAAATATTGCAGTGGAACAATGTCTATAGCTGGTTGATCAGCTCGAGCTAATCATCTCATCCATCGATTTTTGACACAACAATTGTTTGTCGTGAAAAAAATCACGAAACGGTTCTAAAATTAATTGCTAAATTTTTTATTTCCCATCCATCAAAGTTTAACGCATTGTTATCCCACATAATTTACGATGGCTCTGTCAGGACAAACGTGTAACGCTAATCGTTGTTGAACATTGAATTTGCAAATTTTTTGAAACGTCGATTTGTTAATTTAAAAAAATAAATATGCACGAAAAATGATAATACATTTTTTACGTATTGGTGAATTAAGTTTAGATTAATCCCGTGCTCATAAATCCGTCTTGCAGACTGAACTTATTGGTTATCGACTCGTTACGATTGATTTCCGCAAGCAGAAACGTATTTTTTCGATCGTGTTCCACTCGAAATGTTTATTTAACTCGTGAATATATTTTGTTTTTTTTTCGCATCTCACGCGAGTTACGCAAATGTGAGAGAATATTCATCTGGTCAATGTCATTCGGGCTCATCGAGACGCTCGAAGATTATTCATTCGAGCTTGCCTCCAAATTTTTCATCGCCAGCTTCGTCAACAATTTTTTTACAAATAACATTCGAAGCTTTCGAATCAATCGCAGACTCATTCGATCTGTCTCCCATTTTTTCAGCATTCCCTGTTTCATCCTCCATTCTCATCGTCTCAGAATTTGTCTCATCCGATTCCAACTTGCTCGAATTATTTTCACACTCTTCGACAACAATTTCAACTTCGACATCTTTTTTCTCCAATTTTTCCACAATTTTCATCCCTTCAACATTATCATCATTGTTTTCAACTTTCAAATCATTTTCACAAGTTTCTCGAACGTTCGACGACATTGCCACGTGATTTTCGAGATGCTGCGAAAATTCCGTCGCATCGTTTTTCATTTTTATCATAATTTGCGAATTATTTTCGTTCTCGTTTAAAATCGTCGTCCGGTCATTATCGTCGTTTTTGTTCGGTTCTCGAGGCGATGACGAATCAGCGGGGTCGATCAGCGAGTCCTGAAAAATTTCCGAAGCGTTTTCGTGATCGATATTCGTCGACGAGTCGCTCGTTTTATTTTCAAAATCACCGAAAGACGAATCCCCAAAAACTTCAGCTCGAATTGCATCGGAAATACTTTTTTCCATTCCCAAATCTTCGACAATCGCTTGATTTTCACGAATATCGGTCGTCGATTGATCGGAATCAACGGAAGTTTCGCAAAAGTCGCTCGTTTCATCGTCACAATTGCCACAAATGTTTTTTGGACTCTCGTTGATCGTTAATTCGACGAATCCGCTGTCGTTGCCCGCGAGGGCGCTGCTATCGGCGCTGCGATCGATGGCAACCTGTTGATCGCTCTCTGCTGCGTCGTCAACGTCGTCGGTGGACTCTTTCGACGACCGGGAATCCCCCAGCTGTTCTTGTTCCTCCGTTTCGTTCGTAGAACGATTCATCGAAATTTCGTCAATTACAAAAAATTTCTCAACCCTCGTCGACGAATCTTCCAAACATTTTTCCAAAGCCTCTCCACTGTTTTCCGCAGCTTCCTGCGAACAAGATTCCTCATTGGATTTCAATATCACGATCGGCGAATTTTTTTCTTCGAACGTGAATTTTTTTGTTTCAGAATTTTCACGATTTTTACGAAGACTTTCGTGAGTCTCGAGCGATTGGCACGTTTTTTCCTCGTCCAGCACGCTCGCCGGTTCTCCATCGTCGTTTTTTCGTTCGATAATCGCTGCGACGGAATTTTCGTTGAATTTATTTTCGTCGGAATTTCGTGAAATTCGTGAAAACTTTGTCGAATCGTTTTTCAACATCGACGACGATCGTCCATCGAATCGCGATGATTTCGGTGAATCAATTCTCGATGCGTCGACGGGTTTTGATGATTTTGACGATGTTTGCGGGTCTTCGTTGATTGAACGTTGATTCTCGTTGTTCTTGTCGCTTCCCCGATTGTTCGGTTTTGGATAATCGAGAGATTTGGAATCCACGTCACATTTTCGTTGTCTCCGTGGATTCTTGGAGCGTGATGCTTTCGGGGTTTGGTCGGGGCTTCGAATGAGGGGCTTCTCGACCGTCGACCGAGGTTTAGCAAACGTTCGAGCCTCGCCAGACGATGCCTCAACTTCCGAATTGTTGCTGTACGACAATCGGGGTCTCTGACGCGGACCGACTCGCCCGGTACCCGCGATGTTCGGTGGGCTTACTTGAAAAAATGCAAATTCAATTATTCTAAATTAATAATTCAATTTAAAAAAAAAACAAAACTGGAACTGAAAAGAAAAGATGAACGAAATTGAATGAAATTAAATAAAAACTGAAATTGAAAAAAAAAAAAAAAAAAAACAAATTGAAATTGAATGAATTTAGATGGAAACTGAAATTTAAAAAAAAAAAGAAATCAAATTAATTTTAATGAAAACTGAAATTCAAAAAATAAATTGAATGAATTTAAATAAAAACTGAAATTTAAAAAAAAAGAAATTAAATGCATTTGAAAAAAAAAAACTGAAATTATATGAAGATAAATAAATTGAATTTGAGAAAAAGATGAAATTGAAACGAAAGAAATTCAAAACTGAATGAAATGAAGATTTGTTATTCAAATGAATCATACTTTGAAATACTCCTGAATAATTGAAATACTCCAAAAAATCAGGTGAAAAATCGTTCTTATAATTTTCGAGTTTTTTTTTTGTTCATTTGGACGGAAACCTAAAATTTTGAGGAAAAAAAACATTGAATTCGAGTCATTATCGCCTGAATTACGAGCATTTGAAAAAAAACGAGATTAAAAAAAAAAATTCATCCTTTAAAACGTTCGAAAAAAATTAATTGAAAAAAAATCAACGATTGTCGCGTATCGATAAGAGGAGTTGTCGTTACCTTTGACCCTCATGACAGAAGGACTTGCGATCGTCTCGCAGGGATCCTGGATTTTCGAAGCCACGCGAGACGGTCGATACAATTTTCCGTCGTCCCAGTGATCCTGTCGAATGGCCACGTCGCCCAGGGTAACGCGATCCCTTCGCGAATTATCGTTAGCCTTGTCGTTGTCCCATTCCCTTCGCCAATTGCCTTCGGCCGTGCGCTGTCTGTTTATACGCGCCTCGTCAATGCGTTTTCTCTCCGCTTTCCAAGCTTCGTAATCCATTCGGGTTTTATATTCTCCATGTTCCTTAATAATGAAAAAAACAAAAAAAAAGTAGTCAAGTATTTGACTATTTTTTCACATTGACATTTATTTTTTCGTAAAATATTTGTGCTACGGTGTTCGTTGTAATTTTCATTGAATGTACCAATTAAAAACTACATTCTGGAATTTTTTCGCGATTTTTGGAATCGATAGTTTAGATATTAAAGGGGGGTGAGGGTGGGGGACACTTCGATGACAACTTTGAAAGCGAATATCTCGTGACCGAAGGGTTGAAATGAAAAAGGTCTGGGAACATTTTAAATAGCATTCGAGGAGACCTATCTAGAGACACCCCGTTCGATGGGTTGAGCAAAAAAAAAATTTCGAGTTCACTCTTTAATCTGTGCGAAGGGGGTGAAATTTTTCTTTTTTTCTTTCAACGTCATTATTCCTGTTTTCGGGTCATCGATCTACGTCTGTGTGCCAAATTTCATCTCAATCGGTTCACCAATGAGACGATGAAAAAAAAAAAAAAAAAAAAAAAAAAAAAAAAAAAAAAAAAACGACGATTGTGAATTCGTACTTTTTCGTGCCAATCTCCGTTTTCTCGGCTTTTGCGGGAACCGCGTATGGACTTGCCGCGTCCCCCCCAATTTCCTTCCAAGTTTGTCAGAATCGGTGCGCCGGGATCGTCGCGCTGCGTATCGGCCAGAAAGCACCACACGGGATCGGGAGGAGGACCCGAGTCCCTGGATTTCCTCGTCGTCTGCTTCGATCTGTTGGGGTACTTCGACGACGAGGCGGAGAGTTCCGGCGATTCTCTCCTGGGCGGCGATTCCCTCCTCGTCGGCGGTTCCTTCCTCGACGGCCGTTCCTCCAGGGCGTCCAGTTTCGCCGCGCGTCTTCTGTCCGCTTCTACCTCCTGCCGCCGTTACAATTACAATGCGTTACCAAACGTCAAACACAAAACAATCCCAACCATCGGAGATCAAGAACGCTTCGATCTATCGCTCACCTCGTATCTCTTTCTGATCTCTTCATTTTTACGACGTATTTTTTTCATTTTTTCGTGCAATTCCGTTGACGTCATTTCTGGAAAAAAACAAAAGAAAATAAACTGTTTCATTCTAATTATTACTCAGCCAAATAAAAATAAAAGAAATAAAACAACAAATTAGTAACGCATGTCCGAGATTAATTCACACGAACAAAATCATGTCGCACATCATTTTTTAAACTATCATTGAAACAATAAATTACATTCAAGAATTTAAAAAAAAACAATGAAGGGATGCGTAAGATAAAAAAAAATCATATATAGCTTCAATCCCATAAAACATTAAAACAACATAAATATAATACAACTCATAAAATATTGATAAATTTTTTTTTTTTTTCAAGTTTTTTTATAAAATATTACCCCGCTGGATAATTCGAAAACAAATGACAAGTGATATCTCATATGACAATGATATGCTTCAAAGATAACAGGATCAACAAGATACACCGTTCGAATTGAGTCCTGACATTGAAAATTATCGTGTGCACCCACCGACAAAGCTCGAGAATTTTCCAACCAAACCAAAGTTTTTGCGAAAAACTTATTTTTGCAGGTTAGGTCTGCACGGTTGGACAATTGAATTAAAAATAGCAATTGTCCGATGATTCCGGATGCAACTTGGTGCACATATCGCGTCTACGAGGCTGACTCGTAAAAACTACGTCTATGGCGATAAGTGGGCGGCCCGGCCGTAGCGGCACATAATCATTATGCGGCTCACGCAAGTTTCACATCCGAATTCCATAACCCCCTCTCCCCCACCCCCCCTTTGTACCGTTGATCGACTCGTCCCGCTTATCGTCGTGAATTGCATCGAGATTGGCGGTTCTCCATGTAAGCCGACATGAAGGATAACCGTTGTTTACATATTTTTATGCCAAGTGGTCCTTTATGTGGTCCGAGCGACACGTACGTTGCGTACAACCTTAAGGACTCTATCGCGCAATGCAAGGGAGATAGAGAGAGCCAGCGTTACCAGCCTCCGCTGCGGAGTGAGAGAGAAGGAGAGTGTTCTCAAGATGGACGACATAAACTGTCTCCGTCTCCCTCGCTCCGCCGCGAGCGCCCATGGCGCTGTCTCTCTCGCACTCGAAGATGCAGTCCATCGCCTCAACAGGTATCTCTGTCCTTTTCTGTACAGTCAGGGCGGTAAATTAGTTCCAGCTCGGTCCATTACTGTGTATGATGAGGTATTGCAGCCTGACGTGCCGAAAAACGGTGTTTGGCTCGAATATTATCACCGACAGAAAAGAACAAATATACCCATTCAGAGGTTATATCGAACGTTTTCGGACCTCGTTCTCTTTCGCTCCGCCGCGAGCGCCCGTGGCGCTATCTCTCTCGCGCTCACCCCGACTTCCACGATTCGGCGCCAAATTCAAAATCCAAATTCCTCGATTATTGCTAAAATCTCTCGATAATCGATCTCGCGATGGTTCAAAATGTCGCGTTCCTCACGAAACATCTTAATTTAATTAAAGATTAATTGCAGTAATCCAAAAATAAAAATAATTTGATACTAACCACAAAAATATCGAACTGTTTCGCTATTTGTCGATCGATAAACCAAGGCAACTTCATTTTATTATCACCGGCGGGATTTTCCAACCTCATAGCCGATTCCCACCGATTTTCACACACATAAAAACCGACCTTTCAACGATATACTACCAACCAATGAGCATCCGACAACACTCACACGTGGCGAATCAATGATTCACAAAGTTCGAATCGTCGACTGTGCACACACGTGTGACCTTTCGACGTGCGGCCCGGCGAAGATGCCAAGGCACGAAATAATTATATACCGATGGGTTTTATACGTTCGATGATCGATTCGCATCGCTGATAAACCGACCATGAAATCCACCCACACGATATACGCGAGAGATTCTTCAATGTTATATGTACGAAGAAGCATTGTTTTTCTCGCGTGCGCAAACTCCAACTTCCCCCACCATTCGCGGTTCACCTTCCGCATAAGTTTTCCAATCGCATAATAAGACGTTTTGTTTTTTTTTTTCTCCGTCCGGTAGTCTGTCGCGAATAACTGCGGCCAGTTCAGGCCCAGGCACACGACAGGCTCAGGTTTTTGACACTCAAAATTGTGTTATCATCATCGTCATCGTTATCGACGGTTGAAATAGGATGAACAAACACAAGTGCGAAAACGTGTAGCTATGACGATTGATAATTGTGAGTCTCGTGGCGAGATTTGGAATTTTAGTTGATTCAATTTTACATCATCAGGTATACCCAGCAAACAGGTACACAATTTTTTTTTTATCATGTTATTTTATCACTTTTATCACTTACTCTAGTAAAAGATTTTTTTCAATAAAAATAAATTTAAAATAATAATAATAATAATAATACATTTTTGAAAAATTACAATTTCATCACGAAATGTGTGAATGACATTGTAAATCACAGAAATTCAATTTTTCGACTAATTATATTTCATTTTCAATTCAATTATATTTAAAAAAGTTAAAAAAAATAGTAAAAAATTGAAATATGAAAATAATGAAATTGTCAAAAATTTAGTTTCATATTTTCTTTTTTTTTTTTTTTTCTCAAAGGTGTTATTTGGAAATGAGAATAGCCAAATCGACGGTGATCATTCTCGTGTTTGTGCTGATACTGTCCGTCCTGGTGGCAAACGTCGCCAATCTCATAAATGTCAATTCGGCGCTGGACGATGGAAAACCTTTGTACGACGGTCTGGACAACGGTCCGCCGCCGCCGCTGTGGGACAGACCCAGAAAGTACGACATCGGAGACTCGGACGATCGACTCATGTGGTTTCTACAAGTTTGTTTCTTCGTTGTTATTTACAAAAAAAAAAAAAAAAAAAAAAAATTTCTGTCACTCGGCGACGATACTGAGTTGCGTCGAATCGACCCGACTTGTTACAGATATCGGACTTACACATAAGCATATTCAGCGATCCTTCAAGAATAACCGAACTCAAGGAATTTTGCGATTTGACAGTCGGCGCTTTGGATCCTTACGTCGTTATCGCTTCCGGCAAGTTTTTCAAAAATTCATTGCGACATTATTAAAAACATATATACATTCTATTCAATTGTTTTTTTTTTTTTCTACAAAAACCAGTTTTTCATCGGCAACGAATTATTTTGTTCGTTAGCGATACGAACAAATTTACTTCGTCGTAACTGGGTTTTTGAAAGATCGATCGTCAGTAAAATTTCGCATGATTTTAATTCGCTTTCCAGTCATGAAATAATATTTCATTTATTGAGAATGGTTATCTTTTTTTTATTGTTTCACGATATTTACTTAAATGAAAATTTATATTTTTGTGCTATCGAAAAAATGAATAAAAAAATGAAAAAATAAAAAAATAAATAACTAAATGAATAAATAAATGAATAAATAAATGAATAAATAAATAAATAAATAAATTGAATAAATAAATAACCAAAAAAATAAATAAACAAATAAAAACGACAGGTGACTTGACGGATTCGATAACCAAGGATGGCATGGGATCCAGGCAAATGTTATCCGAGTGGAAGCACTACAAGCGAGTGCTAGAGGAGACTCAAGTCACGAAGAAAACGATATGGCTGGACGTGCGTGGAAATCACGGTGAGAAACTACTTCCACAATTTTTTTCCCCCATATTTTTTTTTTTTCCACACAACTGAATCACGTTTCTGATGCAACAAAATTGTTAAAAATTATTTGCAGACAACTTCAACGTCATGAACATAAACACGACCGAAAATTATTATTCGAAATATTCGATTCAAGGAAAGAAGCACGCGCGTTCTTACATGCGTCAGATAGTTGTGGGTTCGGAAAATTACACTTTCATAGGAATCGACGCGTGTTTGGAACCGGGACCGAGACGTCCGTTCAATTTCGTCGGGGCTCTCGACGACGACGAAATTTCCAAGATTCATCGTCTCGTTCGACAATCCAGACGCAAACGGAGCGATTATATATTTTGGTTCGGTCACTATCCGACGTCGTGCATAATTGCGCAATGCGACGATGGTGTACGAAGTCTCATGGGTGTGTAAATAATTCATGGGAAAAAAAAAAAAAAACAATCTTGTCTCGAAAAAAAAAAACAAATCTCGTCCAAAATCCATTCCATCGAAATAAGCTTTCAACAATTTTCGAATATTCGATAATCGCACAATTTTTCATCGACTTTAACGATTATTTAGGACGATACAGAGAGAGCATGGTATACATGTGCGGTCATTATCACATGCTCGGTGGGCTCGTCCCCAACATGTACACGATGCAACAAGCCGGATTTCTCGAACTCGAATTGGGCGATTGGAAAGGCAACAGAATGTAAGTCGTTTGAAGATTCGATTTTTTTTTTCTATTCTTCTGCGTTATTTTTTATTTTTTATTTTTTTATTTTTTGCTGAGCTTGGATTATTCGAAATTCGTTTGGAGATAACGATTGACGTTTTTTTTTTACATTCGATTGAATTCCCAGGTCTGCCGAATAAATTAACAGGGAGCTGATTTTTTTGAAAATTATTTTTTTTTTAAATAAAAACGAGTTTCGTCACGAAAATAATTTTTTTTTATATCCATTAGGACGGATATGAACTATTAATGTTGATAATTTCGCAATATTTCTACATGAAATCGTGAGAAAATCAGAGTCTGATTAAAAAATCACTCATCTATAAAAATATTTTTTTTATTACAAAAAAGAAGATAAAAAAATGCATTATTTTATCATAAATTATATTAATTCAATTAAAAATGAAAATTTCATTGAACAAATATAATTCTTATATTAATTAATAAAATATATGATTAATTTTTAATAAAATGAATATAATAACATCGTTTTTTAATTTTATTATTATTTTATTTAACATTTTTGAAAAAATGTAATTTTGAAACGAATATTGGAATTATTCTGGTTACGTGATCGATTTAAGAAGCAATTACAGAGCAATACAGCAATTCCATCGTGATTGAAGAACGTGTGCGGTTTGAGAAAAAAAAAAGTAAAAAAGTTATGCCGCATGAAAGATAAAAATTGTTTTCACAATATTGAGCTTGTAAAATTTTGAGTAGCGAGAGAGAGAGAGAGAGACGCATCACACACTGACCCACGCCACCGCCTATTATCAGGTATCGACTTGCCGCGATAGACCACGGCCAATTCTCGTTCACTGACATAAAGCACCGAGACTGGCCCGTGGTATTAGTCACCAATCCAAAACACGCTCTGTACGCGATGCCGCAAAAAGAAAATTCACAGTCCATTGTCGAATCCACGCACATAAGGTAATTGCAGCGTTTTACAAGCTTTTTCTTCTTCTCTCTTTTTTTTTTTTTCATTATCACAAAATTATTTCTTCGTCCAACTCCAACTTCTCGTATGCAAAAAAAACCTTGATTATATTTTATTTAACTTATAAAAATAATAAATAAAAAATAAAAAACAAAAAAAAACTTTTTTTTTTGGGTTTTTTTTTCATCTCTCTTTTTTCTCCAGAATTCTAGCGTTTTCGCTGGTGCCAATAAAATCCGTGAAAATAAGAATCGACGATAATTCGTGGCAATCCTGTTACAACGTCAAAGGACCGCTTTACGTATTGAAATGGAATCCATCGGACTACATTAACGGAATTCACAATATTCGAGTTCAGTAATAAAAACAAATTATCGTGAAATTTAATCGAGCTTCCGATAAAGCATTCGACCTTGAAAAAAACAGAGCGACCACATTGACAAATGCAGCTTCGGAACGTTTGGAATTATTTTTAGGTCCGGGTGGTCGATAAGGACGGCAGGGAAAAGGAAATATCGCAACCGTTCACTCTCGACGGCACGAAACTGTCTTTTCGCGTTTTACCAAGGTTGCTTCTCATGTCCAACGCCAGTACGATAGTAAGATTATATTTTTTTTCAACATATTTCTCATTTGATTATTCGAAAATAAACATGAAAAAAAAAAAACATTTGTTCGTTCATCCTCGAATTAATTCAAAGTAATTGATTTTATTCGAAAAATAAAATAAAAAAAGCAAGGTTCTACTTTACATCTCAATAATTTAAAAACGGTACAAAACTATGAGGAAGCAATGTGCAAGGTTCTACTCTGCACCCTTGTTCATTTTCGTGACGTTGAGGGCTCCTTGTGAGTGTGATGTAAGTCGAAATCAATATACATGGGGCAATTCATGTGAAGTTTGAAAAATTGTAATTCGCATAAAATCTGAACTCCTTGTTAGATTTTATCCAAATTCAATAGGAAATCCCTTTGGATGATAGTGCAACTTCGTACTAAATTTCAGCCGGATATGTAGAAAATTATGGAAGCTAGAGCACTTACATTGAATTTTGGAAAAATTTCAAAACGCCATAGAATCTGAACGTCTTTTTGGATTTTGTCCAAATTCAATACGAAAACTCTTTCGATGGTAGTGCAACTTCGTACTGAATTCCAGCCAGATATCTCAAAAATTATGGAAGCTAGAGCACTTAAATTGATTTTTGGAAAAATTTCAAAACGCCATAAAATATGAATGGCTTGATGGATTTCGCCCAAATTCAATCGGGTTTCTCTTTGGATAATTGCGCAACTTCGTACCAAATTTAAGGTAGTAACGCACATAGGAGACTTTACCGTCCGATTTTCATGAAACTTGGCATACTTATGGGTATTGATGAGAAAAAGGCCCAGTTAAATTTTTATGGCCCTCCGGAGCACGAGAAAAAAGATATCAACACTTTAATTTTTTCACGTTTAACATTGAGCCTTATGGAAAAACACGCTAAATTTGATATAATACAAAAAGTTGCCGTCAGATTTTAATGAAAACACTTCGAGCTGCAAGTTTAATATTCGGGCAACATTTTGGGCACTTGACCGTAAAGATCAACAGACTGTGACGAGAATAATAAGCCAATAAACATCGGAAAATATCGTCTCTCTCTCTTTCTCTCTAATCGACATCATACCACGCGTCTTTGTCACACACAGGTACTACGTAACTCATTTGGAGATGGTATAGCTTTAGGCTTGCTTTGACTCTTACGGTTTGTGCGTTACTACCTTAAGTCTGATATCTCAAAAATTGCTCTAGTTAGAGTGTAAAGATCGTTTTTTTCACATTAAAAAATGCTTTAAAAGTAAAGCAATGCATGGATTTTTTCCAAATTCGGTATCGAGCATCTCCCTGTACTCGTACAACATTATACTGAATTTGAGCTCGATATCTCTAAAATTGTGGGAGCTAGAGACCAAAAATAATTTTTTTAATTTTGAAAAAATGATGTGAAAACAAAATAACTTGATAGATTTTTCCAAAAATTAAATGGGTGGGGCTCGAAGTTTAGAATGAGCAATGTTCAGAAAGGCGAAAATTTCGAACGCGCGATGCTTCGAACGACAATGTTACGAATGGTCGCGGCGTAGAATGAAATTGTTTCGAATGGTCAAAATTTCGAATCGCATTGTAGCCTTCCGAACGCCTACCTTTCGAGCTTTCCCACGCGTAGATTATGAAAGTTAGAGATATGCCGTCGCGGACTTTTTTATAGGAAATTTATTTCTCTACAACATTGTTTATGTGAACTTTTTGTCTATATAACGTTGTTTATCCAGCGTTTGGACAGAAACAAACAAAACGATAAGAAAATCGATGCATTTTTACCTTCCCGTCAAAACGCTGGTTAAACAACGCTATATAGACCAAAAGTTCACATAAACAATGTTGTAGAGAATTGAATTCCCTATAAAAAAGTCAGTGACGGCATATATCTATCTATGATAATTTACGTGTGGGAAAGCTCGAAAGCCAGGAAATGTTGAAAACCGCAGCGGTTTTCTATTTTTAAAAATTATCGTTAATTGAAAAATTAGCGTAAATTATCACAGTTAGATATATGCCGTCACTGACTTTTTTATAGGAAATTCAATTCTCTACAACATTGTTTATCTGAACTTTTGGTCTATATAGCGTTGTTTAACCAGCGTTTTGACGGGAAGGTAAAAATGCATCGATTTTCTTATCGTTTTGTTTGTTTCTGTCCAAACGCTGGATAAACAACGCTATATAGACAAAAAGTTCACATAAACAATGTTGTAGAGAAATAAATTTCCTACAAAAAAGTCCGCGACGGCATATCTCTAACTTTGATATTTTACGCGTGAGAAAGCTCGAAAGGTAGGCGTTCGGAAGGATACAATCCGATTCGAAATTTTGACCATTCGAAACAATTTCATTCTACGCCGCGACCATTCGTAACATTGTCGTTCGAAGCATCGCGCGTTCGAAATTTTGGCCTTTCTGAACATTGCTCATTCTGAACTTCGAGCCCCACCCAGTTGTGAGCGGTCAACCATTACTACACACATACACACACACACACACACACACACACACACACACACACACACACACACACACACACACACACACACACACACACACACACACACACACACACACACACACACACACACACACACACACACACACACACACACACACACACACACACACACACACACACACACACACACACACATACATCCGGACATTTTTTCCAAATGTGTTTTTTAGGTGTTTTGAGACATACTGCACACGTTTTCATGAACATCTCGAAAAAAAAAATTTCACGAAAACAAAGCTTCCTCTATGAGGAAGCAAAAAGTATTGCAGTTGTTCCACCGAACGAGTTAGTTTGTCGTGAAAAATTAGTTTGATTCACATTCTCATTCTAAACTTAATATAAAACGAAATAATTCTAATTAAAAAAAAAAAAATACGAATAAATATTGATCCAATTTTTTTCAATAAATTGTAATTTTTGTTACGAACGAAAGTTGAACAAAACAATTATTAATAATTATATTGATCATTATAAAAATATTATTGAATATTAAAATAATTATACTAATAATTGATATTGCATTTAAAATTGTCAAATTTACTTTATTTTTCGAATGAACGAAGAAGAAAAATGTTTATTTCAAATTTTTTTCCTAAATTCACGAACTTTAATCAGTGTTTTTTTTTTTTTTTTTGCAGTTTCAGCTATTTTTTGGTAGCATACTCATGATCCTGATAGTTCCTCTGTGCGTATTGCGTTTCGTTCACACCCTCTGCGAGACGAATCGCATGCAACGTCCGAGACTGCGAACACCGATATTCGGCAGTTGGGTCAGAAAATTGTGGATACTGTCGACCGTCGATTCTCTGTTCTTTCCATTGGTATTCTACGCTCTTTATCTCACAATCGGTGAGTCGAAAACCAACGAATTCATTACTCCATATATAGATCAGTAATATCGATCAACGAAATCGAATTCAATTTGCACAACCTTAAGAAAAAAAAATTATTAACCTCGCCCACATTTCCTTGTCCCTACGCTCTGCTTCCTCTTCAGACCAAAATTTCCGTGGCTCATTTTCTTTTCCCATGATATATTTTGTATTTCTCGTTACACGTCGATTTTCGTTATTTTCTTGTCCTCTTCATCATAGTTCACCAACAGGAAATGGACATTCGTTCAATGAAAATGTATTTCAAATACTTTTCGAACTAAATGATAATTCATTTTACCGGATTTATTGAATATTCATAATCATTGTAAAATAATAATTTACGTAAATTGGTTGTAATTGTTACGTACATTTTAAGATATTGATTTATTCATGATTATTAATCATAGTTATTTGTTTTTGAAAGGTATTTCAAATACATTTCCATTGAATGGACGCGCATCCCCGATCACCAATAATTTATTATGTTTTCCAATTGTTCGTTCCTTTTTTTTTTTTTTCTTCCATCAAGGTCCTTGGTCCATTGGCGAGGTGATTGAAAATCAGCCAGGAGTTGTGTTTGCCTGGGGCATGTTCATCGGCAGTTCTTACTTGCCTGGTTCGTTTACCTATGCTTATGGGTTCTTCCAATTGTTTTCCTTCCATCTGCCGTTGATGATGATCCTGGCTCATCACGTTGATCGACGGTAAGACCATTAATTATCCGGCAATTCCAACTGTTCACCGAAAAAAAATATCAACCAAGTTTTTACAAATTTCATGTTTCTAGCTTCAGGGATTTAGGCTTAGCGTTGTCTGTCAGTCAGTCAGTCAGTCAGTCAGTCACGGAACAGTTATCTATATATATATATATACTGTACACACTCGTAAAAAAAAATGAAAAAAAAATTTAAAAAAATTGAAAACTGCCGAAATTCGTCGAAATTTCATTTAACAGCTGCGAACACGCGGAAAAAAATCGCAGCAATTCGAAATTTCGCACGATTGTTACCGACACTATCAACTAAGAAACGCTAGGTCCAAATTTGAGATTGTGCCGTTCTTTCCAAAATGGCGGCCAGATAACTGAGGAACAAAAAAGTGTCTTTATTTCACAAGTTTTTAAAATGTAAATAATGCGAAGGAAACAATTTTTTTTTTGCAAAATCTCTTGAAAACATTCTAAAGGGTTATACTTTTAGCTCTCCAATGACACCCGGGTGATTGTTGTACGATCATTATTTCCGGAGATACAGACGCTCGAAGTGAAAAATGTGTTTCACGCTTTGGAAGCGAATAACTCGGTCGAAAAAAAATCGCACGGCAATAAATGCCAAACCGTTTTGCACAGAAACGAACAAAATTTCGAACGGTGTGAATACATTTTCTGTGAAAAAAATTTCCGGACGCCAGCCAGCTTCTCGAAGTTTCATAAAAATTGAGGGAACCCTTTTTTTTTTTTTTTTTTTTTCTGGAGAAGATTTCGTTTCACACATGTTCAATTTTTAAGCAGGCTCATCGCCATCGACAACCACTCGGGCAAGCCAACGACGATGTTTCGATTGCTTCTGAGGCATTTGCCATTCGTTTTGCTGATAACGATGCAATTCACGATGGTATATTTTTTTTGGCTGGCCTACGGCACCCTGGCCGCTGTATTGTGTCCCTTGAGAACTTGGAGCATCATTCTGGCGGTGTTTCTGTGGTACCGAGCTAACTCAATGCCCCAAAAATATTTGAGGTACGTGTCACGATTTTTATCGTCGCGTCGATTAATCATTCAATTATTCATTTATTTATTTATTTATTTTAAAACTTTGTCAATGGGTTTTGCAGGCCAGCCGCTCTTATTTGGTCGGCCACAGGACGCCTCGCCAGTCGAGACGTCGACGATAATCCACGTACCACGGATAGCTACGAATGAAAAGAAAAAAAAAAAAGAAAAAAAAATATCTACGAAAGTTATGGCCTCGTTCGTTTGTTACGATAATTTTTGATTAATCGTTTTTTTCGATTTTATTTTATTCTTTTTCAATGATTTTCAAAGAGACTGACGGGTTTGCTATTTCTATTTATTATTATTTATTTATTTTTTTTTAACCATTTTAACGTTACGAAAGACTATTTGGGAAATAGTGATGTTCGATTTAGACGATTATCGAGATTCCTTCTGGGTCCAGCGATTTTAACGATTGTTACTTCCAAACATTGAGATTTTTTTTTTTTCCCTCGTGATGTCCCAGTTCCTTCGATCGAGGAGACTTCGTCGATCGAATTATCCGAGAATCGCAATGAAAATCGAATTTTACGAAAATTCGTAATTCGTCAAGGGAATTTTTTCCGAAAAAATAATATTCCACGAAAGTGTTTTCCTGGATGCGATTTATTCTGGATCAGGAGTGGATCATTTGACGTGTTATTATCCAGCTGGATCGTTTGTTCCGAACGGACTGAATATTGCAATATTTTATCGATGATTTTTCGAGTGAAATAGATGACGAAGAGAGAGAGAGAGAGAAAAAACAAAGAGAGATGATAAAACGCGAGGTATTGGAGCGCGAGACGCTTAACGATTGCGAATAATTGTACCATATATTTTTATACGTAACGAGGTTCTCGTTCGGGAACTTTGTTAATTTATTCAATCAAAATAGACGATTCCCCGTGCCCCCCCCCCCCCTCGCCCTTCCATTATCGCCTTGAATGTTTCGTGCAATGTATTGTGATATATGAATTTTCACAGCAATCATGTATTATACTTTGTAACAACTGATAACAATCTCTGTAGTTAGTTATCGATTTTGTCGTCGAATTAATCGAGGGTTAAATCATGAAAGTATATATATAGATATATATGAGCGATTCCACGTGACTTCAGCCACTCAAAAAAAAATTTTTCCACAAATAATTTAAAAAAATTGAGCTATTTTTTTCCAATATATTCGCCGAGTGCCGATTTTTAAAAAATTTTTTTGACGGTTTTATCGTTAATTAAAGTTTTTTTGTATTTTTCCATTCAAATGGCTGTATCTTTGGCAGGGTTTGACGTATTTACATTTGTAAGAAACGAAAATGTGCATCTTTTTAAGGCCTTCCAGAAAAAAATTACTTTAGATTCTATTGAGCAAGTTGCACGTCCGTTTCAGGGCAAAATATGCAAAAATATTTTTTTTTCTCAAAAAATGCATTTTTAATATTTTTTTTCAAAATTTCCCCAAATTCTGAATACGAAAAAAGAATTTTTGGTATTTTTTATATCGTGGGACCGGCAATCGGTAATGCGTAATTTTACCGATTTCATTAATAGATTTTTTTACAGTTTGATTTTTTCGCTTTACGCGATTCAACGAGCATTGATTATCATTAATTTCTCTTTCAAGGAGGCTTCTGAACTCGCGTAAGGTGACTGGAGCCCATGAAAAAAAAAATCAAACTGTAAAAAAATCTATTAATGAAATCGGTAAAATTACGCATTACCGATTGCCGGTCCCACGATATAAAAAATACCAAAAATTCTTTTTTCGTATTCAGAATTTGGGGAAATTTTGAAAAAAAATATTAAAAATGCATTTTTTGAGAAAAAAAATATTTTTGCATATTTTGCCCTGAAGCGGACGTGCAACTTGCTCAATAGAATCTAAAGTAATTTTTTTCTGGAAGGCCTTAAAAAGACGCACATTTTCGTTTTCTACAAATGTAAATACGTCAAACCCTGCCAAAGATACAGCCATTTGAATGGACAAATACAAAAAAACTTTAATTAACGATAAAACCGTCAAAAAAATTTTTAAAAAATCGGCACTCGGTGAATATATTGCAAAAAAATAGCTCAATTTTTTAAAATTATTTGTGGAAAAATTTCTTTTTGAGTGGCTGAAGTCACGTGGAATCGCTCACATACATATATATGTGTATATGAGCGATTCCACGTGATTTCAGCCACTGAAAAAAAAAAAATTCCACAAATAATTAAAAAAAATATTTAAAAATATTTTTGCAAATTTTTCCCTGAAACAGACGTTCATCTTGCTCAATAAAATCGAAAGTAATTTTTTTCTGGAAGGCCATAACAAGACCCACATTTTCGTTTCTTACAGATGTAAATACGTCAAATCCTGCCAAAGATGCAGCCATTTGAATGGAAATGTTAAAAAAAAAAAACATTAATTAACGATAAAACTGTCAAAAATGTTTTTTACAAAATTCGACACTCGGTGAGTATATTGCAATAAAATAACTCAATTTTTAAAAATTATTTGTGGAAAATTTTTTTTTAGTGGCTGACGTCACGTGGAATCGTTTATATACATATATATTAACGGCGGCTGAATGCGAATTTCGCATTCGTACTTTTTTACGCGATTATCGCGTGCACGTGTAGGTTCGATATAGAAAAATGTTTAATGCAATACAACAATTAGCATTCTTGTGAAATCGGCTTCAACCGGTATGGCCAAACGTTTTCGTCAATCAAAAAAAAAATTTTGTCGATGATTTTCGAACACGAAACAATTATTAAATACGCACGAAAAGTTCGTCAATGGGTCTCGGATGAATTCGCAAACGTTCGGATGTACCGGATGTGGCCTAGCGTATAGCGAAACCGAAAATAAAATTCCGGATGTAGATTAGTACGGATTATTTATCTGATAGCAAATTGTTATGTCAGTGTGCCAATAAAAAGTAAATGGGGTGATATTTTCAAACGATCTGGACAATTTGCGACGACGATTATTCATCCAATGGTATAATTGTGTATCGAGGACGTGAAGAAGGCGATTTTTTATTGAAATGACGCTTTTCAGAGGGGGGTCGGATAAAAATGAGTCACGATATAAGTCACCGGTTCGACGACGCGGGACGAAATTTCGACGAGAAGGGCAATTTCGTCGATCGGTGGGATCCGTTGACCAACGAAAAACATCGCAAACAGGTGGAATGCATCGCGGAGCAGTACGGAAATTATGAAGACGAGGAAACCGGATTGAAGGTGTGTGTGTGTTTCGTGACTGCTCTCCGTACGAAAAACCGATTACGACGTAACAATGTCTCGCTTGAATATGAGAAACGAGGTTTCCCGACGATTTTCCTTGCGCGTAACCAGAGTGGAAGCGAAATTACATCGACGAATCGACTTTTGAAATTTCCAAAAGTCATTAAGATTTATTTTTTCATTTTTTCCCAGCTCGACGGAACGTCCAGCCGTGATGAAAATTTTGCGGACAATTGGGGTTTGAAAACCGCTCATCTGGCCTATCGCGATTGGACCGAGAAAAATGGTCCGGAACCGAAATTGCCCGACGTCGATTACACGGCCAAACAATTGTTCTGGATAAGCAACGCGCACAAGTCTTGCTCGAAATACACCCGTAAATTATTGACGAGTATCATAGAATTGGGCGATGCCCATGTGCCGGATGAGTATCGCGTTATCGGATCTCTATCGAACAGTCCGGAATTCTCAGATGATTTCAACTGTCCGATTGGTTCTAGAATGAATCCCGTGAAAAAGTGTACCGTCGGATAAATCATCCGGTCCCAACCGACTTCATCTCGTTGTCGCGACTATGACAAATAAATTTCGTAAATTTCATTTACTCCTAAATTCGCCAATTTTATTTGTCTTCAAACGATTTTGTTTTTTTTTTTTTGAAACATCAATCATTTCGATAGTTAATATGTGATGAAATAAAAATTATGATTAATGAAATCAAATGAACACGAATGAATACTTATGAAGTAAAAAATATTGAGGAGAGAGTGCCGATTATTCGGGCATTTTCAAGTGAATTTTCAGGATTTTTTTCCCAACAAAAAATAGGGTTTATAGCAATAAAACTAAATTGATAAGTTTATCGATACTATGTATATATATATTGAAATGATGCCGGGTTTTTTTTTATCACAAAATATTGAATTCTCAAGCTTCTTCTCTCTCTTCTTCTCAATAAATTTTTCGAACAACCAACGACGATGAGCGTCACGAACTCTGGAAACCTCGTTATTTCGTAGCGAAGAATAGGCGATGAAAATACAATAGATCGGTATCAATCGGTTCAGTCAGTCGTAAGCTACCAGCTGCGAAGTCGAGTTCGTGCGTAAACATTCACGTCCGTCGACCCAATAGTTTGGAATTTTTTTTTTTTTTATCGTACGTGAAGTTCGAAAATATATATATTCTTCATTATAAATTTCCAAAAATTTTCCTTGTTATTCATTTCCACGATATCGAAAAGTGTGGAGTAGACGAATTTGAAAACTAAAATATTTTCGATCACGCATTAGATTGACGAGACGTTGACTGATATGAGCCATCCGAATGGCTTGTCTCGTGACCATTTCCATGGCAATGATCTCCTGCTTCGAAGAAGGTGAGCGTTTAACTACATTCTCAAGACTTCGATTTTCAAGCTCTTGGTTTGACTTCGAAATAATCGTACATTGCCGATCGCAGCGGATGGCAAATATTTTTTTTTTCCCTTTATTTCTTGTTTGGAATAATTTATATGTTGATTACAATTTGGTGAATTTGGAATTTGATTAAAATTTGGAATATTTGAAACCCATTATTCTCCGTCACAATCGAGCAATTGAATGAAACACGAGAACGGTTGACTCGAAAATCTTCATGGTCAGTCAAACGTTCTCGAGTTTCATCCGAAATATCAATCGTGATCGGGAACAACGGTTTACAGTTTCGTGTTACCGACCGAGCGGTAGCACTTCACCCTCAAAATTAACGGAACAATGTACATGCAATCAAGAATTTTTCGATTTCTTTTCTCTCAATGATAATAAAAAATCGTGGAAAAAAAATTTGCCCCAGCCTCGGGTCGAACTAAAAACCGCAGAATTGTCTCTCAAACTCAAATCAAAAGTTGTACATAAAATTTCTGAAAACCGTAGCTGAAAAAAAAATCGGTGGTAGCTCAAAAAACGATGAAAATAATTCGTGCTAAGTAATTTGTGATACCAGTAATCTTTTTTTCTTCCATCATTATGTAATATTCAAATTTGATTGCAACAGATATTGATACGTATCTATATCTGGATTTATGCGAACAGTTATGCCATCATGATCGAAGGATCTGTTTGATCAGGTGAACAGTGTCCGTTCGAACGAAAAAAAAAGAACGGGATTGACGTAAGACTCAATGATAAAGTCAAAGATAATATCTGATACTTTGTTGTTAACGGATTCGATGGTTACAATAGAATTTACATATTCAAAAGAATACAAAGTAATACATTGCTCGTCGATGAGTATTTCGCTCACCCAACCTTCATCACATATGCGAGATGATTTACTTGTTCGTTCGAATTTCAATGTTTAATCCGACCTGGTACCGATCGACTAATCATACGCAGTCGCATTCGGCGTCGCTAGAGACAATTCTTTTGTACGAAATTTCGACGAAGAGTGCAAACTGCTTTCACAAAATTCCAAACCCGAAGCTTTGTCGTAGACATTTACGATCGAAATTTGCAAGATTATCTTTTTATAAATAGCCTCCGTCGATTGTTTATAATTCGATAATAGTATCCCGAGTAAAAATGATTATATACGAACATATATAATTGTATAAGAAAAATTTGCCCGATATAATTTCATACATTTGTATATAAACGTATACAATTGTATTGTATACAATTTTATATACCGTAAATAAAGATTTCACGGATATATATATATCTATATATAAAAAAATATATACAAGACTATATTGAATTATATATAACTGTGTACGATATTATATCTAATTATATAAACTACCTATAAAAATGATATCTCCATATATCATTATATACAGAACTATATATAATAATATCAAATCAATTTATATGAAAGTACATTTTGATATCGGACTATCAAATTGTACTATATTCGAATGTGTAGAGTTATATACAATAATACATAAACCTGTATATAAATGTATATGATTGTATATCATTTTTATACAATTGTATCGAAGTATACACAAACATTTTTACTCGGGTATATATTCACATTTCGGATTGCCGATTTTCATTGAATGCTATATACAGAGATGACGTATGTACTTTGTGAAATTCGTGATGGACAATTCCATTCTTACATCAACGATGTATGTTTAGAGAATCATATATGTTTCGAGGATTTTAATTAGGTTCATCGTAGTCGAGAAGAAATATCAGATTTGTAGAATTATCGTGTTTGTTGCAGTAATTCAAAATGGTGGAACGGTCGATGGGTCCTAAAATTTGTCTCGAAGATCATCGCAGCTTTGGCGATCCTGCATTGCATTTTTCTCACACTTGGCACGGTTGTCGTGGAATCGGCCGGTATAAAGTCTGCTGGAAAACATGATTATTCATGTCAGTCGCGAGGATGCCATCGTGAAGGTACGTAATAAAATCATTTTTAAAAAAGCTGCAAGTTGAAACTTGAAAATTGCTTCCTCATAATTTTGAGCAAGTTGCAAGTTGAGCATTGCAATTTGCTTCCTCTGAATCGTAGGCAGTGAACGAAGAATCCTTTATGAGGAAGCAATGTGATGCTTATGGGAGCGCTATGAGGAAGCATTTTCGTTTTGGCTTCCTCATAAAGGATTCTTCGTTCACTACCTACGATCGAAAAACTTGAATTCCTGTCAAAACCGAACCATCCAACTGATCTTCGCCAAATTCAGATACAACACGGCTGAATGATTTTCTATACTTTTGTGAAGTTTGAGCTTGATTGGTCAAAGCCCAAATGCAATACCAACTAACGTTGGGTACGTATCTCTTTGTCAAGAACTATTTAGACGAGTATCTCAAAATTTGCGATCGCTAGAGTGATAACGCCCTTTTTTTGGGAATTTGAAAACGACATAAAATCTGAGTCACAGCTTCAATCATTTCGAAAATTATAGTCAAAGAAGTGATTACGGAGCTGCACATGTCTGCAAAATTTGGGGGCTGTAGCTCAAACCGTTCTCGAGTTATGCAAGTTTGAATTTTGGGAGGCCATTACACACATACACACACACACACACACACACATACACACACACACACACACACACACACACACACACACACACACACACACACACACATACATCCGGACATTTTCTCCAAATGTGTTTTCTCGACGTTTTCGAACATTCTGAACATGGTGACATGAAGATCTCGAAAAAAAAATTTCCCACCGTCACAAAGCTTCCTTTATGAGGAAGCAAAAAGGATAACGTAATAAAAAATGACAAACGTATAATTTCATTCAGCATCGAGAATCCGAAATTACATGGATGAGACTGTTGACCCTTGCGAAAATTTTTATCAATTCGCTTGCGGAGGATTCATCAATTCAACGATAATTCAGGCCTACGAAAGCTCGTCGACGATGTGGTCCATCAATCAGGATACGATAAACGAGCAGTTGAGAAAGATGATCGAAAGCGAATCGAATGATCGATCGAAGGAACGCAAAGCTTTTGGACTCGTGAAGAAACTATACAAATCTTGCATGAACACGAGTGAGTCGTTCGTTATTCTTTTTTTTTTTTATGGTTATCGTTTCATATTTTATGTTGGAAATAATGTTGACGAATTGTCTTGATTGTCACAGCTGCGATAGAAAACAAAGGTTTGAAACCGCTTAATAAATTACTGGAAAATCGGGGTGGATGGTCGTTGATCGATGACGAACGTTCGAACGATTGCAACATCGATGGATTTGTTTATCGATCCGTCATTGACATCAGTCTGGAGAAAGATATCAAGAACAACACGATACGCGTGCTCCAAGTATTTTCATTGAACCACAAACTTACGGTCGTGAATTATTCACATGCAGGACACACGATGATCGTATAATTTTTTTTTGTTGTGCAGCTGGACCGACCGAATGAGGGTATTTCCGAGGAATATCTTCGCAACGGGCTGGACGATAAAGTGGTCCAGGCTTACCACGGCTACATGACCGACATAGCTGTGTTTTTGGGTGCCGATAGAGATCGAGCTACCATCGAACTCGAAAAAGTTCTGCGATTCGAAATGGCCCTCGCAAATGTACGTACGAATCATCATCTGCATTTCCAGCTTTCCCACGCGTTAATTATGAAAGTTAGATACATGCCGTCGTGGACTTTTTTATAGAAAATTTATTTCTCTACAACATTGTTTATGTGAACTTTTTGTCTATATTGCGTTGTTTATCCAGCGATTGGACAGAAACAAATAAAACGAGAAGAAAATCAATGCATTTTTACCTTCCCGTCATAACGCTGATTAAACAACGCAATATAGACCAAAAGCTCACATAAACAATGTTGTAGAGAATTGAATTTCCTATAAAACAGTCAGTGACGGCATATATCTAACTGTGATAATTTACCCTAATTTTTAAATTAACAATAATTTTTGAAAATAGAAAACCGCTGCGGTTTTTAATATTTCCTGGCTTTCGAGCTTTCCCACACGTAAATTATCACAGATAGATATATGCCGTCACTGACTTTTTTTATAGGAAATTCAATTCTCTACAACATTGTTTATGTAAATTTTTGGTCTATATAGCGTTGTTAAACCAGCGTTTCGACGGGAAGGTAAAAATGCATCGATTTTCTTATCGTTTACATTTGTTTCTGTCCAAACGCTGGATGAACAACGCTATATAGACAAAAAGTTCACATAAACAATGTTGTAGAAAAGTTAATTCCCTATAAAAAGTCCACGACGGCATATATCTAGCTCTCATAATTTACGCGTGGGAAAGCTCGAAAGGCAGGCGTTCGGAAGTCTACAATGCGATTCGAAATTTTGACCCTTCGAAACAATTTCATTCTCAACTCATTACATTCTCACGAATGTTTGCTGATGTTGCACAGATATATCCGCACGAAGACAATACCCGTGATCTCTTGAAATCATACAATCCGATGTCCGTGGGCGAACTGGCGGAAAAATATCCGAGCGTGCCCTGGAAAGATTACTTCGCCCAAGAAGTGTCATCGTCGATGCCCATCGATGAGATCGTCGTGGTAAGATCGCCGAGGTATCTCGAAGGTTTGATCGAACTCATGAATGTCACGACGAAGGAAGTTCAAACTAATTTCGCAATGTGGCGACTGGTCGAGAAACATCTGGCTTATCTTAACGACGATGTGCGTGAACGGCAACTCGTGTTTCACACTGCCATGAACGGAAAAACGAAACGCGAGGACAGGTCGACGGAATGCGTGAAAATGGTTACCGAAAAATTGTCGGTCAGTCTGGGCGCTATGTACGTGAAAAAATATTTTCATCGAGAAGCGAAGAAGAATGTCGACGAGATGGTAATGGAAATCAAAAAACAGTTCAACGAGATGTTGAAGCAGGTAAAAAAAAAATTATTTTCAAAGCACAATGATGTTTTGGGGAATGGGTTCATAAAGTCGCTTATTATTTCCAGGGATGGGCATCCATTCAATGAAAAATGTATTTCGAATACCTTTTCGAACAAATAAATATGATTGAAATATTATGGAAGAATCAATGTGTTCACATTTCTGTAATGATTACGACCAACTTACGTGAATTATTAATTTACAATGAATTTGATTATTCAATAAATCTGGTAAAATTCCGTTATCATTTGGTCCGAAAAGTATTTGAAATACATTTTTCATTTGAGTGATGACATTTGTGAAAGTAATAGGACGCACTATTTTTTTTTTTTTGTTTTCGTGAAAAATAGATTTTAAAAATATCGTAAATCTTATATAGACTTCATATATTACTATATGTACTACTATATTGTACTGCTGTAGTCATTTTTTTTTCTCACGTTTCTTTCCGTATGAATTAAAATGTCCATTCATACAATTCGTTTTTACAATTTTCAATGATATTATGCCAATTGAATAACATTTGATATTTATTATCAATGGAAAAACGATTTTCACGTATCTTTACGTCTTTCTCATCGCAAAAATCGTCCTTTATTCATTCGTAAAAAAAAATGTACGTTTTATATGGAATAAAATTAATTTTCGGAAAGTTACAGAAAAATAAAAAAACTGTGGAGTTGATTTATCATTTCCATTTGAATTTTACGCGAAGCTGACGTAATATGCCTTCGCACATTGCTAACACAATCACAATATGAGAGTTAAAATATGTTTTCAAATCCATTTTTTTCGAAAACAAAAAAATAACGCGTCCTATTACTTTCACAAATTACATTACCAGCCCTTAGTCCGTAAACGTTTTTTTCGGCACCTTCAATCCGTAAACCAGGGTCGTTTTCGTCGTTGCCTTTTTTTTTAAACATTTAAACGGCTACGAAAAATCTGAAAAAATTCACGAAGGTTCTTCAAGCCTTCAATTAAAAGTTCCAAGCATAAAATTATGAAAAATTAGTTTCTTTTAAATATTTCTTTTTATAAAAAAGATGAGGCAACCTAGAACAACATTTGATTATCGACAGGACGAAAACGACCCTGGTTTACGGACTGAGGGCTAGTAATGACCTTTGATTGACAAGAGTCTCGACCCAAACAAAAATTATCACGTCGTAAGGTCTCCTTGTGATTAATATTATTGGCGATGCTGTTAGGTCGGTTGGCTGGACTATAATACGAGAAAGAATGCGATTGAAAAATTGAAAGCCATGTCGGCGGATATCGCGTATCCCCACGAACTCTTGGACGATGAAAAAATCGATGCGTTTTACGATGGACTCGAATTTTCCGAAGACAATTATTTCGAAAATATTTTGAATCACGCGAAATTCGACGTTGCACGCACGTTCAGTGGATATCGAAGGCCGAACGGTGAAAATCCTTTGAATCCACTCGGATGGCAAACCGAGGCCAACGCGTATTACTCGTTCTTTAAAAATCGAATCGGTAAGTTTCGTAATTATTCACTCTCGATTCGTGTCGATAACGTTATTTTTTGTTTATCGTTTGTATTGCGGATTTTTTTTTTTGGTTTCCCGTAGTGTTGCCAGCCAGTGTGCTTCAGGGTGTTTTTTTCAGCGACGATCGACCAAGTTACATGAATTATGGCGCGGTTGGGTCCATAATCGGTCACGAAATGAGTCACGGTTTCGACGACACGGGACGAAATTTCGACGAGAAGGGCAATTTCGTCGATCGGTGGGATCCGTTGACCAACGAGAAACATCGCAAACAGGTGGAATGCATCGCGGAGCAGTACGGAAATTATGAAGACGAGGAAACCGGATTGAAGGTGTGTGTGTGTGTGTGTTTCGTGACTGCTCCGTACGAAAAACCGATTACGACGTAACAATGTCTCGCTTGAATATGAGAAACGAGGTTTCCCGACGATTTTCCTTGCGCGTAACCAGAGTGGAAGCGAAATTACATCGACGAATCGACTTTTGAAATTTCCAAAAGTCATTAAGATTTATTTTTTCATTTTTTCCCAGCTCGACGGAACGTCCAGCCGTGATGAAAATTTTGCGGACAATTGGGGTTTGAAAGCCGCTCATCTGGCCTATCGCGATTGGACCGAGAAAAATGGTCCGGAACCGAAATTGCCCGACGTCGATTACACGGCCGAACAATTGTTCTGGATAAGCAACGCGCACAAGTCTTGCTCGAAATACACCCGTAAATTATTGACGAGTATCATAGAAATGGGCGATGCCCATGTGCCGGATGAGTATCGCGTTATCGGATCTCTATCGAACAGTCCGGAATTCTCAGATGATTTCAACTGTCCGATTGGTTCTAGAATGAATCCCGTGAAAAAGTGTACCTTGGGATGAATCATCCGGTCCCAACTGACTTAATTTCGTTATGACGATGACGAATTAAACTAATCTATATATATATAAATGAATCGTGGTTTGATTGGATGCTTAAAACTTGAAAACGACTGGACCAACTTGGATCCTTCTTTTTGCGGATTTTTTCGTAATTGCTACGCGAAAAGGTTTAGGGAAAAAAAAATAGGAAAATTTTCAACAGGTGGCGTTGTAGGCGCTCACTTCGTTCTTCAGTTCAATAAAAATGAATCGTTTAATTTTATCATTTTACGCAAATTTGCCAAAAGCTTTTTCCATGAGGAAGCCAAAATTCATCGACACACGGTTCCTCGTACCGGAATCTTCGGCAAATGTGTAAAATGACAAGTAAGCCATGAGCAAGGTTCTACTTTACATCTCAATAATTTAAAAACGGTAGAAAATTATGAGGATACAATGTGCAAGGTTCTACTGTTTTTTTTTCTTTCAATCGTTAAATTTCAAAATTAAAAATTCTTCGGCATACTTTCCATTCCGTCTGCGGAAATCGGTTCGAAAATATTGCTTCAGCTTGCACACTGCACGCTCAGCTCACCAGCTGAGTATCAATCGAGATCGGTTTTATCAAATTTTTTCGGTTTTTTATTATTATTCATCATATAACTTCTGCTTCCGTACAAAAAGAAGAAAAAAATTGAAAAAAAAAAATAAACAAACAAACATGTATGACAGTGCAATATTGTCCATGAATTTGTTGAAACAACAATACCGAACGACTCCGTCTATCTGGACGTTCGTACGTTTTTTTTTTCTTTCGTCTCTGTACTGGAAAAAGAATAAACTTAATCGAATAAACACTTAAAATAATGCAACAGAAATTTCAATAAAAACGGATTAAGACCGTGGATTGGATTATCTGCGGGTTAACAAGTTCAATAGGATTAAACGTTTATGGTGGCATGAGTTTTTCGAGCCATGATGACTCGCGTAACAATAATTATTTTCCTAAGCGTATAGTAACCCAGTACCCACATGAAAAAAAAATTAAAAACAATAAAGATTATATATATATGTATATATGATAAACCATTTACAGTGGTTTACATATATATATATTTCTCATCTGAATATAAACAAAATCTCGTAAACTTTTAGCACTGAGGTTTAATATACTTTAGAATATTTATCGATTAGTTTCATCTTCTTCTTCTTCTTCTTCTTTTTCTTATTATTTTCGTTCTTAAGGCTTTCGAGTAAGTCTATATACATATCACAATAATACTAGAACTCGATGATGTAGGCGCATGAGATTAAAAAAAAAAACAACAACAAATAGTCGTTGCGACACGTTGAACTGTTATCAATTTTTTCTTTTTCTTTTTTCGTAATATCAGTCGATCGTGTCGAAATTGGCGAATGTAAAAATTCGAATAATTCGTCGAGACGTTGCTGACACGATTGCAAACAGAATTGAAACCAACGGATTCGAATTATCGATTAGCGATGACCATCTTCGAATTTTTCAAACGATTGGCAAATATCGTCAAATTTATTGAACGATTGGCAAATATCGTCATATTTATTAAACGATTTATTAAATATTGTTCAATCGTTTCAAAAAGACTTTTTCGCGTCTCGAATTTTTGAATTTTCGCACAAACAATTGCAATTCGATGGAATCAACACGTTTTTAATTTTTTGTTTGTGTTTTTTTTCTTCTTTATTTATTTATTTATTTATTTTTTTTTTAATGACAGGGTGAAACAATTGGCTAAAAATGAATAATCATCAATAGTTTCACCGAGCATGAAATATAATTTTTACGAGGCTGGAACTATCACATGGTCGAGATTATGTTTTTTTTTTTTTTTTATCAATTCGATTTTTTTTATCAATTCATTGCGTGGCTAATGAGCATTATTTAAATTTTAATCATCGTTCGACGTCTCGAAAACTATAATCGGGATAAACGATGGACCGAAGGTATCAAACGTCACCGGGGAATAGATTCAACGATGTTCCATGTAATGATAAAATTGCGAATGAAAAAAAAAAGATATATATATATATATAAAAATGTATGTATATATATATATGTATGTATGTATAAAATAACGAGCGACACGAGTTGGCTCGGAGTACACGAAATTTTGTACGATCAGCCGATTGTATTTATTTGTCAATCGATCGATTCACAACGAATCGCTGTCTCGCGTTCGTAATTTTTTTTTTCAATGTTGCACGGATCATCGAGTTTTTCTTCGGCGTCGAATATGGAACCGTCGTCCGAAACATTTCCGTTGTAACGAGACGAAGCTGCGTCCCGATGATCATGAGGAACCTGATGACACGTTAAACGAAAAAATTTAATGAAATAAAAATTAACTCGAAATAAAAACGAAATAAGAATTGAAACACAAAGAATGAAACTTTTTATAATACTTTCGAGCTATTTCACATCGAACGAGTACGTTTTTTTTTTTTTTAGAAAAATAATAATCGACTTCAAAATGGTTGAAAAATTAATATTTGTCATTGCTCGAAAGAAAATATCATCAATTATTTCAAACTTTTTTTTTAGTCGATTTACTTTGTAAAAATGTACTCCATTGTAAAATCCTCTCCATTGTAAAAAAAAAATAATGTATTTTCCATTTTTTTTTTGTGGTAATCGTTGGAACCAAGCGTATGTGCCAAATTTTGATTATTACAAGTGGGTTAAAGTGAAATTGATGAAATTCAATAAACACGATTCATCTTCCCTTATTTTCCACCCCCTCGAAGGTCAAATATATATTCTTTAAATTCAGAATTCGACCGATTTTGTGATACAGACTATTCAATGAAAAAACAAAGATCCATCGAAATCGGTACACAATCGGCAAAAAGACATCGCTTTGGAAAAAAAAAAAAAAAAAAAAAAAAAAAAAAAAAAAAAAAAAAAAAAAAGACCGTTTCTAGACTGCCATGAAACCTTAAGAATCCCAACATCGTTATCAAATTTCATGAGAGTGGCACAGGTTCCTCAAAAAACGAGCCAACCAAGCAAGAAAAAATCGTTATCAAATCGAACTAATGAAAAAAAAATTATTTTCAACAATTATTTTTTCCCTACCGTTTCTCCACGTATTTCTCCGCCCCGAACTTTCGTACAGATTCCTCGTGCCACATCCTCCTCGCGATTCTCGTCCCCGCCCCGCTTCAGACTCTCGTTATCCATAGCCAAACTCTTTTCCGTCTCGTCGAACAACGAACCATCGTCCGACAAATCCTCATCAACCACGAAACCCCGAAATTTCTTGCTGTCCCTGACTTTCTTGTGCGATCTTTTGATCGACGATGTTTGCAACAATCTCAAATAACTTTTCGCTTTCAAACAATTGGGCGGTGTTTTCGCATCGTCGTTATTCAAATTTTCCGCATGGCCGATCGAACTCACGACGTCGGATTGTCGACTGGTCGATGGTCGGGGACTCAAATTCGAACAATAATTCACGTCGAATTTCGTCGATTCGTTTACATCGTCTTTGCGCGTTTCAATCGTCGCCGTGGCTTCGTAATTTTCGTGAGCGCGCATCATTTCGCGTCTCGACGCATTTCCACGTTTGTCCTTCTTGTGCGATTTTTTAATTGAACTCATGGCGATCATCAAAACCGCGGTTGACGAATTTTCCGGAGTCGAACGACCTTCGTGACAATTTTCATCGTCGACGTTTACGTTGTCTCGAACAATCGGTGACGATTCCTTCGAATTATTTCCAAAACATTGTCGCGAAAACATTTTTTCCGGTGTTTCAAACGTGTCGTCGAAGTTTGTAAAAAATGTTTCACGTCCCTTCGTGGGCGTTGAACATCTCGACGTTATATTTTCCATCGTTTCGCGATCGTAACATTTTTCATTTTTCCCAATCGACGAATCTTCGTCGCCGCAAATTCTTCGAGCGGTTGTTCCGACGTTTCCGAACGATTTGCGTTTTTTTATCGGTGTGAAAATTTTAAATTCCTCCTCGGCGCTTTCGTAATTCACGGAACCGCGATCGGACGACGATTCCCCGGTCGTTCGACTATCCGCCGATGATGCGTTCAACGAATTTTTACGTTTTTTCGGTGTAAATTTTTTCGTTACACGTTTCGACGTCGACAAAGCTGCCACACCGGTCTCCAAACCGATCAGTTTCAGTGGGGTACGTTGAAAACTCTTGTAATTCGATTCGTCGCTGTTTTCGGACGATGAAAAATCGTTTTTCGCGTCTTTGCGTTTTAATTCCGATGCAAAATCGACGGACGACGACGAAGAGTTGAAATTTTGTTCATCGTTGTCGTAATTACCATCGATTGCTCGTGATTTTTTTCTATGCAAAGTTTCGTTTATCATTCGACGATGTTTGTCCTTGCGATGAGATTTTTTCACCGAACTGAATTGCGACAGCAAAAGACGACTGGAATTTGTGTTTTCCGGTGTCGAGGCACGTTCGTCGTCCATCCGCGTCAAATTTTTCGTTGCTTCTTCCTCGTCGTTCAACAATTTTTCACGTTTTTTCAACTCCTCGAGGTCATCTTGGATTAATCGCGATTTGAACAAACTTTTGCGATTCGTGTCTTTGATTTTTTTGTGAGATTTTTTTATCGAATCCGATATTACGCGTTGAAGAAATTTTTCACGATTTTCCGGTGTAACGGGACTCGGCGAACGATTTTCCGTCGATTTTTCCGGTGTTTCGACATTTTTTTCGATACCATTTATTTTTTCTTCGGTCGTTTGTCGTTTTGACGGATCGAATTTTTTCACGGATTTCGGACTGTTCGACGAACGCGATGACGTCACGTTTTTTTTCGGGGTTTTCATTTCCGGTGTTGAAACGCGTTTGGATGTTGATTCGGGATTTTCGTCGGTCTCGTTTTCAACGTCCTCGTCGGTCGCGTATGAATTTTTCATTTCCGGAACTTTCAAATTTTCATTGTTCTCGTCGATGACGATTGACGATACGATGGACGGAATCGCATGAGTTTCCGGTGTGTAATCGAATATTGAACCGTCGTCGGATATCTCGTCGTCCGAATTGCGGGTGAATAAATTTTTCTTGCTTCTGTCTTTTTTGTGAGATTTTTTTATCGAACTCACGGAACGTTGAGGACTCGGATGATGATCGATCACGATCATTGGGGGGGTTGTGGGACGTGAATTGACGAGGGTTGGGTTGGAAGAGCGATTGAGGTTCGTCGATGATTCGCTTTCCGCGCGAGATTTTGCGGCTCGGGCCAATGATTTTCCAATTCTTCCCAGTAATCGCTCCTGCAGCAAAAAAAAAAAAAAAACGTGTTCAACGTGTAAACGATTAGATCGATTGTTCGTTTTTGAGACGTAAGGTTGTCTGACGAAAAATACTCGAACAATGTTTTTTTTAACAATTTTTTTTTAACCATTTTTAAACCATTTTTTAAACAATTTTTTAAACCATTTTTTAAACAATTTTTATAAAATATATATGTATGCGTGGAAACGCCAATTATCGGACAACTTTGCGCATCTTTTTCGATTTTTCCTTGTTTATTATTTTGGTAATTGTCAATTACGGTATTTTTAATTTTTATTTCTTTTTTAATTTTTCTTCAAGTATTTTTTTTTTTTAACTCGAGCACTGATAAAAAATATAGTAAAAATCTGTTTTGGACGTGAAATTGTCTCGGCTTTTCGAAAAATAATTCAGTTTTCCATTCGGACCATTGGAAATTGATTGGAATCGAACTTGAAACTGAAAAAACGAGTTTTCGGACGTTGTCCGAATTTTGGGATTTTTTTTCAATACGTTTCTCGGAAAGCTGAGACAATTTCACAAAGAATGTGTATTTTCGAGTTTTTTTTTTCTTTCATCGAGTTTGAATCTCCGTGAGTTTTCCTAGAATCTCGGAATTGATTGTTTCTCGAAAAAAAAAATCTTATAATTGATTAATTCTAGGGCAAAAATCTCAGAATTGATTAATTCTAGAAAAAGAATGTTGGAATCGATTGATTCTAGAAAAAGAATCTTGGAATTCATCGATTCTAGAAAAATAGTCTTGAAATTAATTAATTCTGGAAAAAGAATGTTAGAATTGCTCCATTCTAGAAAAATCGTCTTAAAATTGATTGATTCTAGAAAAATAATCTTGGATTTCATTGATTCCAGAAGAAGAATCTTAAAAATGATTGATTCTAGAAAAAGAAAAGCAGACAATCGATCCCACGGAAAAACTTGAAAATATCCAAACTCTAGAAATATTTATATCCCTTGAAAATGTTCTCAACTTCACATTTGAAGAAAAAAAAAAAAAAAACGTGTTTCCAAAAATTTCCCAAAATGAGAACAACGTTCGATAACCATTTCAGGTTTAAAATTCGATTCGACACCCCCCGGAAAAAAATACACAACCGTAATTACCTTCTTGTGGCTCTTCTTAATGGCGCTCATGCTCTCGGGAACGATTCTCACAACATTTTCCGGTGTCCTGGGTCTTCCCCCATCTCCGTCCTCCGCGTCATCCTCATCGTCGTCAAACTCATCGTACAAATTTCTCGGTGTGCTCGATCCGAAACAATCGATCGCGTCTTTAACGCGAAATTTCCCGCCCGATCGAGCGTCCTTCGGCGTCACGGCGTTCATAACGATCTCGTCCACTTTGTCCCTCAATTCGCCACGAAGTCCGGAAAAACGTCCGACCGAAAAATCCGGAATCGCCAAACTGCCGATCGATCCGGGCGATCGATAGTTCAACGATTTTTTCGCCGATCTGTTGGACGGCGTTTGATTTTGATTCTCGTCCATGGATTCCATCGAAGAATCGGCCAAACTTTGTGCCACGTTCGAATCTTCGGAACTCGTGTCGAAATTCAACGTTTTGTTGATTTTACGCGTTGGCAACGCTGTATCGCGTATCGAATTAACGGATTTTCCATCGATCTTCGTTTTCGCAAAATTTCCAAAACCTTTCGGACTCGGACTCAGATCGAAATTCAACGATTTGTTTATACGACGATTTCCCGATAATTTCGCGTTGCCCAGAGGACTGTAATTTATGTTTAGTGCTCGTAAAATTTTTGCCGATCTCGACAGATAATTGTCGATGTCCGCGGGAATTTCGATATCACCGTCCGAACTCGAATTCGGTGATTTAAAATTTTCCGATCTTCTCGCGGAAACGTCGAAATTCAACGATCGATTTATGTTGTAACGTACCATACCGCGTTTTCGTCGGGGCACGGATTTGCTCAACGATCGGGGCGACGCGTAACGACTCTTCGACAAATAACGCGGCGCACCGTCTTGGGGACTCCATTTTATCAAAAATTTTTGTCCAGTTTCCGTTTTGCAAATTTCGTAATCGTCGCTCAATTTGCTACCCGTTACTTTCTCGTCGAAACTCTGATTGCTGTACATCGTTTGCGTTAATTGTCGATGTATATATATATATATATATACGTATAAATATGTATATATGTTTTATATTATCGCCAATCAACGACGAGAAGTCGGCCAATTGTTTTCGGTTCGAAATTAATAAAAAAGAAAAAAAAATGTTTATGTATATATATATATATATGTAGATCGTCTGTAGAATGGATTTATCGTAAAAACGTGGAAAGAATTTTCGGATGAACAGATTGCCTTCCTCGTGTGTCGCCTGTCGAACAAACAAAAAAGAAAACAAACGAGATAAATAAATATTTTTGAACAAGTATTTTGCAGAAAAAAAAGCATTATCAAATTTTCAATGCAGTAGGAAAATTGTAATGATCAAGATTTTTTTTACGAGAAAGAATTTTGGTTTTTTTTTTATGAGTTTCAACTTGCAGCTTGTTTCGATATTTTTATATCGATTATTGGGTGTGTGAAATTTCAATGTTTTCTCAAATTTGAACGCGTCAGTGGATTTTTTTATCAGATTGCATACCAAATAGTTCTGATTGATGATATTAATCGATAATCGTGATTATGAGTAATAATTTCCCCCACGCATTTTCGTTCCTCAACCCTTTCTCCTACTTCTCCCCATCGCGAAAATCTAAAATCTAAAATCGAAAAAAAAAAAAAAAAAAAAAAACAGAGATTATAAAAAAATTTTGTTCGGAGTAAATGAACCACCGTTACAGGAATCACGCTTGCATTAACATTCACGAGCTCTACCTCGAGGAAGAAGTGAACTCTCGTGAATAAATTTGTTTGTTTTTTTTTTTTCAAGACGGAAAAAAAATAAATAAAAAACCCCAAACAAGAAGAAAAGAAAAACAAAGAGCTCAAGATCCCGAAGTGAACTCTCGTGAATAAATTTGTTTTTTTTTAAAAGACGGAAAAAAAAATAATGAAAAACTCGAAACAAGAAAAAAAAACAAAAAGCTCAAGATCTCGAATGCATTTCTTTCTTACGAGAACGCCTACAACTACTGCGTCGGGCTAGACCGAATTCCACAAGTGGTCAGACTGTCTCTCTCTCTCTCTCTCTCTCTCCCGCTTTTTCTCTCTTTCTCTTTCTCTCTCCCTCTTCTTCTCTCTCACTCGCTATCTCTCTTTCTCTTTCTCTCTCCCTCTTCTTCTCTCTCACTCACTCTCTCTCTTTCTCTTTCTCTCTCGCTCTCTCTCTCTCTCTCTCATCCTCTCCTCACTCTATTTCTCTCTCTCTGTCTCTCTCTCTATCTCTCTCTCTCGCGATGGCCGTAGGTTCAATGCCACGAGCGCGAGCCCTTAGCCAATCCCCCACTCCCACTCCCCCTCCCCGCCCCTGAAACAATCCTCACACCGTAAGAGCGACCGACGAATAAAAAACGAGATTCACGGATGAAGGTTATGGTGAACCAAATAAAAAAAAAAGAAAAAGAAAAGAGACGGTCAATATGTTAGTCACCGCAAAACGATGACGAAATTATCTCGTCTCGGATGAGCCCTCATCGCGGAGAGGGCCGGGCAGGAGAATGGGAAGGAGGGGGGGGGGGTTAACGGTATACGTGTATGAGTGTGCGTAAACTCATCGACACACGCGTATCATCATCTCGAGTGAATATAAAGAGAGAGAGTAAGAAGAAACAAAGTTTGGGTGTTGTGTGTACTAACCGTTCCAAAAGGATTGGCGCAAGAGGGGGGGGGGGGGAGCTACGGTCGGATGCCATGCACGGATGGAATGGGTTGGTCGGTTCTACGAAAATATACTCACGACGTTCGAATTCGTGTGTAAAACGACGCTCGTGCGCCTCACAAATATCCATCAAGATCGATGTAAACTGTCACGCTTCACCGTTGTTATTTTTTTTTATTTTTTTTTTCCAGGTTATGTATTTCCAATTTGGTTTCTTTGTTTCACGGTTTCGTTGCACGCGACTCGGTGTGACGCGTGTGTTTTAAAAAACGGGATTGTATGCCCGTGGATCGGTCGAACACGCGTCCACTTTTTCATCCGCAGGGGCTGTGCTCGGCACGAAACGGTGGAGAAGCTTCACGTTCGCGTCGTACGAGCACGAAGTGTGTACTGCGGGAGGAAAAAGCCTCAAGGGGGGGAGCAGAGTCGAAAAATCGTGTGGATGAAACGATGTGGGCACGTTCGCGCTGCTTCGGTCGGTCGGTGCGGGAGGGCGCCACTGGTGACGTTCTGTGGCGTCTTTTCAAGGGTTCGCAAGGTGGCCGTCAGGCGGCGCGGCGAGTCCTGCAAACGAGGTGGCCAACTTTAGAAAATAAATGAAGTATTAATGTCCTTGTGATTGAAGAAAATGAGAAAAGAACCCGAGAATACTGTCGATTGTCGAAAAAAAAGAACATGCTTGTATGAAATTGTTGAAAATAAATTCTATGGAATATAGAATAACGACATTATATCTTGACTGGTTTCATAATTCTTGAACCCCACATTCGAGGAGCATGCTTGGAGTCTTTCTGAACGCTCTCGATCTGATTGGTCGAGCACATTTCCGAGTGCTAGAGAGAGAACCAGAGATGAGTTGGGAGATGTCTGATGGAGGCCTTCTCGGTGGTTACGATGGAAGACCGTGCGAACCTGGTGGCGAAATTCGAAACTCCGAGATGCCCGTAGGTGCTGATGCTTCTCAACCAAGCTGTACTTAATCTGTCTTCTTTGCCAAAAGCCGTCATCCACAAGCATTTACGTGCGCGCGAGCTATACTAAATATCGATCGACTACGTCGGTAATTTGCCGGTTGGATTATTCACGCTGACGGTGTGCGCGCGAGCGCAATACAAAATGCGTCCAAAATTGCTTGGTTGAGAAGCATCAGCACCTACGGGCATCTCGGAGTTTCGAATTCCGCCACCAAGTTCGCACGGTCTTCCATCGTAACCACCGAGAAGGCCTTCATTAGACATCTCCCAACTCATCTCTGGAGAGAACGAGCGAAAAATCTAGTCCATCGTCTTGAGGCGATAAAATTGTATTTAAAAGGAATGTGGCCCTCTGGTTGCCGATTTTTATGAGTCGCGAGCCATGCTGCAATACCGACCGTGCTGCAATACCGACCGACAAGGTGAACATTATTCCCCCGGCACGGTAGATATCTGTATTATCGACCGAGGCTCACGATGATCAGAATTTTCGTAGTTCTTGGATATCCACACCGGGACTTGGCGCCACTGTGCAATCACCGAATCTTTCCACTGTATCGATAGGACATACGATTTTTTTTTTAAATTACATTTTTGTTATTTTTATTTATATTTTATGCACTTCTCCCCTCCCATTATTCGGAACTAACCGTTGAAAAAATTCTCGATCCGCCATTCATTACATTCGTATATATATATATTACAAAAGATACATTTATTAACGGCCTTTTTACAACTTACAATTAACATGCGTGTATTTTATTTACAAATTATTCACTTATTTGATAAGTCGTTCGCCAAAATTTCAAAACACACATAATGATCTCTTAATCGATCGAATTTTCGTATTTATCGTGTCGGGAAAGGCTATTTTATATGACAACGACGATTCGAATTTGTCGGGAATGACTACATCGGTGAATTTTTTCACTCCAATTTCTTTTTTTTTTCTTCCTTTTTTTGTCTCCAATTCTCATTTTTTTTACGTCGTTTTCTTATGTACACAAATAAAATATGTAATTAAACCCTCCGAATGAAGATTATAGATCGAATTGTTTTGTCTCGCGAGACAATTGTTCGCTTCTTATTTGTTTGTTTTTTTTTTTTTTTTTTCAAATATTCGCGCGTTTTTATGTGCATTGCAGCGTTGTCCCGGTAGCCTCGATTACTTAAACACTAGATTTATTGATAGATTTTTATTTTACTTTATTTGTTTTTTTTTTTTTTTTTTTTTTTGCTCGATCATCAATGATTCATCTTCACCGTATAAAGCTGTTCTATAGACACCGGAAATACAAAAAATACACGCAGAATTTACTGTATCCCATTATCCATTGTCATTTCGCACGTCGAATAATATTAACTACTATACAATTTTTTTTGTTGTTTTTTTTTTTGTTTTTAAATTTTTTTTTGTGATTATGGAGAAAGTTGAGACCACTCCAATTGTCTCAGGATTGAAATATGTTGTGGAGGGCACTCTCCTGAGTAATTTGATACACATAAGTTGGGCTGAGAAATCAAGTCTTCGATTTTTTAAGGGTTAGGCAAACAAGTTCGGTTAGTTTAGTTTTTTTTTGTTTTGTTTAAAATAATTTTTTTTTTAATAAAAAACAAAGGTCCGAAAGCACTCGAAGAACTCAAAAAACTAGGTCTAATGATAAAACTCATAAAACTGGGCTAACTCAACTACGTCCGATATTTAAGACCCGAAACACTGAAAAATCGAAGTTAAGACTTGACTTTCGCGATAAATAAATTTATATATGTAGATATATAAAATTACTCGATGGAATGACTTCTAAAACATATTTCAGTTTGAAAAAATCGAAGTGGGTGTCCCACTTTCTGCATGATTATTTTTTTTTTCTTCTTGTTCTTTCGCAGATTTTATGTATGATCTATCCCTGTTTTTTTTCAGTATCTATTATCTACGTTCATAGTTAATTCTCCGATAAGACAACGATCCATAGAGAAAGAACGTCTCAACTGTGGATCGAGAAGAGAGAGAGAGTGAGACAGAGATAGAGAGAAAAAGAGAGAGAGAGAAAGAGAGAGAGGGAGAGCGAGTGCGAAACAATTAATAATTCTCGTTGTCTCTCTCTCTCGAAAAAAAAAGATGAAATACTGTGTAATGGCGGATTCGATGAGACACAATAATCAATCGAAATGTAATAACGAAATTCATGCGATTGGGGCTGTTAGCACTGTTCGATGTCCAATTTACAATTTTTTTCATTCCTTCGGCAAATAATTCTGTTGAAACATTTTTTTGATGACAGTTTTAGCGATTTTCAAAATTTTTTTTTTTCTTCATAGGCGAGAATGCAAATTGTGTGTTCGTTCTTCCATTGTCTCGAGGACAGAATTTGCTTCCTTGGAGAAGGTCACGCGGTTCAGCGGTTAAAAAATTTTTTTTTTTTTTTTTTCGTAATTTTTCTTTTTTACATTTTTTTTGTTGAAGTGCCCAGTCGTTCTCGGTTTAAACTGCGGACATCAAGCCTTTCGGTCTGATCATCATCGTGGCCTTCTTCAATGTGTAGTCCCAGCCTCTCCAACGGAACCACACGATTCCTGCGATAATGAAAAAAAAAAAACAAAAAAAAAACAAAAAACAATTTTTAATCAAGACCGATTTTAATCAGAGTTCACAAAAAGGTTTGCTGCGAGTGACAAATTGATTTTTTCGACTCGAAAAAAATTCTCAGGTTTGATTTTGCTTGGGGGATTTTTGACCCCCTAGTGTGCCAGCTGAGGGTTGATCGAAGATTCGATATCAACAAGTCAGTTGCGATTCGAACGAAACAATCAATAATCCAACTCAATTCGGTTCCATTGAAAATTTTTTCGATATCATTTCAATATTTCAAATCACAATTGGCAAACTTGTCGATGCAATTTTTTTTCATCTTTTTCCATGAAATCCCATCAGTGTCAATAATCGTTACAAACGTCCATGGATTTTTGAAGAACGTCCCTTCAGAGATCACGTCAACCTCGTAACACGTAACGCAAAATAAAAAAGAAAAAAAAAAGAAAAAAAGAAAACAAAAAAAAATTGACGATTCTCGTTTTCTCTATAAGGAAGAAAAAAAAACGAAATAAATTCAAGAAATGAAGAAAAAGACGAAAGAAAATAAAGAGACCAGAGTCCCGAGGTTCGCAAGGCTATTGCGCAAGGGCAGTGGCTCGTTTTTCTTTCTTTCTTTCCTTCTTTTTTTTTTATTTTTTTTATTTTCTTATTTTTTTTTTTTTTTTTTTTCGCTCCAAGTTGAAACGCGAAGTCGGCTTGGGCGTCGAGCGCGGCGTTACAAGGGAAAGTAATATCGAACGGGTTTCGTGAACGTACACATAATCGAGGTTTCAGCAATGAAATCACGTCGGTTAATCGTCTTACCTTGTCGCGCGGTGAGATCCTGAGGGTCATTCAGATAGAGACCGTTCAGACCGCGTCCGCATGATTTCCACCACCATCCGCCCTTCAGCATCGACGCGCAGTTCAACGACGATCTGTCGTTATCCCTAAAATAGAAAAAAAATAAGAACATTCGAATAAAATTAAAAAAACAAATTAAAAAAAAAAACAAAATAAGAAAAAAAAAGAAAGAAAAGAACAAAAAATTTAAAAAAACGTTAACGACGATGGAAAATTAATTTCTCGCCGGTCATCGAACACACGAAAAAAATAATTTGAAGGGTCCATGAAGCAGCGGTTCGATTTTAGACAACGCTATGGATTTTTACTAGAATTGTTATAGCAGATTATTTTAATACGTTTTTGTTTATGCCTGTCATGATCAATGTATCTATGTTTTCGTCTTAGCAACGCGGCTGTCATTGATAAACTTTATGGAAAAACAAAAAAAAAAGAGAGTGATGGTGAGCTTCGATCAGACCAGACGTGTTTTGTAATTGTTCTTAAATAAATCAACGTAATTTATTATCGGTGTGATTTCATTTAATAAAAAGAGAATATATCTTGACAAACAACTATCGCGAGGGATTGCGACAATTTTCAGAAGTGGGATAAACCAAAGATAATTTAAATCGAAAGTCGATGAATCTGGGATTCATTGGTCGATTGAGAAGACGGACTTTCTTAACGACAACGATTATAATTTGAATTATCGACGTGTAAGAGACGAAAACACCGTGGAGTCAATTACGGAAGCAACGCCGGAGCAGAAGAAAAAGAGGGGTCGACCGAGAAAAATTCAAGACGTTGCAGTAACGCTTTTACCAGAACCGATTATTCGAAGAGAAATGCATCGAACACCGATACTGCCGAGGACATCGGTAGAAAACAGCGATGAATTCGAAGACGAGGTACCTCACGGCGAAGTACCGAATACGGCTGCGATTTTAGAAATGGCAGCTGAATTACCCGATATGCGAACAATGAGTCTGAGGGACACCCCGCAGAGCAGGACCCGAGGATTTATGGATTTGTCGAAAATTTTACCCGCTTTTGATCCGGTAGCAGGTAACATAGATATAAATCGATGGATCGACAAGATCGATGAATACGCGGATATGTATGAATGGGATGATTTGGCCACCAAACATTACGCATTATCTAAGCTTGACGGAGTCGCGAAAATTTGGAAAGAAAGTTTGGAAAGAGGCAATAGAACGTGGATGGAGTGGAAGATATTGTTGGAAAAAACGTTTGCGGTTCAGGAAAGCAGCATTAAAAAAATTCTGGAAGCTCAAAACTACAAACGTAAGTCTGGCCAAAGCATCATAGAATATTTTTATGAAAAATTATCGAGATGCAACAACGCCCGAATGGGCAATCGCGAAATTATCGAGTGGATCGTCGATGGCCTCGATAGTTTCCAATTTCGTTCGTATTTGGGACCGTTGTCACGTTACGTACAACCAGTTGATTTACTGTCGGATTTAACAAGTGGAGATAATTTTATCAGAACAACATCGAAACCAAGATTTGTAGAAAAACATGACGAACGTTTTGGTTATCAAAAACCACGACGACGAGAAGAACAATCTCATTGGAACTCCGGACGAGTACAAACAAAGCCGCAGGAAATTTTAACCAACGACATTAAAAAAATAACATGCTTCAAGTGCGGCAACACTGGACATTATGCGCGAAATTGTCCTTCACAATCCGAAAAAAAAGGACAAACGAAAGAAGTACGAAAACTTGAAGGAGAACAAGTTCTTCATATCGAAGGAAACTCACATGCGAAGTTTTTCAAAATGGCTTTGATAAACGGAAAAGAAATCCGATGTTACATGGACTTGGGAAGTTCCGCGACAATTTTGAGAAAAGATTACGCCGAAAAATTGGAACTGACTTATTTTCAAGGGAAGTTTGACACACTGGCAGGCTACGGAGGAGGGAAAGTGACTCCGATAGGTGCTATGACGGTAGATATTGAAATAGAAGGTGTTAAAGTAAAATGCAACGTTTTTGTGGTACCGAGCGAAACCCAAATCGTTCCGTTACTAATCGGACATTCGTATACGGAACAAGGGAATGTTCATATATTGAATACAAAAGGAGCCCTGAAAATTGCAAACGACTTGGACGAATTATTTAAAATAGAAACGGAAAATGTTTGTAAAACGAAATTCATTGCGGACGAAGAAATCGTAATTCCAGGGAATTATCTCGGACACATTAGTGTCGCAGGAAGTATCCCCGCGAATAATTTCTACGTCGAAGGAAGTATGCGGGCTTCAGGGAACATAATACCTCGATGTGTTATTAGCACTGATGAAGAAGGAAAATCGATGATTCCAATAATGAATCTCGGTAAAAGCGATGTGAAATTCACGAAGGGACAAACGATTACTCGCGGAGAAGTGTGTTTGGAGGAAGAATTCACGCGCGAGATTCACAACGAAGAAATAGGCGAAGATGAAATCGAATCTGATTTGGATAAGGAAGAACATGGACAGCTTATGGGAGTGATTAATAATTATCGAGATATAATCGCAAAGAACATCGGACAGATGGGCAAGACAAACGTAGCTGAGATGGAGATTCATTTGAATACGGAAAAACCGATCTGTTATCGACCATACCGACTGTCTTTTCACGAAAGGGAACAAGTGAAGGACATGATTGCAGATCTAAAGAAAGCAGATGTCATACAAGATAGCATGTCTCCATACGCAAGCCCTATCATATTGGTCCGCAAGAAAACTGGAGAAATCAGAATGTGCGTCGACTACAGGGCACTAAATAAGATCACAATCAAAGATAAATATCCGATGCCGCGGATCGATGATCAAATAGATAGGCTAAAAGGACACCGATATTTCACGAGCTTAGACCTATTCAGTGGATATTATCAAATACCGATGGCTCGAGATTCAAGAGGCAAAACTGCATTCGTTACTCCGGACGGTCATTATGAATTCAATCGAATGCCTTTCGGCTTATGTAACGCACCGGCCGTTTTTCAGAAAATCATTAACGAAATTCTTGGATCGCTGGGAGGAGACACAGCAATGGCCTACTTGGATGATATCATTTCAGCGAGTCGGACGTTCGAGGACGGCCTGAGAAAACTGGAAAAGATATTCTCGGTGTTACAATCAGCAGGAGTGACGATAAATTTGAAGAAATGTCAATTTTTTAAAAAGAAGGTAGATTATCTGGGGTTTGAAATCTCGGAGGCGGGTATCGAGCCTGGATCAAGAAAGATCAACAGTGTCAAATCTTTTCCGACACCTACAAACGTTAAGGCAGTACGAAGTTTCGTAGGATTAGCGAGTTTCTTTCGTCGGTTTGTGAGCGGTTTTGCGACAATTATTAAACCATTAACAGATTTGTTGGGAAAACAGGAAGCATTTCGTTGGACCACAGCGCAACAAAAGGCTTTTGAAGAAATAAAGCTGAGATTATCGTCGAAGCCGATATTATCGATATATGATGTGAACGCGAAGACGGAAGTACACACGGACGCTAGTCAACACGGACTCGGAGCAGTATTATTGCAGGAACAAGAGGATAAACGAATGCACCCGATTTGCTATTTCAGCCGAAAAACGACGAAGGACGAATCGAAGTACCATTCGTACGAATTGGAAGCATTAGCAATCGTCTGCGCCTTGGAAAGATTTCGAGTGTATCTGATTGGAATAGAATTCATTATCAGAACTGATTGCAATAGTCTAAAGCTATTAGAAAACAAGAGAGACTTGAATCCACGAATCGGAAGGTGGTTCGTCAGACTTTCAGAATTCAACTATCATATCGAGTATCTGAAAGGTGAACAAAACTGTATCGCTGATGGACTGAGCAGGTTCCCTGTGGAGTCGGCTGAAGAAATGCCGATCATCGGAATACCAATTTTGGGAATAAGGATCAATACCGACTGGATTGCGGCCATGCAGCGGGCCAATTCGGAGATCATGGCTGTACGAAATAAATTGGAAGAGGGCGATGCTCATACTCACGAAAAATTTACGATGTACAACGCGAGAGTTTATCGCACCACCAAGGGACGATGGCGACTTTATGTACCGAATGAATTGAGACAAGAAGTGGTTGCAACAGCGCACAAGAGTCTCGCACACCTGGGCATCGACAAGACGTTGGCCAAGCTCAAGGAAACCTATTATTTTCCGGCGATGAGAGAATACGTAACAACGTACGTTAATCGATGTATCCATTGTTTATTTTATAAACGTCAAACAGGAAAGAAGCCCGGATTTTTGCATCCGATCGAGAAAGGAAGTATCCCTTTCGCAACAGTACACGTTGATCACGTAGGACCTTTCGTCACGACAACGCGAGGCAACAAGTATGTACTTGGCGTAATTTGCGGTTATAGCAAGTATGTTATGCTAGAAGCAGTAAAGACTACAGGATCCGAAGAAACAATTATGATTTTACAAAGATTAATGAATCACTATGGAAAACCTCAACGACTTGTCAGTGACCAAGGAGCTGCATTTATTTCAGAAAAGTTCAAGAATTTTTGCCGGACGTACGAAATAAATCATATACGAATTGCTGCTGGAACACCAAGGGCAAATGGTCAAATAGAACGAATAAATAGCATAATTCTAAATTGTTTGCCAGCTTTGACAAAGGACATCGAACATAGTGATTGGGATGAAAAGATTTACGAAGTTCAATGGGCCATTAATAACAGTACTCATCGAATAACAAAACAGACGCCTGCGGAAATTATATTCAGATATAAACCTATGGGAAAAGAAGATTCGTTATTAATACGGGAGATTCGAGAATTGAATCAAGATCTCGGAACCGAAGTGGAGCACGAGAATGTTACGGAGCTACTGAGAAAAAATAAAGAAGTACTTAGCAGACAATTTAACAAGAAACGTAAACCATCGGAAAAACTCGTACCGGGTCAATTGGTACTAGTTCACTATGAAGCGCCGGCCACAGGGGAGAGTAGGAAACTGACAGAGAAGTATCGTGGACCGTACGAAGTTGTGAAAGAAATAGGAAACGATCGATATCTTATCCAAGATATTGAAGGTGAAAAACAAAGTCAGAGAATCTACAAGGGTATCATAGCTATCGACAGATTGAAGAAAATTCCAACAGAAACTAAAAGACAAGACGATCGTCGGGACGACGAATAATGTCAGGACAGCCGAATTATAGCAGATTATTTTAATACGTTTTTGTTTATGCCTGTCATGATCAATGTATCTATGTTTTCGTCTTAGCAACGCGGCTGTCATTGATAAACTTTATGGAAAAACAAAAAAGAAAGAGAGTGATGGTGAGCTTCGATCAGACCAGACGTGTTTTGTAATTGTTCTTAAATAAATCAACGTAATTTATTATCGGTGTGATTTCATTTAATAAAAAGAGAATATATCTTGACAAACAACTATCGCGAGGGATTGCGACATTGTTATTATTTTTTTTAGACTTCTATTTGTTTTTTTTTTTTTTTTTTTTTTTTTTTTTCGTCAAGCAGCGTTTTTTGGGTTAACAATTTTAGGGTTAACTGTGTGGGATCTTTGAGATACACACACACACACACAGCTCAAAGTGCAATTCGAAAAACGAAGTCCCAAATTTTTTTAGATTTCTTTCAGATTTTTCTATTATTTTCGCAGCTGTCAATTATTTTCTTTTTTTTAAATGTTTTCGTTTTTTTTTTACAAGTATTTTTTTTCACACGCTCACGTTGTTGAAAAAATAAATGAAAAATCTATTTTTCACGTGAAATTGTCTCAGCTTTTCGAAGAAAATATCATTTTTTCATTTCGATTCTTGAAAATCGATGAAAATCAAATTTAAAACGTAAAAAGCACCCATTGTTTTTTTTTCACCCATTGTCCAAAATTTAAAAACTTTTTCGATGTTCCCATCGGAAAGCTGAGAAAATTCCACGTGACAAACATATTTTTAACATATTTTACCAACTGCGTAAGCGTGTGAAAAAAAAATGAAAAAAAAAAAGAAATCGAAATAAATGAAAAATTCCTCAACTGACAGCTGCCAAAGAATAATGGGAAAAAAAATCTGAAAAAAAGTGGGCACTTGTTTTTCAGCATGCACATTAAGCTGAAGTCCAAAATTGTCCGATGTTCGATGGAATGGCTCGCATATGAACATTTTTTCAAAAAATATATAAAAAAGAAAAAGGACTTTTCGTCCTTTATCGTTCGATTATTCATCGCGTTTCACTCGACTTTCCTTGTTGCGCAATTGTCGAGCGTGCATAGGGGTGACGTGACATTTCCGGGACAGGTGCATAATGCATACTGGTCCGGTTGATGCAAGTCTAGTTCGATACCGTTATTTTTTTTTTTTTTTTTTTTGCAATTTTTCCTTTTGATTTTCCCTCAAACAAGGACACAAAAAAAAACACACATGGAAAAAAAACTCACCTATTGTAGGTCGAAAACGGGCTGTTGTTCGAACCGTACCACGGATCGTTCAGAGCGTCACCGGCGTTTCCCTCGTAGCCGTCAATCTCGAGCTTGTAATACTCGCCTTCCGAATAAATTTTGAAATGCGAGTACTGGGCGTATCTGCAAAAAAAAAAACGAAAATAAAAACCCACACAAATACAAACTCGTCAATTTCAATATGCCAACGTTTGATAATACATTTCACCATAGATAATAATAATAAATGATATTGATGATAATAAATGATAATAATATGGAAAAATATTATTATTATACCGTATTATTAATTTTTTCGTGTTATATTATAATTTGGAAAAAAAAGGACCTCGGTTGATGGCCTATTGGCAACGCTAAAAAACGATAAACCAAAAATTGTTATATGTGAATAAATAAATCGATAAATCGATAAATCAATAAATCAATGAATAATTAAGTCAATAAATAAATAAATAAATAAATAAATAAAACAATAAATCAACAAATCAACAAATCACCAAATCACCAAATCGAAAAAAATCAACAAATCAAAAAAAAATCAACAAATCAACAAATCAACAAATCAACAAATAAAAAAAAATCAACAAATCAATAAATGTAAACTATCGTAACATATTGCCAATAAATACATTTACCAATACCACAACTAAAACATTTCTCCACTAGGCAAACAATTTTTCTAAATAAAAAGAAGAAAAAAGAAATTAACGCATAAAAATTAAAATAAAAAAAATATATTTAAAAAAAAAAAAAAAACGTTATTGCACAATCGTTTGAGTGAACGATGAGATGATTGCGGGTCCATATGATGAGCGTGTTATTTGTTAATAGAGCGAGAGGCTCGGTACATCTGGCTCGTGATATGTATTAGGTGTTCATAGCTCGTATAGGTAATGGGCCTCGAGTGTATGTATTTCGCAATGAGAAATCTCGAACGAAAGGAAGATGCTCCGATGGAATATTCGTGTGTGTGTGTGTGGCATGCCGACCCCGGGCAAGTGGATATCGCCGTTTGAAATTTACTCTTGTGGAATTGCCTCACAGACGTGAACGGCGGCGACCGAAGCCGAGGAAACACGTTGGGGAAAGGTAAGACAATAAATACTTGTACAAGGGCTCTCGTGCAAGTATTTCTTGTATCGAGTGTGAGAGAGGGGAGGGGGAGAAGTTAATCGTGAGTGGCATCGTTGGTGGCAATTGTTACAGCTGTGTTTTGAACACGCGAACAACATATTATATTGGTCCTTAGCAAGGTTTATTTTTTAATTAAAATTTTCACCCCCCCCGCCCCCCCCAAATTGGGTCGAAATAATGTTTTTTTCAAATGTTTGCGAAGGTCCTTCAATCCATCTTCATATTTACACATCTCTGGGAATTTTTATTATTTTTTTTTAATTGAATAAAATTGAATGTTTATCGAGTTTATTTATCATAGCTAAAAAAAAATCAAGATGAGGAAATTTTTTTGCTTAATATGCTTTCTCCATTCAAAAGATTGGGACAGGTTGACCTTTTAAAAATATTCAGAAGCTTCGTGGACATTTTCTAAACTCCAAGGACTTTTACTAAGGACCATTTCACTCCGATATTTTCGTACTTCGTAGCCGCAACTGTTTCGTGTATAATAATTGCCTTGCGGTCGAGAGTTGCACGTTTTGCTTGTTCTCTGGCGCAACTTCATTCCAGGTCGGCTTGTCTGCCGTCGAGCGTCCGATGTTAGATCACGCGCGCATGCGCGATCGCGTAATTGATAAATCTGGAGATACGAGAGTATCGCGAGCTTTCGCGGATCGAAGGATGTCGAAGAAAAAGGAGGAGAAGAAGACGAAGCTGATGCGGCAGGTCTTGATGAACGACACACGGTCGTTGGAACGATCGCGAGATAAAAATTCGTCAATGTGTGTGTGTGTGTGTGTGTGAGAGAGAGAGAGAAAGAGAGAGCGAGAGAGATGCCGATGGGTGATGGGTATTGCGGTAGGTTCTTGTGAGATATAGACGTGAAACCTCGAATCGTTGCATCTTGGATACAATCACGAATTTAAATATATATATAAATAATAATAATATTACCGATTACCGGTCCCACGATATAAAAAATACCAAAAATTCTTTTTTCGTATTCAGAATTTGGGGAAATTTTGAAAAAAAAACTGAAAATGTATTTTTCGAGAAAAAAAATATTTTTGCATATTTTGCCCTGAAACGGACGTTTAACTTGCTCAATAAAATCTTAAGTAATTTTTTTCTGAAAAGCCATAAAAACACGCACATTTTCGTTTTTTACAAATGTAAATACGTTAAATCCTAACAAAGATACAGCCATTTGAATGGAAAAATACAAAAAAACGTTAATTAACGATAGAACCGTCAAAAAAATTTAAAAAAAAAAAACGGCACTCGGTGAAAATATTGCAAAAAAATAGCTCAATTTTTTTAAATTATTTGTGAAAAATTTTTTATTGAGTGGCTGAAGTCACGTGGAATCGCTCATATATATATTAAAGTATTGCTTAGCAAGGGTCATTTATTGAAATAAAAATTTCAATAAATGACCCATATAGGTTAAAAATGACTCCACATAGGTTCTAAATAATTTGAAAAAAAATGTTTGCCAAGTTTCTCCATTCTATCTTAATATTTACCCGTGCCTGTAAAATTTTACCATAATTGAAGGTTCCTTCCAATATTATTATATTCAATTATGTCACCAAAATGATTTTCTAATTATTTTTTTTAATAGCACTGCTCTTTCATTTTCAATAGCTGAATTCGTTTAATGCAAAATGACGGAGAATCTAAAAAATCTTGAAATCACGGAGAATATATATATTTTTTGAAAAAAAATAATAATATTTTTTAATTAATAATAATGATTTAAAAATTGTTTTTTTTTTTAAATTAAATTCTGAATCTGCTGATAATTGCAACGATAGATGTCGATAAATTTTTTTATCTTAACTGTAGTAATCACCTTTTGTTTCCTTCGAAATCCTCGAGCTCGACTCGCAGCGAATAATCCTCGTTGTTCGTCAGCATATAAATATTTTCGTTTCCGAGCCAAAATTCACGAGCCGGATCGCCGAATCCGTTTTTGTAGTCGGCCCAATCGCGATTGAAGTTTTCTCTCGATTCGCCGAAATCGTCTCGTCTCTGTATGACCTGCAACACACACACACACACACACACAAATAAGTAAAACTGAATAACGTTAGTTTCTTTTTTAATTTTGTCATTTCTTCAATTTTCTAAAAATCGATCACTCATAAATAAAAAATAATAAGTGTAAGTGCTTGGCAATCGTGTTTTGTCGGGTTGCCATGCAAAATCGTACGAGAAATCTCCATCAGGTCCTCGTCCGGCACGCAGAATGCAATATCCTTTCACCGCTCGTGATCTCGTTTCACATGGTTCGATGTACTTCGATGTGAGTATACTCGTGCATTAAATCTCTACATAAATAATACGAGGTCAGTCCTAATGGCTCTGTCGTGGCAAAAAAAAAAAAAAAACATATTTATATATATTTCAAAAGTCATAACCGGGTCGATCTCGATCGACGGTATCGATGATGGATCGCTCAATAATATTTGAAAGAAAAAGAATTTTTTTTTTTTTAATAAAAAAAATAAAATAAAAAAACATTTTTTTTAATAAAAAAAAAATAATTTTTATAACAAAAAGAAATAATTTTTTAAATAAAAAAAAAATGATGCAGCTATTACGATCCGAAGTATCAGAAAAAAAAAATAGAAATACAAAATAAAATTTCAAGAACTATGGTGGCTTTAAGGGTAGAGTCTACCCTTAAACGACTCTGTTTTTGCGATTTTTGTTTTCCTTTTTAATTTTTTCTTTTATTTTCGTCAAGTCGACAATTTTTTTTTTTAATAATTCAAAATGTTTTTTTTTTTAATAATAAAAAAAAAAACAAAACAAAAAAAGGGAGGGTTAGGGGCGGTTAGGGGTCGAATCTCAGAACGAGCAAAGTTTTCGGAAGGATGAAAATTCCGAACGCGCAATATTTCGAATGAATTTCCGAAACATTCGAATGAAATCGATTTTTAATTTAGACATAATTTAATTTAGACGATTTAAAATTTTTTTTTCGTCACATCGTGTCACAAAAAAAAAATCCAATTTTTAAGGTGCTTCGGCCCCCTTAATTCTCGATACGTGATATAATTTTTTCGCTTCGCATTTTTTTTTTCCTCGATCATGTGAGTGGACGTTATTACGTCTTTGCTGTATCGCCGCACTTTGAACGATGTTCTCGTCGTTTATTCGAGGCACTCGTGTGCGACAAGACGTCTTCGAACTATATTTACACGCACTTCCGTCGTGTCGATATTTAATAACGCTGTGGAAGGACGCAATCGGTCGGCTATTATGCATGAGAAATAAACGCACTTGAGGGGCTAAACGGGGTGAAAGCGTTGCAACGCGTGTATCTCGAATTGGGTGTAGCAACTTAACTTCAAGTACTCAAGTCACAATCGATTTTGTGGATTTTAATTTAAAAAAAAAATTTTTATTCAATTTTTTATATTTTCTCCAATTTATCGAATAATTCATGAAATCTGGTCTCAAAGTTTTCTCACGCATTGCATGTCGTTCAATGGAGTAATATCTTTCTTTTTTCACGATTATTCGTCGTTCGTTGACTTTTGGTGATAAAAAAAAAAAAAAAAAAAAAAGCTTGCTGCGGGTAATCAATTGATTCTTTTGACTTGAAAAAATTGTCACACATTCTTTGATCCTCCCTTCGAGAGTTGCCATGGGTTATTCCGTTTCAATTTAATATTTTTTTGTGGAAAAAAAATGTTGAAGGTGAAATAAACGCAAAATTGAAGATTTTCATTTTTTGAAAATCGAAACTTTCTTATTTTCCATTATTTTCATCCAAAAATTGACCTGGATACTCTCGAAATATTTGACTTTGAGAAAAAAAATAGCTTGATAGTAGCTGTTGAAAAAAATGTATTCATTTGGAGAAATGAAGAATAAATGTTTTGAATAAGGGAGTTGATTTGGGGTTGGGGGCTTTTTGACCCCAGTGCGACATTCAGTTGGGTCTCAATTTGAGAGGCAATGAAATTCGGATCATCGAGTCTCCCAGTCGCGTTTTCACACTCGCCATTGGAATTTCGTGGTCCAGCGAGCACGAAATCCAGTACGTGATCGAAAGTCGATGTAATTTGGGGTGCATAGACCATCGTCGACTTTTCCGTCATTGCTTACCATCGAATATTTCACGCTCGTCGGCACACTCAACGACGCGGCACGAAATCAATCACGTAGAATCGATTCGAAATTAATCGACGATTGGTTCCGGTCATCGATTTTCCATTGAGTCGTTATTTTTATTTACATTTTTTTTTTAAATTTGAATTTAAATTAAATTTTCTTTCTAACTTTGATGTTAGTTTTCATTTTTTTTTCTACTATGTGAAATAATTGTGATCTTACCGTCCAGCCTCCCTCGGCGATTTCTTGGTCGCAATAAACCTTCAGGAACCAATAAGTCGTTCCGCGAATTTGCAGATAGTACACACCGCTCTCCCTCATACCGGCGTTCATCAGATCGACGCAAGAGTATCCCTGAAAAAAAGTGAAAAACAAAAAAAATCTTAATAAAACGATATAAGATTGAAAAATCGACTTCGATTTTTCATAAAATTAGAAAGACTCGTGAAAAAGGTGTAGGATGAAAGTTTGGTTTTTTTCTTTTAACCTTCGACTTTCTCATAGAGAAATTTTTAATAATTTCAATTTTTCCTTAAATTTGAATGGTGGCAATGGTAGTGTGCCTTCGGACAGTTCTACTTTTCCCAGTCTAACACGTCGGACAAATAAACTAATTGACTAACCAGCGGCGAGTTAGACTGGGAAAAGTTAAACTGGAAAAAGTAAGAGTGGGTAGAGTAAAACTGGGAAAAGTAAAACTGGGAAAAGTGAAACTGGGAAAAGTCAGACTCGGAAAAGTAAGACTGGGAAAAGTGAAACTGGGAAAAGTCAGACTCGGAAAAGTAAGACTGCGAAAAGTAAGACTGAAAAAAGTAAGACTGGGAAGAGTGAGATTAGAAAAAGTAAGACTGGGAAAAGTTAGGCTGGGAAAAGTTAGACTGGGAAAAGTAAGATTGGGAAATTAAGACTGGGAAAAGTAAGACTGGGAAAAGTTAGACTGGGAAAAGTAAAACCGAGAAAGGTAAAACTGGGAAAAGTAAAACTGGGAAATGTAAGACTGGGAAAAGTTAGACTGGGAAAAGTTAGACTGGGAAAAGTTAGACTGGGAAAAGTTAAACTGAGAAAAGTAAAACTGGAAAAAGTAAAAATGTAAAAATTAAGACTCGAAAAAGTAAAAATATAAAAAAGTGAGACTGGAAAAAGTAGAATTGGGAAAAGTGGGACTGTCCGAAGGCAGACTGCGACCCGTTCAAAGAGACGAACGCACGATGCCCACATACGACCGATTCGATGGTGCCACGGTGCACCGTACGGTTTAATTATGACCACGCCACTTTATATGGTAATGGATCACAATTACCGACCGTAAAGGTGAATGATTGTCGTTCCATCCCCCCTTTTTTTTCGCGGCCCCGTGGTAGCCCGCCCTGATCCCTTTCGTTCTCCCTCATCGTTCATCATATCCCATGCTGCAACATCGATGCCTTATTTCGCGCGCACATCCTGAACGCCCGTTCAATTTAATATTCGTCGTGCCATTTTCACTTTGTTTCATCTGACCGCTAGCGAGGCTTAAGGCCCCGATCATCGACTCTCCACTCTTCGCCACATACGTTGCGAGCTTCCTCATAGAGGAAGCTGTATTGTGGTGAGAATTTTCATATTTATATTTGTATATTTATTATTATATATTTATGTTTATTTCAATATTTAAAATTTATTTTAATATTTCAATATTATTTTAATATTTATACATCTTAAAGTGCATATTGAAAAACAAATTCTCAATTTTTTCACATTTTTTTTCCTCATTATTTTGGCAGCTGTCAATTAAGATATTTTTCATTCTTTTCGGTTTTCTTTCTTTTTCAAATATTTTTTCCACATGCTTGCTCTTTGAAAAAAAAAAAAAAAAAACTATTGAAAATATGTTTGTGACTCAAAATTGTCTCAGCTTTTCCATAAGATTATCGAAAAAATTTCCAAAATTTCGACAACAGCCGAAAAACATTTTTTCACGTTTCAAATTCGATTTCAATGAATTTTCGACAGTCGAAATGAATAACTGAATATTTTCATCAAAAGTCTTCGTTTCATCGTACGTATGGAGCTATGCAAAAAAAAAAAAAAAACGTCGTGTCCGATCATTACCAACGGCACTTAACTCTCATCGCTCACGGCGACAATCACCAAATGCGGAAGCGCAACTCTTATCCGACCGAAAAAAACAAAAAAAACGGAAAACAAAATCCAAAAAAAAAAAAAAAATAAAAAATAAAAAAGAGAGAAAAAATGCAACGAACAAAAAAGAGTAAAACAATTCCACGCGACGATCTAAAACTCACGCACGTTGCAACCATGTGCATTTACATGCAACAGAGTTCCGAGTCGAGTTTACGCTGTAATTGGATGCCCCCCGGGTGATCTACGTTGGTTCTTCTAGGCTCCCATTATATACCTCGACGAGTCCTTTCGATCCTACCCTGCGTCTGTGTCTCTCTCGTTTTATTTCGTACGACGTGAAAAAAAAATTAAAAAAAAAAAATGGCAAATAAGTTTGCAAAAAAAAAAAAAAAAAAAATAAAATAACGATACGATTGTCGATGAGTTTACACAACGCTCATGATTTATTTCTTGTTACTTTCTCTAACGAAATAACTCACACGTCGCGCGGGCTTTGAAAACTTTTTCGCGCGGATTCGACGATTTTTCGGGTTTATACCGATCGTCGATTTTCATTTCCGATCGATGAGATACGCAATTTTTTTTTTTTTTTTTCAACGTTCGCGCACGACGAGAGGCGCATCCGCGGACAAACGACAATTTTAATTGAAGCTCGATGTGATGCACTGCGAGATACGCAACCGGACCAAGTCCGATATGGTTTTATTCTTTGCTTAAAGATTTTTTTTTTTTTTTTTTTTTTTTTTTTTTTTCGTCGGTGCGTGCAGTCTCCGAAACTCCCGGGGGTAATACCCGCCGGGGGACCACCCAGTTGATACACATAACGGCTCGCCAATATTAATATCGAGTTTGATTTCACTCGAGAAAATGATTTATAACGTCCTCCGATATATATATATATATATATATATATATATGTATAGAAAAAAAATTAAAAAATAATATATATCTATATATGAATATCGGACAACGTTATATATAGATATATATGTATAACGTCGTCTGAAATGTATATGTATATCTATATATGTATAACCTTGTCCGATGTAGATATATATATATATATGTATATATATATATATATTATTTATTAATTTTTTCCATTTGTATTTATTTTTTTATTCTTCAAATTTCTTTTCTTTTTAAAAAAATAAATACAAATAATATATATATATATATATATATATATATATATATATATATCGCGGGGATGTCGAACTGCGTTTCGAACAACCGCAAATCCGAATTGAATTACGTTACCGCAAAACGATAATCGGTTTGTGTTCTACGCGATGAAATTTTACGTGAAATAAAAAGAAAAGAAGAAAAAAAAACAAAAAAACAAAGAAAGAAAGAGAGAAGGAGAAGGAGAAAAAAAATAGACAAAGCAATTTTATGACTCGATGGATGCGATAATAAGCGAAAACTGTCTGTAAAAAAAAAAAATTGTTTCGAGATTAGTACAATTGAATGTGCGGTTAAACGTGCATTAATTCAATCGCGAATTATGCTCGAATAGTGGTTAACACGTTTCAAACTCGACGATCGTGTTACATTCTTGGGATTAAAAAAAACATGAATAGAAAAAAAAAGATTTAATCGTTCGTAGAAAAATTTGCAGAATCACATTTCTCACGAAATTCAAACGACATTGTTTATAAATAAATAAATAAATAAATAAATAAATAAATAAATAAATAAATAAATAAATAAATAAATAAATAAATAAATAAATAAATAAATAAATAAATAGATAAATAAATAAATAAATATGATTCAATGGTACGTAATATGTAGTCGAAAAAAAGCATTAAAAAAAAAAAAAAATTACTCACTCTGATGTCTTTGTAATTGACGAGTAGATCGGTGGTGAATGTTGAATTAGCCGGGCTGGGTTTGTTCTTAACGCTCGGAAATATTACACCGCGATTTTTGTTGTGAGATCTTTGGGTCGAAGACGACGACGACGAGGGGCTCATCGGGCTGGTGGCCGGTGGATTGTTCAGGGGAGATCCGGCCGATGGTCCGGGTGACGAAGTCAGAAGCGGCGCCACGGTCGACGATGAAGTCGTCGTTGGCGTTGGTGTCTCCGTTGCAAAATCTTCGTGCTCAGCGACGTATCTGATCGTCGTTGAAACAAAAACAAAACAAAAAATCAAACAACATTCATACACATTATCGTTTGCGTAATAATAATAATAATAATAATAATAAATCGTTCTAATTTTCCTAAACTTAGGTCCTCCAAAAAATCTGAGGAATAATAATGATAATAATAGTAATAATATTAATAATATATCATTATATTTGTGTTAGACTTGGGTCCTCTAGAAAATATAATGTATCTTTTATTATTAGTATTATCATATCCGTAAAAACGATAAATAATAATACTAATAATAACGAATTATTATATTTTCGTTAGACTTCTAGGTTATCTCAAAAATAAAGACTAAATAATCGTAAAAACGAGAAACAAATAATAATAATAATATATTCTCGTTCTTACCATCAAGAGAGGAAAATAATCTTACGAGTTTACAACCAAAACTGGGTCGTCCTTCAAAGCACAGTTTAAAGAACATGTAATATGAAAATAATACGGTCAGAGCAACAATTTAATAAAAAATAATAATAATAAATTATTATATTTTTGTTTTTGTACGTCCTCTTAAAAATATAAAATATAAATAATCATAAATCATATAAATAAAGGATAACAATAATAATAATAATAATATAATTAATGAATGTAACTAATCAATAATAAAATTAATATGACTAACAATAACAAAACTACAATAATAATATTATTATTAATAATGATAATAATAATAAATAAGTTGATTATCGAAATTTCGAGCCTACCTGTTAGGATCGAATTCGACAAATCTGTCGATTGTAGGATCGAGAAGAAGTTCAGCGGGTATGGGTCTCTGAGCGAGGGTAGCGACATCGTCTTCCTGTTTCTTCAAACGGCTCTCGACGCCCTCGAGATTTTGTATTATCTTGTTAGTTTTCGTTCTCAGATCGGCGTGTACCTCGCTTATGGCCCTCTCCTGTCGTTGGGTCTGGGTCAGCAACTCGTCGGATTTCGGCAACAGATTGTCCACCGAGCTCTTCGTACCGACCTGCAAAACAATAAAAATTAAAAAAAAAAAAAAAAAAAAAGCTGCAAGTTGAAACTTGCAAATTGCTTCCTCATAATTTTAAGCAAGCTGCAAGTTGAGCATTGCAATTTGCTTCCTCTGAATCGTAGGCTCAATCCTCATAAAGGATTCTTCGTTCACTACCTACGATCGAAAAACTTAAATTCCTGTCAAAACCGAACCATCCAACTGATCTTTGCCAAATTTGAGATACACCACGGCTGAATGATTTTCTATACTTTTGTGAAGTTTGAGGTTGATTGGTCAAAGTTCACAAAAGTTATAGCGACAAATTTGATTTTTGGAAAAATTCAAAATATCATAAAATGAAAACTTATTGATGGATTTGGCCAAAATGCAATACCAACTAACATTGGGTACGTATATTTTTGTCAAGAACTATTCAGACGAGTATCTCAAAATTTGCGATCGCTAGAGTGATAACGCCCTTTTTTCGAGAATCTGAAAACGACATAAAATCTGAGTCACAGCTTCGATCATTTCAAAAATCATAGTCAAAGAAGTGATTACGGAGCTGCACATGTCTGCAAAATTTGGGGGCCGTAGCTCAAACCGTTCTCGAGTTATGCAAGTTTGAATTTTGGGAGGCCATTACACACATACACACACACATACATACATCCGGACATTTTCTCCAAATGTGTTTTCTTGACGTTTTAGAACATTCTGAACATGGTGACATGAAGATCTCGAAAAAAAAATTTCCCACCGTCACAAAGCTTCCTTTATAAGGAAGCAAAAAAACAATAAAAATAAAAATTTGAAAAAAATTTCGACGATTTAATTTTGACGGTGAAGGGAATGAGTCGTCTGTAATCGATCAACGAAGCCGGAGGTCGTTTTTCCGAACACGAAGGATTGATTTCAGGGCCGCGCGAAGCGATTTTTTTCGATATATCGAGTTACGAGCAACGCGCGCGGAGAATCGGACAATCGCGCACGCGCCGTTCCAACGAATCGAGGAAACCTACGACGAACCTTGGGACGAAAAACCTACGTTCACCGATCTCGGCGATCGTGGAGAATGTGTAGGGTGTAACTGAGACAATACAGCAGGGTGCTAAACTCGTCGATCTTTGTGGGAATAAAAAAAAAAAAAAAAAAAAAAAAAAAAAAAAAAAAAAAACGATACGAAGATTCGTCATCGAGATCTATAACGAACGTGTAGAAAGATGCAGAGTCATTCTCACGTGACCCCCACGACCTCAGATGTATGCCGTCACTGACATTTTTTCATAGGAAATTCAATTCTCCACGTGACCCCTTCGGGTCAATTTTTTTTTCACGACGTTGTGTAGCCATAAAGACAAATGATAATCGTTTTTCTTTTGTTTCGAAAACCCATGGAATTTGATGCATAGCGAGATAGCAGAGCAGGGTTATAGATATAGATATAGCATTGATTCGATGAAAATGTATTTCAAATACTTTGAATGAGTGTTATCAATTATTATGTCTTCAATTGATTATGGTTAATACAAGTAAGTGTAATCAATTATTTTTTTGTTAATTGATTAGAGTTAATACAAATAAGTGTAATCAATTATTATTTTGTTAATTGATTGTGGTTACTACGAATAACTATAATCAATTGTTATGCAATAGTTAATCCTTCAATAAAGTTGACCATATTTGGTAAAAAAAACAAAAAAGTTTCAGGTAAAATATTTCTTGAATAATCAAGTATTCGGCGAAAAATCAATTTTTAATGCATTACTGAAGAAAAAAATTATCGAATTTGAAATGGAATGCATGAGAAGTATTTCAGAGTTTTTTAAAAAGATTTTTAGGATGTTTTTTCATATTAAAAAAAAAAAAAGAAAAAAATATTGACGAAACGTTTTTGGGGTCAGTGTATGGATAGAGTGTTTGGTGTATCATCACGTTTCTACAAATGATTATCAGTAATTCAGATGAATTATTTTACAAAATTAATAATTCGTAAATTATTTTACAAAATTAATAATTCGTAAATTATTTTACTAAATTACTAATTCGTCAATTATTTTACAAATTAATAATTTGGAAATTATTTCACAAAATGAATATTTCAGAAAATATTTTCCAATGAATTTTAATATTAAATCCTGTGGTTGATTGAATGAGAAAGGTATTTCAAGTACATTTTCATTAAACGGATGCCCAACCCTGTAACACACAGAACGTTTCTAGAAAACAATAAAATCGAATGGACTCGTTGCAACGCAATAAAAAAAAAAAAGAAAATCTGAATAACGCGGTTGAAAAAGATTACGTGAAAAAAAAAAAAGTTCGCAATAAAGTGTGAACCGGTGAATGTTAATTGACAACTTTGAACGACCGTGTAGCACATGTAACCGACACATCGGCCATGCTCTACTCCGATTTCAAACGAGTCTGCTATTTGCATTCCGCAATTGCACGAACACCCACGGCGTGTGTATCGTGTATCATTGTAAAACGTGTGTGTTTGCACAGAGACCGTCTCCGCGAACGTTCCATACTGACGTAATCCATGCACGCGTATGATAAATCGTTTTTTTTTTTTTTTTTTTTTTTTAATTCTCGTGATAATCGAATAAATCGATCATAATTATCGAAGCATGATTATCAAAGCGTGGGTGGGGTTGAAAATTAATGACGACGACAAATCAGAACGCTCATTGCTTCGAAGGGTCAAAATTCATAATTTTAGAAATCTGAACTATTTTATTGAAATATATTCACCGAGTGCCGAAATTTTTCAGAAAATTTTCTCACATTTTTTGTCTCTTTAATTAACGTTTTTTTTTTTCTTTTTCAATTTTTCCATTCAAATGGCTGTATCTTTGGCGGGATTCGACGTATTTATGTACATTCGTAAAAAACGAAAATGTGCGTCTTTTCATGGTCTTCCAGAAAAAAAAAATTAATTTAGATTTCATCGAGCAGGTTGAACGTCCGTTTCACGGCAAAATATGCAAAAACAATAGCTTCCTCCACGAGAAAGCGAAAATCTGGGAAATATTTATATTTCTTTTCACGAACCCTGGCGCCGAAAAACGCCATATAGAGAAAAAGTTCACAGAAACAATGTTGCGGAGAATTGAATTTGCTACAAAAAACGTCCTTGACGGTATATACCCAACATCGATGGTTCACGCGTGGGAAAGCTCGAAAGTCGGGCAATGTCATAAACTGCGCGACCGATTAAGCGTTTGGATTTTTTTTTAGTACGTTTGAAAAATCGGCGTTCTCAAAGCATCGGGCGTTATAAATCTTCGTTGTTCCGTACATCGATCGATCGGAATTTCGATCCTCGACCTAAAACGTGGGGTTGAACCTTCGACAACGATTATTTATTTATTAAAAAAATAAAAAAAAAAACCAATTTATCGACTCACAACGACGTTCCAAACTTCGTCCATTTTTTCCGAAACCGTGAGCATGGGATGCATGCGTTCGGCCAATCGATCGATCTTGCTGGTCTTGATCGGTATCTCGGTGGTCGTGGCTGTGTCATTGATCGTCGTTGCCAAATTTTTATCGACAATAGCCTCGTGAATGTCTTTGGTCAGTGTGTAAACAGCTCCGATCGTGTCCGACACGAGATTCATTTGAAATTGCAATTTTCTGTCCGTATTGCCGGTTTGCTGACGAAGATTTTCGATCTCTATTGTCACGTGATTCATCACTTCGTTGCTCATCGCTTTAGTTATTTCCACGACGTTCATGCTCACGGGTTTTTTTTCACTCGCTTCGGCATTTATGTCGTCGTTTGGCAAAAAATTGTTGTCCAATTGATTCTTAAGACTGACGAGTTTGTTGTCGATGTCCGATACTTTTTGATCGAGCGACACGAGCTTCTCGCCCAGATCCTCGGGCGATGGTCCGTCGTGATGTATCAACCTTATTATTGGTACTAAAAAAAAAACAAAAAGGAATAAAACAATTTTTTTAAAATAAATAATAAAATAAAATTGAGATTAAATTATAAAAAATAATTCGACGAAGGGTTCATTCATTTAAAGTGATCAGATATATCTGGATTCATTGTGAATCATGGTTTCTTGGCTCTGTTGCACGACAACGTGATAATATATAGGTATTTTCAGAATATTCAAAACAAAAAAAAAAGAAAAATAATCAACGAAACATTTTTTTTCTTGATTATTCATTTTTCTTTTCGAAAATAAAAAAAAAATAAATAAACGAAAATAATCCCGAAAACGAATTTGCTTGTCGAAAAAAAGGGGTTTTTTGCAACTCCAAATTTATTTTGTCTTAACGAAAACAATTGAAAAAAAAATATTCAAATAATAGTCAATAAAAGATTTTTTTTCAGTTTCAAATAATGAAAAATAAATATAAAGAATAGTAATAATAATAATAAAAAAATAATAAAAATATTTATATATAAATAATAATGTTAAAAATAATTAATAATAATAATAATAATAATAATAATAATAATAATAATAACGTAATTACCATCGTCGCCATTTCCACTTCGGCTCTCCGCGTTTCTCATTTGTTGTTCCTCGCGTTGATGCTGCACGTAATCCGGCGGAAGCGGTGGTTGGGCATGAAAGAGTTTGAGATCGAGTGTACGCAGTTTCGTGATAACGGAATCGGTCTTGTCGATGTTATCGTTTACACGCGAATCAAGTGCTTCGACTCGTCTCATGAGATGTTCCACGGCTTTGTCCAAGTTCTCTATACGTTGAAGCTTCGATTCCAACGTCGAGACTATCACCTCGAATACGTTGAACAGGTACTGCTCTCTGTGAACATTATTATTTATTTATTTATTTTTTTTTTCAAACACGATAAATTTATACGTAACCCTAAAACTGTATTTTTCACAATTTTATAATTGAGACTTCATATTCAATGCTCGAAGAAGCTTCGTGAATTTTTTCACATTTTTTCCAGCACTTTGACAGTATGAAAAAAAAAGTCAGAAAAAAAAAAAACGTTTCCACACTAAGGGATAATAATTGTTTCGTGTGGTAAAAGAATTGGTCATTTGGTGGCTACACGGAAATCCGTATACTGACCGTTCTCACGGTGCTCGACGACATCGCGCAATAAATATATATATATATATATATATATATATATATATATATATATATATATATATAAGCGACAAAACGCGACAACGCGCGGAGAGACGAAAAATTGCGAATGGGCGCGTAACGCACCATTCGACTTACTCGGGTGTGTAATCGGTCGGTCGGTCGCTGTTTCTTTGGTGGATACCGCGACCAGCTCAGAGAGAGAGAGGGAGAGAGAGAGAGAGATAGAGAGATATAGAGAGAAAAAAAAAGAAAGAGAGACAGAGAGAAAAGGAAAAAATAGACAGAGAAAAGAGAGAGAAAAAAGACAGAGAAAGAGAGGAGAGAGAACAAAAGAAATAGAGAGAGAAGAGAGAGAAAAAAAAGAAATTGAGAGAAAGAGAGAGAGAAGAGAGAGAGAAAAAAAGAAATAGAAATATAAAGAGAGAGAGAGAGAAAAAAAAAAAGAAACAGAAAGATAAAGAGAGAGATTGATTGATTGATGTTTATTAGCTTTCTCAGCTATTTGATATACATATGTTACATTTCTTACTAGCTACATACATAATTTCTTACTATCTGCGTTTACAACAATTCTTACATACTAGAGAGAGAGGGGGAGAGAGAGAGAAAAAAAGAAATCGAAAGATAAAGAGAGAGAGAGAGAAGAAAGAGAAAAAAAAGAAAAGAGAGAGAAAAAAAATAAAGAGAGCGAGAAAGAGGAGGGAAAAAAATAAAATAGAGAGAGAGAGAGAGAGAGAGAGAGAGAGAAAAGAGAGAAGAAAAAAGAAATAGAAAGATAGAGAAAGAGAGAGAGAAAAAAAGGAAAGAGAGAGAAGAGAGAGAGAGAGCGAGAGAGAAGAAAGAGAAAAAAAAAGAAAAGAGAGAGAAAAAAAATAAAGAGAGGGAGAGAGAGGAGAGAGAAAAAAATAAAATAGAGAGAGAGAAAAAAGAGAGAAGTAAAAAGAAATAGAAAGATAGAGAAAGAGAGAGAGAAAAAAAAGGTAAGAGAGAGAAGAGAGAGAGAAAAAAAGAAATGGAGAGAGAGAGAGAGAGACACACACAGGGGGAGTAAGCACCACCAGCTACATCAGCGTCAGCGTGTCAGCGCGCGAGCTGATTACGCCGGAGCGATTTCACTTTCGACCGTGTGCGCGCCGGCCCATGTGAAATCCACGTCGGTCAATTCTACTCCCGCTGCTGGTTATTGGCTGCTGCTGCTGCTGTTGGTACAGCGACACATCGTTCTGTTCGTCTCACGTAAACGTTTCCTCGCTTCACGACCAATGTGTGTGTGTGTGTGTGTGTGCGTATCGCACACCCAATTTTCGAGAAACGCCAAACGAGCTTGTTACGAGGGCAAACGAGACTCCGATATATATATATATATATATATATATATATATATATATATATATAGACACGGGAATCACACGTGAGACGTGAGATAATACCACTCGTGTGCGAGTGTGGTCGATGATTATAAAATTTCAGTCGAAGCAAAAACAAAAAAAAAAAAAAATAAAGTAAATAATAATAATAATGATAAAATAAATAAATGAAAAATATGACGAATTTTTGCGAAACTGAACTATGCGAAGAATTTTTCACCTTATCAGTTTGTAAGGGTTGTAAATTCGACCCACGACGAAATTCCAAAGTTCTTGAATTTTTTTCGAAATTTCTTTTATTTATTTTTATTTTTGTGATTAATAATTTGACGAAAAATTTTCGTGTTTGAAAATTTTTCATCGTGAACCGGAAATCCTGAGCTTCGTGAATAAATGTCGTCAACAAGGACCATCCTAACATACATATATATATATATTATATACTATATATATCCCACAAATCAGCAACAAGTTGTATCGTCTCCACTTATAATTTAACGATCAACCTGTATATTGCGAACACTTTTTCCACGCACGATTCGCGAAAATCGTGAAAGCTCTCCTCGACGACGACCAGCTCGATGGGTCAGTGTCTCTTGTGTGCGTTCACAAAAGTTCGTCGTCGTGCCGTCGTGCGTTATCCACACTTCCGGTAGAAAATCGAGAACTTCCGTGTGCAATCCATCTGGTGGCAATCAAGTGAAACACAGCGAGAGTCAATTTCGCCCTTTCTTTCCATCGTCCAGCTTTGGAATTCCTATTTTTTTCCCCATATATATATATATATATATATATATATTACTTTTTTTTTCTAGCTCGACTGAAATTTTACAACTGCGATTGTGGTCTCACGAGTTGCATTATCCCACTTGGAACGCCTGAATCGTATCCGACTCTCGTTTGTCCTCGTAACATTTATTATCATTTATTATTATTATTATTATTATCCATTATTTTATTTTTATATCATTATTATTATTATTTTCTGTTTTTTTCGTTATATGATGTTTTTCAACGTGCTTTGATGAAGAAGGACATTGTTATAGTAGTAACTTCGTAAGATTATTTTCCTCACTTGGTTCGAGATCGAGAACCCTACTTTACCGATGTTATTGTTTTTTTTTTGGTTTTTATTTTTTTAAAAATATATTTTTATTATTATTTTTATTATTATTTCTTTTTGCTTCCTCATAAAGGAAGCTTTGTGACGGTGGGAAATTTTTTTTTCGAGATCTTCATGTCACTATGTTCAGAATGTTCCAAAACGTCGAGAAAACACATTTGGAGAAAATGTCCGGATGTATGTATGTGTGTGTGTGTGTATGTGTGTAATGGCCTCCCAAAATTCAAACTTGCATAACTCGAGAACGTTTTGAGCTACAGCCCTCAAATTTTGCAGACATGTGCAGCTCTATGACTATGATTTTTGAAATGATTGAAGCTGTGACTCAGATTTTATGTCGTTTTCAAATTCCCAAAAAAAGGGCGTTATCACTCTAGCGATCGCAAATTTTGAGATACTCGTCTAAATAGTTCTTGACACAGAGATACGTACCCGAGGTTAGTTGGTATTGCATTTGGGCCAAATCCATCAATAAGTTTAGATTTTATGATATTTAGAATTTTTCCAAAAATCAAATTTGTCGCTATAACTTTTGTGAACTTTGACCGATCAAGCTCAAACTTCACAAAAGTATAGAAAATCATTCAGCCGTGGTGTATCTCAAATTTGGCGATGATCAGTTGGATGGTTCGGTTTTGACAGGAATTCAAGTTTTTCGATCGTAGGTAGGGAACGAAGAATCCTTTATGAGGAAGCCAAAACAAAAATGCTTCCTCATAGCGTTCCCATAAGCTTCACATTGCTTTCTCATAAAGGATTCTTCGTTCACTACCTACGATTCAGAGGAAGCAAATTGCAATGCTCAACTTGCAGCTTGCTTAAAATTATGAGGAAGCAATTTGCAAGTTTCAACTTGCAGCTTTTTTTTATGTATTATTATTATTACTCCTTTGTTTCTCATCAAATGGTAATATTTAATACAATTTAAAGAGAAAGAGACAGAGAGAGAGGAGAGAGAGAAAAAAAAGAAAGAGAGATTGTTTATTATTATTATTATTATTATTATTATTATTATTATTATTATTAGACTCCATTTTTTTCCAAATACAAAAAAAAAACCTAGAGTCGGAACGACCCATATCGATTTCAAGATCGTTATTTTGAATTTGACGATTGATCTTTCCAAAATATCATGATTCGGTACATTCATCGATATGAATCGACAAAAAAAGCAAAACCGAAAAAAAAACCAACAAAAAAATATATATATATTGCACGAGTTTGCAATTTTGTTTTCGTGTAACGAGTTTTGTCGGGTCGTCGAACGATCGATCGATTGCGGAGAGTCGATGATCATGCCGGTCGGTCACCAACTTTTTCACACACACGTGTGTGTGTGTGTGTGTGTGTATTTAAACTGATTGAAAGTGAAATTTGGCTATTACCCAACACATCGTGGTCGTTGGACTCTCGTCGGATCATTTGGCCCGGGGCCAACCGACACCCGAACAACTCGGTTTGGGAATCGGTAACCGGAATTCTCACGTGTGGTATCGTATTATCAGCAAGTGTTCGACGCACCGCCGTTTCTCGGATGTGCGATCGGCGTGAAAATTTTACGTTATTACGCGAACCGCGTGAGGAATATGAAAAAAAAAACTGGGATGAATAAAAATCCCATGAATGAATAAAAATGTCGCGCGTGTTCGGTTTTTTTTTTTTTTTTGGAACTGCGAAAGATAACGACGATGGTAATCCGTTCACCTGCGCACGTTTGGACATCGTGCGACATTTTTTTCGCACGATCCAAAAATTTCTTACAATTTTTTTTCGACGCAATGACTTTTTTTTTTTCGAGTGTTAATGTTAAAAGTTGAAAAAAAAATGTATCGAATGGATTTTTTAAAAAATATTTTTCACAACGATGATTTGTGGCTTAAACAATTTATTTACCACACTTATATACATATGTATACCTCATTTGAACTTACAATTTCAAGTTCTCAGAATTTGTTGTTGTCCTAACGATTTTTTTTTAATATTGATTAATAAAAAAAAATATATATATATATTTTTCGCAAAGAAAAAATCTATCGAATGATTATTGCAGATTGTTAAAAAATATATATTTTTCTCAATAATGAGCTGTGTGGCTTTTCCAAACCGTAGACCCGAAAAAAGAAATAGAATCCCAAAAGTTGTGTTAACGTGATGAAAAAAAAATGAAAAATATAAAATCACGAATTGGGCAACGATCGACACAAAAAACCGGTAATCGTATTTAAAAAAATAATAATAATCATAATGACAATAAAAAATGTATCGTACGGTGTTACAAAATGTTACGACGATGGGAGACACTGACTGTGGAATGCACCGAGAAGCCAAGAGTATCGGCGAGTGTAACAGAAGCACTCTCTCTGTACTTTTATTTATTTATTTTTTTTTTTTTCAGCAGGTCCCTTCTCCTTCTTCTCACTGGCCCTCGTCACATCACCATTGCCGAGAGATCGACTTGCGGAAAACGAGTTTCGTTGTGCACGCATCGCCAACATTGCTGAATGCAAAAAAAAAAAAAAAAAAAAAAAAATAGACAAAAGAAAAAAAACCAGAATGAACGTAAGAGCTGTTGAATGCGAGGTAAACTTTTTTTCTCTACGATCCAGTATTATGTGCACTATGTGGAAAAATTATGACCGCCTCGTTGGGTATCACGATTTTTTTCTCTCAACCCTTTGACATTACGCTGATTTGAATAAATCATTCTACAGTCCTGTCTTTAAACTCATTCAACGCCTACGGCAGTTTTGCTCGTTTTATATATGAGGTGTTCCACCCCATTTCGAACGGTCAAAAAGTTTTGCACTCCCAAAAAAATTGAAATTTGGTCAAATTATTCAATTAGTCGAAAAAGAGTAGTGTGAATTTTTTCAGATTTTTTGGATCGCGTTTTTTTGAGTTATTCAACATTTCTAAATTTTCTAAAAACCGTTATATATTGAAAGCATACAATTAAACAGAAAAATGTTTCAGACAAAAAAGTTGCAGTTTTCCATAAACTTTGTGAAAACATTTTTCTTGAAATTTTTCGAGTTCAACAAAAGACCATTTTCATCAAAAATATACGAAAATAATTTTTTTCGGTCGGTATGTCACCTTCGATTTATCTCAAAAAATTCCTGAAAATACTCTGAAATGTGTAAAATACACACGTATTTTTTTTGTCATGGCTCGATTACTTGTTCCTAAGCTATGCTTTGGTTTATTAATAATATTTTTTTAAGTTTTTTTAAAAAAATCAATTATTATGGAAAATAATAATCTCCCGAATTGTTTTTCTCAAATCTACAGATGGAAGAACATTTACAATAAGAATATTTATGTTTTGGAGCTTATTGGATAATCGATAACGTAGATGGAACTCCATTGAACTCGTTCGAAAGCTACGCTCTATAATCACTCGTTCAAAAAATTCAATGATCAAGTGAATAATTTTCTGTCCTAACATTATTTTTTTTTATTATTGTTGTGTAAATGAATCACAACGTAAGAACTGGGAAAAAGTGAAGCATAAACAGATCGTTTCGAGTTATTTATTTTTCCAGACTCGGTGAGTTACGAAGTCCGTGGCGAGCGAATATATTTTGCATTGGAGAATCCCATCCGGTCCTGGTATAATGCAATGGTGTTTTTGGGTCTTCGGTACAGCTTTAACTCGCTTAAATCTCGATTCCATCTATGTTATCGATTATTTATGCTCCAATAAGCTCCAAAACATAAATATTCTTATTGTAAATGTTCTTTCATCTGTAAATTTGAGAAAAACAATTCGGGAGATTATTATTTTCCATAATAATTGATTTTTTTTCAAAAACTTTAAAAAATATTATTAATAAACCAAAGCATAGCTTAGGAACAAGTAATCGAGCCATGACAAAAAAAATACGTGTGTATTTTACACATTTCAGAGTATTTTCAGGAATTTTTTGAGATAAATCGAAGGTGACATACCGACCGAAAAAAATTATTTTCGTATATTTTTGATGAAAATGGTCTTTTGTTGAACTCGAAAAATTTCAAGAAAAATGTTTTCACAAAGTTTATGGAAAACTGCAACTTTTTTGTCTGAAACATTTTTCTGTTTAATCGTATGCTTTCAATATATAACGGTTTTTAGAAAATTTAGAAATGTTGAATAACTCAAAAAAATGCGATCCAACAAATCTGAAAAAATTCACACTACTCTTTTTCGACTAATTGAATAATTTGACCAAATTTCAATTTTTTTGGGAGTGCAAAACTTTTTGACCGTTCGAAATGGGGTGGAACACCTCATATACATATATATATATATATATATTATATATATATATATATATATATATAATATTGAAATAGAGCAAAATACTTTTGGGAACATTTTTTTACAAATTAAATTATTCGAAAAATAATTCAAATTCAAGTCAAAATTCGAAAGTCACCCAAATGAGAGCCACCCTAATATATATATATATATATATATATATATATATATATATATATATATATAATATATATATATATATATATATACATATCAGAGAACCGAAAAAAAGGTGAAATACTCGTTTAAAAAATATATGTATACATTTTAAACGAGTATTTCACCGTTTTTTTTTTCGGTTCTCTCGTTTCACGATAAATATGCCAAACGATACAAACTTGTGGAACGGGATAATTAAGTTAATTATTATTCAATCGGTGGAAGAACGTGATTATGATGACGGGGAAAGGCGAATCTGTGTGTGTGTGTGTTTGTGTGTGTGATCCTCGTGAAAAAATTACTCAAACTCCACCCCGATAGTGATCGTTACATATGGCCGTAACACACACACACACACACACATATATATATAGTACAAACGACAGTCAACTTGAGAAAGGAAAAGTCATTGGTATTCGCGTCGCACGATTTCGCCCGACAACAAATACCAATATATATATATATATATATATATATATATATATATATATATATATATATATATACATTCATACATATATATATATATATATATGTTCGTTTATGCGCTTTATCGTAGGTGCAATAATAAGACAATTAAGGTAAATAGGTTACCGGGCAACTTCGAAACATGTCCGCAGTGTTTCATGTACCTATGTAAATTGGCCGGTTTTACTCTGTGCACGTTACACTGAAAATACAATTCTTCACAACGTTTGCGTTAACACAATTTCGTTTCTAAGAAGTTTAACGATTTTTCTTATGCTTTTCGTTTCATTTTATTATATTATTATTATTATTATTATTTTTCATTCTTGGGTGATAAACTCGAGTTTACGATTTTTTTTCTCGTGTCTGCGAGATCGGTGGTTCATCGCGTGAGGATATGGTGAACGGCGCGTGAAATCACGTGCAAATGGGGAAGAAGAAAAAAAATTGATATCACGATCGAAATTATTTGATTACAGGCAAAAAAAATGATAAAACGAATTATTGACAAATTGCGGCGGGGTTTGGGGGGGGGGGGGAACAATGACCGACCCCGTCGTGCGCAGTAGGCGCGTCCTCAACCGAGGGCTAGGTCAGTCATTCATCTTGACATTTCACAGTGTAACCGTCACGGACAATATACAAGTATATATATACATATATATTATTACAGGAGTCTGCTCTTTCTCGAGCCTTTCTTATAGTTTGTTCGCTTCGTGTTTGAAACGGCCTCGACCGTCTTCCTCCATCATCGCGAGTCTTATTGCTCATCGATGAACACACAAGCCAAGCCAAGCAAAGCCAAGCCAAGCCAAGCCCCCCGAGCTCGAAGAAGCAGCTATACAAATTGTTCGAATAGTATAAAACGATAACCGTTACTCGTGAAACAGTTTTGTTGTCGACACAGACGCGTAGCGGCAGCTCGACGGCACGATGACGGCAGAGTGACGGAAAGGTGGCGACACGGGGGCGGCACGGTTGAGGCAGAGAGGTGAAAATGTGAGGGAGTCGACGAAGGAGCAGCATAATGACGGCAGATCGGTGACACGAGATCGGAACGATGACGGCACTGTGGCGACACGGGGGCGGCACGTGCAGGGTACGTGCCGTCGTTGTGCCGGTACGTGGTTTCACGATTGCCACGAGACGTTGATTTTTCGCACTGGATGTCCGCGTTTGAACACACGAGTTTACGAGCGACGTTCGGTTTATCGGATATTATTTATCGTCGAATAAATCACTTTCCATGGGCGTTGACTAGTAATTTTTGCCGATTAAAATATAAAAAAGGGTGCAAAGTAGAACCTTGCACATTGCTTCCTCATAGTTTTGTACCGTTTTTAAATTATTGAGATGTAAAGTAGAACCTTGTGTCGATCAATTTTGGCTTCCTCATAGAGGAAGCTTTGGCAAATGTGTAAGAAGATAAGGAAGCCATAAGCAAGGTTCTACTTTACATCTCAATAATTTAAAAACGGTACAAAACTATGAGGAAGCAATGTGCAAGGTTCTACTTTGCACCGTTGTTTACTTTCGTGACGTTGAGGGCTCCTTGTAAGTGTGATGTAAGTCGAAATCAATATACATGGGGCAATTCATGTGAAATTTGAAAAATAATAATTTGCATAAAATCTGAACTGCTTGTTAGATTTTATCCAAATTCAATAGGAAATCCCTTTGGATGATAGTGCATCTTCGTACTAAATTTCAGCCGGATATCTAGAAAATTATGGAAGCTAGAGCACTTACATTGAATTTTGGAAAAATTTCAAAACGCCATAAAATCTGAACGTCTTGTTGGATTTTGTCCAAATTCAATACGAAACCTCTTTTGATGGTAGTGCAACTTCGTACTAAATTCCAGCCAGATATCTCAAAAATTATGGAAGCTAGAGCAGTTACATTGATTTTTGGAAAAATTTCAAAACGCCATAAAATATGAATGGCTTGATGGATTTCGCCCAAATTCAATCGGGTTTCTCTTTGGATCATTGCGCAACTTCGTACCAAATTTAAGTCCGATATCTCAAAAATTGCTCCAGTTAGAGTGTAAAGATCGTTTTTTTCACATTAAAAAATGCTTTAAAAGTAAGGCAATGCGTGGATTTTTTCCAAATTCGGTATCGAGCATCTCCCTGTACTCGTACAACATTATACTGAATTTGAGCTCGATATCTCTAAAATTGTGGGAGCTAGAGACCAAAAATAATTTTTTGAATTTCGAAAAAATGATGTGAAAACAAAATAACTTGATAGATTTTTCCAAAAATTAAATTGTGCTATGCGCCGTGAACCCTTCACATGTGTGACAAATTTCAGCTTGATATCTCGAACCGTTCTCAAGTTGTGAGCGGTCAACCATTACTACACACACACACACACACACACACACACACACACACACACACACACACATACATACATCCGGACATTTTTTCTAAATGTGTTTTTTGGGTGTTTTGAGACATACTGAACACGTTTTCATGAACATCTCGAAAAAAAAAAATTTCACGAAAACAAAGCTTCCTCTATGAGGAAGCAATAAATGAATGAATGTTGGTGTTTTTTTTTTTTTTTTTTTTTTTTTCGAAAGCTTCTGCATGTAGATCGGTCGCCTCGGGCCGGTGATCGCAAACGTCTCTCACGTGCCCCCCGTGGCAACGACATCGCGATCGAGATTATTGCCGGGATAGTCGAGGTTTCGATAAACCATGCTAATTGGATAGAGATTGACCCATTAGTCCGGCTCTGGTCGCTTCGGTGCCGTGCGAGAGTGATATTTTTTCAAAATATTTTTTCGTTATATGATGTTTATGTTTTTATTTTTTTTTTTCAATTTAATTTTCGTTAATTTAATTGTTTTATATTCAATTTTTTATTATTTTTATTTTTTTATTTTTTTCAATTTTTTTGAAAGATTTTAATTTCTTCCGGTGCACCTGGTTCTTCTAATGCACCGTGCAGATTTGTCGATTTGGACACGAAGCCGTACTTTGAATTTCGTCCAACGTCGACTTGAAAAAATTGAAATAAAATTTTTCAAGATATAAAAAATGAAAAAGAGCTAAAAAAAAGGAAAAAGGGTGAAAAAAAATTTGCTACGGCAATTGACACACTTCGGGTGAGTGGGCAACTCTCGAACGTGTATAATTATTTAAATAAACCAGAGTCGAGACTAGACGTGTCTGAGGGTACAATGACAATGAGAAAGTCGATTACCATGCGCGCGCAGCCTTCGCGTCACAAGAGTCATCGCATTGTCACCGAGCGGCGAAGGGGGGGGGGAGGTAAGGGGCACGTGCGCAAAAATGTCATTGTCTCGATGAAAGGTTTCGGATCAAGTGCGTGGGTCGTCGTCGCTCGTCCAATGAGATGCGGTTCGCCATTTTTTTAATTCGTCGCGAATTAAATCGCGAATAATTCGTCGCGATATGATAATTATGTGCGAATTAATCTGACACGTTTGTATCCTGTATTATATATATATATATATATATATATATATATATATATATATATATATATATATATATGCATGGACCCGATGCGTCGTATGGTAGAAAAAAAAGGAAAAAAAAAAAAATGTCAAATAAGAAAGACAACGAAAAGTCTGTCGCGTCGCTCGATGACCTTCGAGGTTCATCCGTAACGATATTTCACGTTCATCTGCATACGTCGGTTGGCCTCGAAATTCGTCGTCGTGGGTGCGCAGGCGCACGACAATAACAGAGAAGAAGAGACGAAAAAAAAAAGAGCGAATCATTTTAGAAAAATTTATAAAATTTATAATTATCTCGAGGGAAACGACGAATGGAAATTTTTTTAAATTAGATTTTGAGGGTGTTGTGAATGGTGTGTATGGCAACGAGAGCTTTTAGTTGGACCAGTTGGACCAGAAAGTACGGTGGCGAGCTTCATGTTCGACGTGTCTGACAACGGTTTGAAGTTTTGATCAAGTGTTAAATTAATTAAATAAAAATTAAAATTAATTAAATCTCGAATAAAAGAGCAATGAAGTTTCCTGAGGGAGGAAGCCTTGTTTTCGTGAAATAGACAATTTTGAGATATTGAATTTTAATCATTTTTCGAATAATCCAAATGTTATGATGTAATTTTTTTCAGATTTTTTTGGACATTGTTAGATTTTGAAAATTCGTATGTTCTTTGAAATACAGAGACTGTATATTTATGTAGACTATGCATAGACTATACATAGATTATACATGCCCAAATATAGTTTATATATTTATAATTTTTTAACTCAGGATTGACCATCGATTTTATAGATCCTACAAAAAATCATTTCCATCAAGAACCGAAAGACCCTTCACTCAATGACCCATTCGAAATATGTTGCCAAACGATAATGTGAAACCTTACAATCAGTTAAAACTAAAAGAAAAAAAAATTGTCAAAGTTCCAATTATCAAAGTGCCAATCGTAAAGACAATCAAAATTGTCAAATATCATTGACTCTATCCAAACTACTATTATATCTCCATCGTCAACGTCTGTCACAATGAATCCTGTAAAACACATTAAAAATTCACAAACACAGAAAAAAAAAAAAAAACAATTTCACAAATTTCGCAAAAATATAGTTCGATAATAAAAATAAAATAAATAACAATAAAATAAACGATAATAAATTTGTCATAGTGATCGATGGTTCGAGATTGATTGTGAGTCGAGACCGGATGTGATCGAAGAAGAAGAACAGTCCCGATGACGTGTCCATGCGACATAATAGTCGTTGGACTGTCGGACGGTCATCGGCGAATGTCAGGAATGCCGAGGAATCCTCCATGGAAATGTAACCGAGCGAACGTGTGAATTCCAAACCGTCTCACGTTCGTTTCGAAGCGTCTTTATGTACATACATACATACATATATATATATATATATATTAGAATGGTTCTTAGCAAGGGTGATTTTTGAATAAAAATAGAAACGCCCCCTACATAGTTTACAAATAATTAAAAAAATATATTCGCGAAGGGCCTCCTCCCTATCTCAATATTAACCCGAGCCTATGTAATTTTATATTGTTTGTGATTTGATAACATGCAATGCTCATTGGATTAATTTATCATAGCCAAAGCATCGACAGAAGACAAATTTGCCCGATATGCTTTCTTTGTCAGAAAGATGCGTAATTTTGAAAAAAAAATTGTTCATCACCGAAAACGAAATAGCTGAACTAATATGGCGGCTTGAAAATTGAAAATCGTGCAAATTGCGATAAAATACACATAAAAACATAGATAAAAATTGTGGGAGTAAATGTTTTTTTTTTTTTTTTTGGTTTGTTACTTCGTCGTATGAGTTGCACTCGAGCGTCTGTCACATTTTAAGTCCCGAATTCCCATCCGATGACCCCACAAAAGTGAAAACACAATTTACATCGTAAATTGAACGATTTTCAATTTTCAAGCCGCCATATTAGTTCAGCTATTTCGTTTTCGGTGATGAACAATTTTTTTTTTCAAAATTACGCATCTTTTTGACAAAGAAAGCACATCGGGCAAATTTGTCTTCTGTCGATGCTTTAGCTATAATAAATTAATCCGATAAGCATGGCATGTTATCAAATGACAAAAAATATAAAATCACTTAGGCTCGGGTTAATATCGAGATAGGGAGAAGGCCCTTCGCGAATATATTTTTTTAATTATTTGGAAACTATGTGGGGGGCGTTTCTATTTTTATTCAAAGATGACCATTGCTAAGAACCAGTCTAATATATATATATATAGATTATATATATAAAAGTGCTGATCACGATGGACGATGAGGACGATCTTTTGCGCGTGCGCTCATCGTCCCATGTGAAAACCGCGAGACCGGAGAGTTACGTGACAAGACGAGGATAGACCACGAGACTCAGAGGACGACACACACACCGAGATATAATAAATACGTGCAACGCTTTTCATCGGCTACCGCGAGGTTTTGTAATTCCCCCGTGGTGCGAGTGTGTTTGTGTGTGTGTCAAGAGTACGTTGCTCTGTGAGCCATCCAAGAGGCGTTCATTGCCAAGGTCCGTGCGTAATATCCTGATGCAAGCTCGAACGAACGTTTTGTCGTATCAATCGAAGAGTCAAGAAAAAGAAAGAAAAACGAATTCTAGAGCCTAATTCTAGAATCTAGAATTATTTTTAAAGATGGGAAACATTATTTGGTTTTTTTTTTTTTTTTTGGGGTGGTTAAATTATGTTTTGAGGTTTGGGAAATGATGTACGATGGATTTTGTGGGAGAAAGGATGGATTGGATGATAAGAGGATTTTTATTCAATTTTAACTTTTTTATTTTATTTTTTATTTCCAACGTACTGGGTTGAAAATATTATTTCCGGATTTTCGAGTGCACACTGGGTCTAAGTGACCCTGGATGACTTTCATGATTAACCGTGCGAAATGTATGAGTTCGATTGATCTGGAAAAATTTTCTAGAAAAACTTCAAAATCATCTGGAAAAATTCAGGAACATAATTTTACTATTTTAGAATGTGATGATTTGGTTTAAGAGTGTAACTGTTATCCATAGACTTGAAATAAAAAAAATGCTGTAAAAAAAAAAATTTTATTCAATGAAAGTCGAGGTATGGGTCCGATTGACCCTGTGACCAGTCAGTGGGTTAATTGACACGTAACGAGAAAACAAAAATAATTCAACCACTGTGAATTGGATTTTCACATTGATATAAAAATTCCATAATGACCCTGTCTGACCTTGATGGGTCACCGTTCAAAACCGACGAGACCAATTGACCGAAAAAAATTCAGTGACACGCTTTCACTATCTCCGAATGCGACTATGCACTTCCAAATATCATCATAGACTCTAAATAAAAATTCTGCAAAAAAATTTGATTCCACAAAAAATCGACGTATGGGTCCAATTGACCCAGTGTGTGCTAATCCGGTTGATTAACACGTAACAAGAATCTGTCACTTTGTTAGTTAGTTGCTTCGGTCGTATTATTATTATATTTATACTATTATTTATATTAAAAAACAAAATTAACAAAAAAAAAATCATATAAAAATCTGTCACGATTGCAATTGATCGATCGTTTATAAAAAAGTAAAAAAAATCAAATTGGCGATGGTTCGATAGTTTGGTTAGTTTTGAAAATTGGAAATTCGTATTTGCAGAAATTGTAGTGAATGTGGACGAAGGATATATATATATATATATAGTTACGACGGAATGGGAAAAGGATTGGAATGGGAACCGAGCGATAAGAAACACGGAGGAATCTCGGTACCACGCCTCTGTTGCTTCGAGACCGCGATCGAGTGCCAGCGAGCGATACGTTTTTTTTTTTTCGTTTTTTTTTTCGTCTCTTGTTCCGACCGCCTATAATCTTTTGCCGATCCGGGAGTAACTCCGGGGAAACTACTTTTCTACCGGTTGGTTACTACTTTTAAACTGTACTCGTTTATATCCACTTGTCGCAGGTGTCGCACGGACATCGATATTTGTTAGCGACGGCTCTATTTTCCTCATTCGATTACCAACCAGTTGAATTCCTCAGATTATTCAATGATTGAAAAAAAAATTAAATAAATAAAGAAATAAATATAAAAATAATAAAAATCGAAAAACACGAAATTCAGGATATCGACGTACGACATTTGGGAAAAAGTCTTCAATCGTTACGACTTTTATCGTTTTAACACTCTCGTGAAATTATGAACATGCGTTTTACATTATGGTGAAAAATTTTGATGTGAATAACGATTCTCACTATAATTTATATAAGATTATCAATAAATTATTAATAGATCAATGATAAACATTGATATCGAGTTGGTGAAAAAAATATATATTCAAATAAAATTGTAACAGCTGCGAATAAATCAACAGAGTTGACAAAATTATAATTTTCGACAAACAATCACATGCATTTGTATTTGTCAAATTTATAAATACAAATATATCTATATATGTTGAAAATAATTAAATAATTCAAATGGTTCCAAAAATATTGACAATGGTAAAAGAAAATATAATTTTCTACTACTTGAATAATTTCAATAGCCGATAGAATATTACAGACATTAATAAATAAATAAATAGATACAAAATATTAGACGAAAATAATATTTCCTATTAAATTCAAATTTTTTCTTCATCCACAAAATCATTCTTTCACAATGCTCGACGAATATGCCCGGTTGAGTTCAATAACATTCGATATCACGCAGACACGATAAATCTTGTAAAATCCGCGAGAGATGTCACAAAGTTGCGAAAAACCGATCGACCAGGTGCGATCGATAAAAACACGTTTGTCACGTATCATAGTCGTTTGCTCAAACAGTGTCGCATCGAATGAAACTTTATTCCAAAAGTCTAGTGTGCTATATACACATATGAGCGATTCCACGTGACTTCAGCCACTCAAAAAAAAAAATTTCCACAAATAATTTAAAAAAATTGAACTCTGTTTTTGCAATATATTCACCGAGTGCCGATTTTTTAAAAATTTTTTTGACGGTTTTATCGTTAATTAACGTTTTTTTGTATTTTGCCATTCAAATGGCTGTATCTTTGGCAGGATTTGACGTATTTACATTTGTAAAAAACGAAAATGTGCGTCTTTTTAAGGCCTTGCAGAAAAAAATTACTTTAGATCCTATTGAGCAAGTTGCACGTCTGTTTCAGGGTAAAATATGCAAAAATATTTTTTTCTCAAAAAATGCATTTTTAATTTTTTTTTTTCAAAATTTCCCCAAATTCTGTATACGAAAAAAGAATTTTTGGTATTTTTTATATCGTGGGACCGGCAACCGGTAATGCGTAATTTTACCGATTTCTTTAATAGATTTTTTACAGTTCGATTTTTTCGCTCTACGCGATTCAACGAGCATTGATTATCATTAATTTCTCTTTCAAGGAGGCTTCTGATTTCGCGTAAAGCGACTGGAGCACATGAGAAAAAAAACAATCAAACTGAAAAAAATCTATTAATGAAATCGGTAAAATTACGCATTACCGATTGCCGGTCCCACGATATAAAAAATACCAAAAATTCTTTTTTGGTATTCGGAATTCGGGGCAATTTTGAAAAAAAAAATTAAAAATGCATTTTTTGAGGAAAAATATATTTTTACATATTTTGCCCTGAAACGGATGTGCAACTTGCTCAATAGAATCTAAAGTAATTTTTTTCTGGAAGGCCTCAAAAAGACGCACATTTTCGTTTTTTACAAATGTAAATACGTCAAACCCTGCCAAAGATACAGCCATTTGAATGGAAAAATACAAAAAAACTTTAATTAACGATAAAATCGTCAAAAAATTTTTTAAAAAATCCGCACTCGGTGAATATATTGCAAAAAAATAGCTCAATTTTTTAAAATTATTTGTGGAAAAATTTTTTTTGAGTGGCTGAAGTCACGTGGAATCGCTCATATATATATATATATATATATATATATATATATATATATATATATATATATATATATATATATATATATATATATATATATATATATATTGTTGTATTCTTCGTACACGTGCCTCGGTACACAAACGTAATACGTATGTGAAAAAACAATATCTCCCATGTTTCCCCGTTGTTCCTGTTGCCGTATGGTGTGTTGCTGCGTCTCTGTTTCGAAACTTTCTATCCGCACATTGTGTGCCAGTGGAAAAGGTAAACGCTGGTACGACGCCATTTTCCATACCCGCCTTCGCACACGGCGAAATAACGTGTCGTGTCGCGGAGACCCGACGAGCACACACGACGTGCACCGATCGACCTCGATCGTACATTTCGCTACGGGGTCGTTGCTGCACAACCATCGAACCACTGGATCCAACCATCAACCAACCGTCTCTTCCTGCATCAACCTTCTCGAACATACATCAAATGCAAAACTTTCTCATATGCCAAGTAATTAAAAAAAAAATATATATATAAGGCATTCAACATGACTTCAGTAAAAAAAAAAATATATTTCCACAAATAATTTTAAAATAATTGAGTTATTTTATCGAAATATATTCACCAAGTGGCGATTTAAAATTTTTTTTTTCTACGGTTTTCTCGTTGATTAAAGTTTTTTTTTTATTTTTTCATTTTTTTGAATTTTTTATTTATTCATTCGAATGGCTGTATCTTTGGCAGAATTCGACGTATTTACAATTGTTAAAATCGAAAATTTGCGTATTTTCATGGCCTTTCAGAAAAAAATTAATTTAGATTTTATTGAGCATTTTGAACATCCGTTTTAAGGAAAATATGCAAAAATATATATATATATATATTTTTTTTAAAAGCACTCGTTATTTTAGTTTTCGAACTTTTCCCAAATTCCGAGAGCGAAAAACGAATTTTTGGTATTTTTTATATTGTGCCATTGGTAATCGGTAATATATAATTTTACCCATTTTATTAAAAGCTTTTTTTCAGTTTTATTTATTATTATTATTATTATTATTTTTTTTTTTTCATGTGCTCTAGTCGCATTACGCGAGTTCAAAAGCCTCTTTGAAGGGAAAATTTTTTTATACAAACTATACAAGCATTCTATTTAAAGTTTATACATATATTTTTTTTTACATAGAATATTAAAAATTCGAATCAACGATGAACCGAAAAATAAGATAAATGTTCACGTTTGCAAGTAGACGTCGTGACGATGATAATTGAAATCGTTGCGATGGTTGCACATCCAGCCACGTGCGAGTACACGATATTTCATTAGAGTCGTGAACAAGCTCGACGTGGCTTGTCCGCGTTCGATTTTACGAACCACAGCTGGAATAATCATTCCCCCAGACTGTACAACACACACACACACACACAGACACTCATGGACACGAGACTGAAGTTGGAAATCGAAGGGAAAGCAATTTGCCGATCAACAATTGTCGGTTCAATGAAAATAGAGTCAACTGTGTGCGGATAGTTGCATACGTTCGTACGTTCGACGGTCCGCTGCACCGGGGACCGTGCAACACGGTCTCCATCTACTTTCACGATGCAAACGCCGAACTCGCGACTAGTATATATGTGTGTGGATTGGGGTGGTCCTTAATGGGGGTGTCGACGAATTTCGACAAGTGCATCCCCCGGATAGGTCCAAAATAAATAAATAAAAATATGTGCGAAACCCCAGCACTGTGGTCCAATGAGAAGACGCGCCTGTAACCTCGTTTTGTTTCCCATTCGAACAACATGGGATTATCAGACTAATTCGGTTATTATTTTTTCGAGTTGTCCCTGAGCACGCGCGAAATTCTTCATTCACACGAATCCATTGTCAATGGGTGTAACTACTCGTACATTTTTTTACAAGACGCAAACACAGATGAATTTCAATGAGTGTTGAAATCGTTTATCCAGTTGTTATCGTCGTTAATCGGTTCGCCGTTATCGATAATACACAGGTGAGGTATTGTAAACAAAATGTACGAGTAGTTAAACCCATTGACAATGGATTTGTGCGAATGAAGAATTTTTCGCGTGCTCAGGGACAACTCGAAAAAATAATAACCGAATCAGTCTGAAAATCCCATGTTATTCGAATGGGAACCAAAACGAGCTTACAGGCACGTCTTCTCATTGGACCACAGTGCTGGGGTTTCGCACATATTTTTATTTATTTATTTCCAACCTATCTGGGGGGCGCACTTGTCAAAATTCGCCAACACCCCCATTAAGGACCACCCCAGTGTGGAGGGCTCGTTGTGCGCATGGCAAAATCAAGTCCGTGGAATCGAACGAGAGTGTGGAGGGAACGCGTGAAAAATCGCAGATCTACGCTAACCCGCTAACGCTGTACGATCGAGATAGAAAAAAAAATAAATAAAAAAAATAAGATAAATGTAAAAAAGGTGGATAAAGAAAAAAAAATCGGTAGACCGGTTCGATCGACGAGTTGGGACTGCCTTTTCGATCGACAACCACGCGGCCGATCACCTGGATCAACACAGCGTGCGGCAATGGGCTCGGTACGTTACACACCGTTCACCATGTACAGTCGATGTTTCCATAAATTCGAAGGGCCCATCATTAACCCTAAACACTGAAAAAAAAATCAGTTTTCAAAAATTATTTTGAAAAATAATTTTTTCAATCTCATAAAATAAACTTCCACGAGCTGTAAATCGTGAACAATTGGATTAAGGCAATTTTCACAAGAGACCTTTGTTGTAGAGAATTAAATTGTCTCTAAAATGTATTCCCACATTTTTCTCGTAGAACGAAGAGTTTAGCTGTGAAACTCGTTCGAAGACGAATTTTCGTCGAAAATCGAAAAAAAAAAAAATTGTTATTTTTTTCGACACACTCTAATATATAGCCCATGCCCAATCCCGTACATAGCTTATATGCATATTTTCAGACACCTCCAGAGTTCATTTTATGATTAATATTCGATGCCATCAATGTCAATAATTTTGATGGACACGACCGTCCCAGATGAAATCGTTCGATAGTGTAAAAACGTTTGATTCTTTCGTTCGAAACATTTATGAGAGCCACGACTGTAACGAGGACCGAATGTTCCGTTAGACACGTGGTATCGAGCCACCGAACACGTTCGATATCGTGCTCGTAATCATCGATATATATATATATGTACATGCCCCCGTAACGTTACCGACGTCCAAGGCTGTGTTTCACTCGTGTTTTACTTCCGTTCGATATGCATTTTCGAAACTCACCGATATAATTATAACCTTTCTCTTTGAATTATCATTTTGATACGGCCGAATTGTTCGTATATTTGAGAGAGTCAGTGGAGGGGAAGAGGGAGGGGGGGGGCGAAGGGGGAGGGGACAATAATTCGGAGCACACAATACGAGAACGTTGAATGTGTGATAACTGATGCTTGACTAATCTGGAACAAGGTTCCATGGAATTCTTTCACCTGGCCAACACATTCACATAAATACATACACACATATATACATATATACATATAATTGTATTGGAGTCATTGAAAAAGATTGAAATATTCATCATGAATAAATAATATTGCAATAATTTTTTTATTATTTCAAAAGTTCTAGCTCATGAAATCTTCAACGAGTTTCAATAATCAATCTTGAACCTCTCGAACACCTTATCTAACCTTGGATACTTATATAAATTTCAAAAGAACTGCCCCAAAAGCTTTACCATCTAGTACGAAAAAAATGAAAAAGAAAAAAAAGAAAAACTAAAACGAATAAACACTCCCAAGTAAAAAAAATTATGTATAGTCTATATATAAGCTATATATCGGATTGGGCATGTATAGATTATATATAGATTATATATAGTTTATAATATAGTTTGTATATAATTTTTTTTACTTGGGCTTAAATGAATAAAAATAATTAAAAAATGGTTAGTCGATGGATAGATCGGTTAGGAACTTCCACACTCGATTGTATAACCATCGAGGATAACTCCTTTTTCGTAAGTCCTCGATGGGGACCACACACACGAACACACACACACACACACACACACATAGATGCATCTAGCTCGCTTGTTTCTTTCTCGTTGTCGTCTTAGTTGAGTTGTCTCGAAAGCCTTAGATGGGTGGCGAAGAAAATTTCCTCGTATCAGGGAAAGTATCGGCTGCCCCGTGTCTTTCAGCTGCAACGGTGTCTTGCATTTTTTTTACGGCCCATTACAAATATATATATATGTAGAGTGCATTAGGGTGGACCTTAATGGGGATGTTGACGAATTTCGACGAGTGCACCCTCCAGATAGGTTGGAAATAAATAAATAAAAATATGTGCGAAACCCCAGCACTGTGGTACAATGAGAAGACGTGCCTGTAAGCTCGTTTTGTTTCCCATTCGAATAACATGGGATTTTCGGACTAATTCGGTTATTATTTTTTCGAGTTGTCCCTGAGCGCGCGAAAAATTCTTCATTCGCACAAATCCATTGTCAATGGGTATAACTACTCGTACATTCTGTTTACAATACCTCACCTGTGTATTATCGATAACGGCGAACCGATGAACGACGATAACAACTGGATAAACGATTTCAACAATCATTGAAATTTATTTGTGTTTGCGTCTTGTAAAAAAATGCACGAGTAGTTACACCCATTGACAATGGATTCGTGTGAATGAAGAATTTTTCGCGTGCTCAGGGACAACTCGAAAAAATAATGACCGAATTAGTCTGAAAATCCCATGTTGTTCGAATGGGAAACAAAACGAGGTTACAGGCGCGTCTTCTCATTGGACCACAGTGCTGGGGTTTCGCACATATTTTTATTCATTCATTTCGAACCCATCTGGGGGGTGCACTCGTCGAAATTCGTCAACACCCCCGTTAAGGACCACCCCGATACACATGCATACGCGGGGACACACGCGTACCTGGGGCAAACACGTGGCCGCGATGGTTACGCGAACCGTGTCGAAAAATTATGTTTAAACGCCCATGAACCATTCGTTCGCGGTGATCGTGCCAGACCGCTCGTCGCCCCGGGACAAAATATTGTTTCTGCATCCCACGATATACAATATAAAAGTTGTGAGCAAAACTTTTTTTTTCTCTCTCTCTCTCGAAACTCGGGGGCCACCTTCGCCCAATCTCCGTCAGATCTCCACTTTGGTCCTACCCCCCCCCCCCATTTCGATCATTAATTATTGTATCGCCCGTGTTTTTTTGTTTTTTGTGATAAAGTATATTTAAGGTAGTATCCCACTAACTGTAAGAGTCAAAGCAAGCCTAAGGTATACCGTCTCCTGATTGAGGTACGTAGTACTTTGATGTGGCAACGTCGCGTGTTGTGATGTCGATTAGTGAGAGAGAAAGAGAGAGAGAGAGAGAAGATGGGAAACAAACGCGCAACGTTGCCATGTCTACTGGATCACGACCAACTCCTCATACAAACTGTATTTTCCCGATGTTCATTTGCTTATCATTATCATCACAGTCTCCCGATCTCCACTGTCAAGTGCCCAAAATGTTGTCCAAATATTCAACTTCCAGCTCAAGTGTTTTCATTAAAATCTGACGAGGACTTTTTGCATTACATCAAATTGAGCGTGATTATCCATAAGGCTCCGTGTTAAACGTGTGAGAATAAAACGTGTTGATATATTTTTTCCCGCGCTCCGGAAAGCCATGAAAATTTGACTGAACCTTTTTCTCATCAATCCCCATAAGTATGCCGAGTTTCATGAAAATCTGACGAGGAACTCTCTTATGGAGGATACTACCTCAATACGTTTTTTCTTTCGGTTTTAATCAAAGTCAACTGTGCTAATCCGGATTACTTTGTCGTGATTGGAATCCAGTGTTCGCAACACCGTAGATTTTTAATCAGGAAATAAAAAAAAAAAATTTTTTAAAGTAGGTCGGATAAAATAATTACAGTATCGAAGCCCCGAGTCAAAAAATAACACGCACGAAAGATTTGTCTCCATATCTGTGTGCCTGATAATTGCTCCGAGCTACAATTAAACGTTCTAAAATGAATTGGAACCGTCAAATGTAAGACCGAACATGGTTCTCACTAAAAAGAAAAAAAAAAATACAAAATAAAAACCGTGTCGAATCTTACGAATCGGACAGTAGAAATGATCGAATGACAATAATGACGAAATTGTAACAATTTATTTTTTTCACGTTTGGCTGGCCTGGAGGCCTAGCTATGGGCAGCAAAGCCTGGAGTAAGGAATCGAGGTTCGCGTTTGCGGATATGGAATATAATATAAACTGTATAAATGTATCTATGGGGCCAGGGCCGAGGGGAGGGGGGGGGGCGATTAAAACGAACAGATAGAAGTATAGAAGGTTGCGATCATTGGTGCACGATACCATTGAGTCTGTAATGTGGCTCGTGTGCGATGTCCGACTGCAGATAACACGGGTCAATCACCACAGGTTACGTGTCTATATATATATATATATATCAGAGTGTGTCGAAAAAAGACAAAGTTTTCCGATTCTCCCGGCAGTTCCTGCACTCAAAGTACATACTGTCAGTAGACACCTGTCAAAATTTCACCCCAATCGGACAATATTCAAAGGTTCCGCTTTCAAAAAAAAAAATCCTGGCACCTCACTTGCGGAAATTTTTTTTTTTCGTTATTCTTCAAGATTCAAGTTCTTCAAGTTATCAACGCCAAATTGAAATATCGCGCATATTTCATCGATGCTCGACGACGTGGGATATGAAATCGTGGAAAAAATTTTTTAAGGGCGCCCCCTATCGTGTAATGAGGATAATTATTGAGGGTTATGAAAAAAAAAAAAAACGTCGCGGCCCAGTTTTACGAGTTTTGTCGAAGGCGTGTCTCTGAAACAGCTCAAGACCCACACGTTATATATATATAACGTGTTACAGCGAGATTTCAAGTACGAAAGCGAAACGCGCATGCGTGCAAGCACTTCGAGCTCGTACGACTACTTAGTACTTGAACTCGTGTGGCGGGCCAACCACCGGGCATAACTCGCGGTTCACTTGGCCTCTGGCCAACCTTATATTCGACTAACAAAAGACCCGTGAATTAATTTCCAGGTCCTGTGATATAAACCTCGAGAAATATATTTTGATTTTAATTTTATATGGTTTATATATATATATATATATATATATATATATATATATATATATATATATATATATAAAAACTATATGTAGGGTTTAGCGTCTATAGTGTATGTACGCACTGCATATAGGCTATGCATTGACTATATATAGTCGGTGTATAGTAATAATATCAAGGCCACTATCTTAAATTAATTCATCAAATTATTATCATTCAAAAACCGAGTGAATGTTGTTTTATTTATGTTTTTTTATTTTAAATTACCGAAGACGTATAAGGTCCCCATAATATACACTGTATGCCCAATCCCATATATAGTTTGTATATACATAATTTTCTTTACTCGACACCGTGAAAAAATCGACGCCATCGTCCTCGATAAATTCATTAAATTATATCACTCAAAGACGCGAGTGGATTCTGTCTCATTCATTTTTTTGAATTATCGCAGACGTATGAGGTCCCCATAATATACACTGTATGCCCAATCCCATATATAGTTTGTATATATACATAATTTTCTTTACTCGACACCGTGAAAAAATCGACGCCATCGTTCTCGATAAATTCATTAAATTATATCACTCAAAGACGCGAGTGGATTCTGTCTCATTCATTTTTTTTGAATTATCGCAGACGTATGAGGTCCCCATAATATACACTGTATGCCCAATCCCATATATAGTTTGTATATACATAATTTTTTTTTACTCGCGACCGTAAAAAATCGAATGGCACATAATCGTGCGAATGTCGCAATGCACTTGGATTATGGGTGCCGCGTGTGTATGGGTGAGTCGAGGGTCCGGTGTGGTTGTTGGTTATATAGGCGGCCGGGAGTTTGCATGCGCCGTGGGAGTTGCGAGGATCGGCTCGCTTCGACTCACTCGCGTAACGAGAGATTTTTATCCTCAGTAACCAACGCGTGACCAACCGCCACCGAACCAATCCCCCCGTGATCTTTCAACAGGTGTCCTCCGGTCCATTCCGACCAAAGGCACCTCGAAATACATCCAATGCTATATACATTATACAATATATGCCCGGTATTATATATATGGATATAAAGTTTATGTAGAATTTTTCTACTTGGGGAACCCTTAGAGGGCGAGTCATGGCCGCACTTGTCAGACCGTTTTAGGGTTCCGTGGAAGGTTTCCCACGAAACTCTTATGGTGTCGGTCCGTCCATCCGTCCGTCCGTCCGTCACAGTCTTCCCATTCTCTCATTCGTGCATCGATTGAAATGAAATTTGGCACACAGACGGAGATCGATGACCCAAAAACAGAAGTGATGAGAAAAAGAATTTCTAATTTTTTTTTACCACCCTCCCGCACATTCAAAAGTGAACTCGACATTTTTTTTTGTTTGCTAACCCCATCGAGTGGGGTGTCTTTCGATAGGTCTACTCAAATGCAGGTTAAAATGTTCCGGGACCTTTTCCATTTCAACCCTTCAGTCGTGAGATATTCGCTTTCGAAGTCGACATCGGAGTATTCCTCCTCCCGCCCCCTCTAATTTCCAAACTATCGGTTCAAAAAATCTGAAAAAATTCTATAATGTAGCTTTTAATCAGTACATTCAATAAAAATCATAACGAACATCGTAGCAAAAATATTTTACGAGAAAATTCTGAAATAAAAAGTTTTATGAATTTTCTCGTAAACCAATATTTGTAACTATTTCGCATATTTATTTTGCAATATTCTCGTAAGCATATTTCTAAATAAATAAACTGTTTCTATAATTTAGGAAATGATAAAAAACATTGCGAATTCAAAAGTTTTCTTTTCTGTTGTAAGAATAAACAATTAATATTCTAACCTAACTTATGCTTTGATTTCGGACTTTCATTTCGACTTATTTCACTTGAAGGTCGAATGAGTCGAAACAGAAGTTGAAAAATTCGAACTCCGGGTATTCACTAGCTGCCATTTTCGTTATTCACACATTCACACGTTAATTATCATTGGGTTCACGTTTTCCGTCGATTATACGTCGTCGATACACGGCCCGTCAGTTTCATCGTGTCCCAAACATCGATTTCACGATTCTCCCGGGACGACTTGTGTTTTATCCGACGAAAAAATCTTCGATCGAGTTGGCCGATCGCGAACCGATTTATCACGACAATGGTTGTCAGCGGCCCGAAAAAAACCGCAGGTCGTAGGCCGAGCCACTCTCGCCCATGCTGGTCCCCACAATAACGTGATCGTATATATATGTATACACACACATATAAGGACCCACTCCTGTGCCATATATATATATACATATACATTTCGTGTACGATGCACATTCGATAATCATTCTTCGACGCGAAAAACTCGCCAAGAAATTTTTGTTTTTTTAATTACAGAGCGGCTTATTCGCGATTTCGCTCGGAGCTACGATCACGATACGTGATCTGAATTTCTTTTTTACACGTCCATATCTGCATCTCGCGGCACTCCGCACATGGACGTAAAAACCGTACGAACCCGAAACAACAACCACGAATGTACATAATTCTTCGTAAGGCATTGCTTTTTTGTCCGTCGGGCTGGGTATAATATGATGAGCTCGAAAATTTCGCGTTACGAACGTTCAACGATTATATATATTATATGTATATGGATTGTATGTATATAGGCTCGATCGATAGCGAAACAAGTGATTCGGGGCACGAGAGTAAAAGTCGCGAGAGTTGCGTAATTTTTATGTGTGTATATGGATTGGTGATCGTTGACGAACCATCGTTAAGGTGCGACGGAGGGATCGAACTCAATAATATCGGTAATTTTCAATGAATTGATGATATTAATGATATTTATTATTTTTATATATACCACAATTTATTTATAGTATTTTCGTTATATAAGGTTTCAATATTATTCATTATTTTCATGAATAATAATATTCGTTTTTTTATTTAAACAAATGATAGTTATCGTTATTGATCAAATTTTGTATTCAATCAATACTAATGGTATTCATTATCAAATGAATAATCTATTCAATGAAAATACTAATAGTATCTTGATAATTCAAATAAATTAATCATACTAATGGTATTCATTATTTCGATCAATGATTATTATTCATTATCGATTGAATAATAAATTTAACGAATACTAATAGTATCTTGATAATTTGATAATTTTAACAAATTAATAATCCAAATGTATTCATTATTCTGTATAGACAATATTATATTCATCATTGATCAAATAAAATATTTTGCATTTTAATTCCACCAAGAAATGCTCACTCAATCATTTTTCACAAAATTGCGAACGTAAGATTCATTCATTCATCCACATCATTCAGTCACCCATTGTCACAATCGCTCGTGGAATTGTACAAAATTATCGATACAATTTCGAATAACAAAACTTGTTTATTTCACAACTCCTGCAAGAAATGCACATTATTGTTTTATCAATGATCATCATCGTCATTATTATTATTATTATTATTATTATTATTATTATTATTATTATTATTATTATTATTATTATTATTATTATTATTATTATTATTATTATTATTATTATTATTATTATTATTATTATTATTATTATTATTATTATTATTATTATTATTATTATTATTATTATTATTATTATTATTATTATCATCATCATCATTATCATTATTATTTCACGAGCAAACGTCCCATTTAAAAAGACGTCGAGAGACGGTTGAATGGACCGTACGTTCGAGTCTCTTTCGTCCGTTATCAGATGCGATCGTTCTTAGATGATAAAATACGTCATATGTGCGGTACAAACGAACAACTTCCACTCGTGCGATAGTCGGTAAAATCCGTTTTATCGGTACAATCATAATGCGAGGTCATATAAACGACGATTCGAATCTCTCTATTACCATATCGGTGAGATGGAGGAACAAGGGGGGGGGGGGGAGGGGGAGATGACACGCGTCGACCATCATCGCGTGCATTGTCCATTGTTGGTTGACTCGCGGTTACCGGTCGACCGGTTGGCCAAGCGCCTCTCGAAGTCGGCAAAATAAATCGTCGATGGAAACTTCGTTTCGAACGGAATCATCGCGAACGAATCCCGTCGAGGGAACGGCTTCCGCACCTGTGTACCATCGAACGAAAGAAGAGGCGAACGTAAGAAACGACGATGAATCGTTGTTGGTAGCTCTGAGAGGCGCGGAGGGCGGGTGGGGGCCATTGAGACCCCGTCGTGAGTCTCCGGACAAAAGCGAGCCATACTCGGCTTCTGGGTCAAGGAATGCATTGAGCCACCTCTCCGATCCGTGAAATCGCGGGAGGCCCGCGCATGCGCAACAACGCGTGACGTAAATAAGAAAAAATGAAAAGTTTTATTGTTTTGCGTTTTTTTTTGTTTTTTTTTTTGGGGTTTTGTGTCGTGGGGATGGAAGAGATGGAAATGAAATTTGGGATGGTGATGCGTGTCGTTGGTCCACGTGTTTTGCACCGGTTGACACGGGGAAATGTTCGTGGGGGACTCGAAGACGGGGCGAATGAGGAATTGGAAGTGAAAATTGAAAAAATGAAATCAGATGTGTCGTGTGGGGTATCGTTTGAAAGGGCTCGTCGAGGGGGATACGGAAATATTTTTTTCAGAATTTTCTGGAGCTCGGTTTAGAGGATATGCCGAAAATACGAGAAAAAATTGACCATTTTCCCACCCCCTCACGTTTTCTCTCGAAACTATCAGTACTAAAATTTCGGAAAAAATCGGGGAATGTAACACGTTACTCGAAGCTTACCGAAAAACTATAACGAAAGTTCTAGCATTTATGGATTTCTGGAAATCAATTTTACAAACTTATTTTTTTTTTTTTTCAATGAATAAATGAATAACTCGATGAAATGTGATTTAAAATTCTTTTTTGAGAATTTTAAATCAATTTCAATTGAATGAAATCTATTTGGCGATAAATGTAACGATTATGGTTGCATCAAACAATTTCTCTGTTGATATTGAATTTGAAAAATTTGGTTCTCAGAAGCAACTGATTTTTCGTACCCATGAAGTTATTATTATTCAAGGACCCGACAAATAGAAAAAAAAAAAGAAATAGGATTTACAATTACAATAGACGACGTGAATGATAATTCCGTGACGATGAATACGACACGATCGTGGATTTCACAGAAGCCACCGCTCCTAGTTTTCGATATTCATCCGTCGACGACGGTGACTCGTTTTGCACGATCCCCGATCGAGCTCGGGACCCATAAGCCATTATTATCGCCATTATTCGAATAAACGAATCGACGAGACTACAATCGTCGACCGAAGAATGAGGTTAAGAGTTTATTACAAGGTTCGTTGAAGTTCCGAACCTTGCAATGAACTCTCAACCTTTTTTTTTATTTTCTTTTTGTTTCAAAATTTTTTATTTTATTTTTTCTTTCAAAATTTTTATTTCATGTATCATTCAACATTTTTATTTTATTTTTCCTTCAAAATTTTTATTTCATTCATCATTCAACATTTTTATTTTATTTTTCTTTCAAAATTTTTATTTCATTTATCATTGAACATTTTTATTTCATTTTTATTTCGTCCTCATAATTGTACACGAGAGTTTCGACAATGGTTACAAATGGTTACAAGTACAATTGACAAAAATGTACATTGGATTATTTTACAACAGGATGAAAAAAACTGTTTTCAGCGGTTGGATGAACGATAATAAAATAAATTGAAACATAATGACGCGACGTTGTAAAATTCGTTTGTGACTGGAAGCCCCGTGGCTCGTGATGATGATTATCGTCGAATTATCATGACAATGAATTCGTTTGAAAATGAGCTCGCTTCCCCCTGAATCCGTGTGGTGATCTTCGAAATAATCCCCAAGGAATTTTTGTCCTAGTCGTTGACTATCCAAGTACAACAAAAAATTATAAATAAATTATGCATAGGACTAGACATATATATTCCATTTAGAGATTATATATATACATATATATATATATATAGACTATACATGCATTACATACTCTACATATATTTATATTTGCCAATAATTTATAGACTACATAATCCCACTCTCAAGTAAAAAAAAAGGATATATAATCTATATATGGGATTGGGTATATATAGTCGGTTTATAAATTATGTATAGACTATATAAATACACTGTGTCGTCTATGTATACAATTTATACGTAATTTTCTTTTTAATTTTTTTTTTACTCCGAGTTCCATATTTTTGCATCGACTGTTCACAATTTGTATATATATATATATATATTCGGAAATATTTTTTTAATCGTCATGCGCGCGCACATGACCGATAGCACACGAGCACATACGATATATACATTCGTCCGGATGCGGATCTCTCGTAGTTTCGTCCAAAGGTCACCGGACATGGTCTCTCCGTCGTCGCGAACGAAAGTTTCATCCGCCACTCGTGCGAAACGAAAGTCCCAGAGCTAAATTTTTCGTTACCCAGTTTTCTACATTTGGGAATTTTTTTTATGAATTTATGTGTGATCACGTATTCGGAGATTATCATCTCCGATATATATATACATATACGTATACGCATATATATATATATATATATATATATATATATATATATATATATATATTGAAGAACTTCGAGTTTTTATAGATTATTCGAAATCAAAGAAATCAAACGAAATATTAAAATTTGTAATTTTCGCAAAAAAAATTTTTCTTGATATTTTCATAACAAAATCCGAAGAAATGGGAAATTCATCGTGCACCACGAAGAAAAATATATATTTAGATATATTTCAACGGGGATGATGATTAAGGATAAATTTTGGGTCCTAGGATTCAAAAGTTCACTTTTACGTACTGCCTACCATAACGACAGTCGTTAGTCGCAAAAACTCCCACTTTAGCTCCTACTTCAATCGTGGTTGCGTTATTTGAAATATTTCTTTTTTCACTTGAAGTTTGAATTTCATTTATTGAAAGAAAAAAAAAAATCTTTCAATTCGAATCCAGTGGCATATAAAAAAATGGTATTAAAAAAAAAAAACAAACGAATAAACAAGTAAATAGAACAAAATTGAATACTCGATAATGTTATTCAACGTGCCGGATCAATTTATTAGCGTCGCAAGTATACAGAGAGTGTCTGATTCGAAGTTGATGCCCCTCGCGTCGTGGCGAACGATCAATTTGACATGGAAACAAGATCAAACGGCGAGACGAGTCGTGACTTCGTGGTTCATCGTATTTACCTCGTCGAAAAAAAAAAAAAAAAACGGACAGACTGCACAAAACTCGTTGCAGCGAAACGGAAAATCTTTCGCAACGAGCGAAGTTTATTAATGTTGACGATCGGCTTCGTGCGAATGCCGATTTTCTTTCTCTCTCTCTCCCTCTCACTCTCCCAGCTCGCCCGATAAAAATTCTCTCGCTGGTTCAAACGGAGCAAAAAAAAAAAAAAAAAAGAGAATCGGTTAGTGAAAGAAGATGCAATCGGCTCCACAGCTGCGAATTTATTCCGTGACGATAATAGATTATCAACACGATCGGTCCGTTAGCCCGAGATATGAAAAAAAAAAAAAAAATATCGAACGAGACTCGACTGCAATTAGTCCGTTGCAATATTATTCAATCGCGTATCGCCACACAGATGTTTCTCTCATCCCGACTCAATGATGAATCAATTTGATTGTAATTGCACTCGATACACGGATACGAATATATTATTCAATTAATTATCCGAGAAAAATACATATATATAAAGAATTGAAATAATGTGAACACAGAGAATTTCTTATAATTCTTGTCGCTTCACATAGTCTCGCATAAATCCAGCTGCAGCTGCCACAATTGCATTTGTATCCTGAAATATATGTATATGTATATATATATATATATATATATATATATATATATATGGGCGGTCCTTATTTGGGGTAAGGGTTCAAAGTGAGTTAAGGGTAAGAGTTTTTATTTTATTTTTATTTTATTTTTGTTTTTCATGGCTCGTGTGTGTTCTCGGTTATTTCGCCCTATATGGGAAATCGTGGTGAATCTTTTGAAGCGTTTTGCAAGAGAACGTGGATCGTCGTCTCATCGTCCTAGACGCGGAGGTCCTGCGGTGTGGGAAACTTTATTGTACTATTAGCGACGTGGTGGTCTCTCGATCGATGACCAAAACGATCTTAACAGAGCTTGTGCATGCGACGGTTATGGCATTTTTTCCCCCTAGGATATTTTATCGTGTGTACGTGTGTGTGTGTGTGTGGGTCTCGGAGATGTCGTTCGATCTCGTCGAGTTCTTATCATCACGCTTTACGATCGAACACGAGAATTTCCAAGAATTATCGTGGTTAACCTGAGGGATGAAATTTATGAGATAATGATAAATCTTTTTTTTCAATTTTGAAAATTTTCTTTTTTTTTTATCTCAGGTGTGCCGTTTTGCCCCGTTGAGGCCATATTCACACACATGTGAGAGTGCAACATTGCAACAATCTTAACTCACGGCGTGTATATATATATATATTTATCTCCGTGCGTTCCGCAAACGTCGAGGAAAAAAAACACGCACAAGGGCCAGGGCAAAAGTGACAAATGCGTTCGTGTGTGTGTGTGTGTGTGTGTGTGTGTGTGTGTGTGTGTGTGTGTGTGTGTGTGTGTGTGTGTGTGTGTGTGTGTGTGTGTGTGTGTGTGTGTGTGAAGTCGCCCACAGCCGTTCACTTTCTCACGGGGCAGACACACACGTTGAACGGTGAGCTACTGTCCCGCACAACGCGATTTCATATATATATATATATATATATATATGTTATATTATAAATTTATGTATTCATTCGTATTTTTCAAATTTTTTATTTATTTATTTTTATTTACTTTTCCATCTAAGAAGCCTCGTAAATAATTGTGTATAACTATATATATATACATATATATATATATATATATATATGTATATGTATATGTATATATATAGTTATACACAATTATTTACGAGTCTTCTTAGATGGAAAAAAAATAAAAATAAATATTTTTTAAATTTTTTATTATATTTAAAAAATAATAATTTAATATTTTTTACTTATTTATTTTTAATTTTTTTTCCATCTAAGAAGCCTCGTGAATAATTGTGTATAACTATATATATATATATCCATATATATATATATATATATATATATATATATATATCCATATATATATATATATATATATATGTATATATATAGTGATACACGAACCGACACCGATAGGTGTGCGGTCGGTGTACGGCTTCGGCGGTCCCACAAGGTAAGCAGCATTTCTTGCGGCCAGTACTTGGATGGGTGACCGCTTAGCCGTGCACCGGCTGGCATATCGATCGGTGAGCGGGAGGCCAGTCCTTCTGGGGCCGTGGTGCCTGCGCTGAAGTGCTACTTCTGCGCATGCGCCACGAAACCAGAAGAACAGGGGCCGACTGTACCGACACGGGTTTTCTGCAGTTTCCCCGTGTCCAAGGCAAATGCGGTACAGCGGTAGGTAAAGTCGTCTGCAGACGCAAAAGGGGAGAGAGCACATTTTAGGATTTTCATGGGGAACGCGAATATAACGGAGACTAACGTTGTAAAAAACTCAAAGAGTTGTGCAAGTAAAACTCCAAGTAGTATAGTGATACACAATTATTTACGAGGCTTCTTAGATGGAAAAAAAAAAAAAATAAATAAGTAAAAAATTTGAAAAAATATCAAATTATTATTAAATTATTATTTATTTTTATTTTTATTATTTCTTTTCTGTCATCTAAGGAGTCTCGTAAATAATTGTACACACACGAGGTGCATTATACAATTATTTACGAGTCTTTTCAGATGGCAAAAAAATAATAAAAATAAAAATAAATGGATCGAAAAAAAAAAAAAATTTAAATGAACATGCCCTGACACACCGAAATTTCAACGACCGGTCCCCCATTGGTCGTGCTGTCACTGTTCCTCGATCCACTATCTCACTTGTTTTAAACATTTTTTTTTTTAATTCTGTATTTTATTTTTCATTTCATTTTTATACTTCCAGGTGGAGTCGATAAACTTCCTGAAGTTCGGACGAATGCTATGCGTCACGTATAATTGTATACATGTATATGTATGTACATGTATATATAGATATATCAAGCGTCGGATTGCTACAACTTCGAAGTATCGAAAATTCTTTTTTTTTTTCATTTTTTTTTCGGGCCCGTTACACGCTTCGAAGTATCACGACAACTTCTTTTTTGCGGACTGAGTTACACGAGCATAAATCTCGAATAAAAATGTTTCCGTCCACCTCTTTTGCATCACACCGTGCAATCCTTCTTCGACTTTCTTGCACGAAAGGGTGGCTCGTGCCTTCGACCCACTTGCTTCAAGTTCTCTCCACGGATAATTTTCCATTTTTAATCGTTATTCGTTCGTTTAACATGAAAATATTGTCAATTACAATTTAATTTGCGATATTGTCATCAGTGACGTAAAATTTGATGATTTTTTTTTTTGCTGTGAAATGTGTTTTGTCGATCGTTGGATTTAGTTTTACGATTTATAAAGAATTAATATTTTATACGAAATTATAATTAATTGGAAATTTTTTACTTTCACTGTATTTCATCGTCGAATACATTTCTTTTTCGTTTGTTTTTGTTAACGTATAAAATCTAGATCTCATCATTTTTCTGCTTATGATTTTTTTTGAAATATTTCAAATACGATTTTGTTTGTTATTAATATTCGCAAAGTTCCCGAATCTTTTGATCTTAGCACGAGCCGTCAAGTTTCATTCAAGGATCACTCTAGTACACTTGGAGAACCCACAATCGATCGATACATCGCAACAAACGAGCTTCGTTACCCTAAATCCGAGAGTACGAGCCACAAGAACAGTTCGAACATCATGAATAATGCAATCGTTACCGAAAAAAAAAAAAAAAACAGCAGTTGTTACGGAAGAATTGATGATCTTGTGTTTCGGTAACGATTTCGGTGGTCCCATCATTTACCCATACATTGCTCGTTGGATTCGCAAGTTTGGGATTCGTGATTGGCTCTGACTGTTCGTTATTTCGTAGATAGACAGGAGTGTGTTTATGGGGCCAAGTGAGTTCTTGAAGTCGTCGATTTGGGGTTGGACTGCCAAAACTGGATACCTTGACTGGTTAGACTGCGAAAAGTTGGAATGCGAAAGGTTGAAATGCGAAAAGTTGTAATGCGAAAAGTTGAAATGCGAAAAGTTGAAATGCGAAAAGTTGAAATGTGAAAAGTTGAAATGGGAAAAGTTGAAATGCGAAAAGATGAAATGCGAAAAGTTGAAATGCGAAAAGTTGACTGCAAAAAGTCAGACCGTGAAAAGTCAGACTGCGAAAAGTCAGACCGTGAAAAGTCAGACTGCAAAAAGTCAGGACCAGTGTTGAGTCCGTATTCGTGTCAAATCCGTGCTCGAGGAATACCGAAGTACACGGTACTTTTGTATTTTATACTCAGGGCGTAGACAATTACGAAGTACCTCGCACTTTACCGTTCCTCGATTACAAAGTACAAAATTCCATTGTACTTTAACAATCCTCGGTTACGAAGTACAAAAGTTCTCTGTACTTTAATAATCCTCGAGTACGAAGTACCAAAGTCCTTTGTACTTCAATAATCCTCGAGTACGACATACAAATGTACTTTGCTATGTCCAAATTAAACGAATGGTATTTTGTACTTCTACGTTTGCTAAGTCCAAATTACAAATGGTACTTTGTACTTTCCCATTTGCCAAGTCCAAATTACAAATGGTACTGTGTTCTTTCCCGTTTGCTGAGTCCAAATTGAAAACGGTACTTTGTACTTTCCCATTTGCCAAGTCCAAATTACAAATGGTACTGTGTACTTTCCCGTTTGCTGAGTCTAAATTGAAAATGGTACTTTGTACTTTTACGTTTGCTAAGTCCAAATTACAAATGGTACTTTGTACTTTCCCATTTGCCAAGTCCAAATTACAAATGGTAGTGTGTACTTTCCCGTTTGCTAAATTCAAATTATCCAATGATAATTTGTACTTTTCCGTTTGCTATGACCAAATTACTAATGGTACTTTGTACTTTTCCGTTTGCCAAGTCCAAATTACGAAATAGTACTTTGTACTTTCCCGTTTGCCAAGTCCAAATTACAAATGGTACTTTGTACTTTGCCGTTTGCTCCAAAGTCTAAATTCTCCGCACGACTCGAGTCGTGGGCGTCCTAAGGGGCGGGGGGGAGGACGACGCGCATGCGCGCAGCAGGAGATCTTCTCACGCAACATACGCGGGCCCATTGTAAATCCATACATCGTGATTTACAAGACGTGTTTCTCACCCATCGCTCACAAATCCATGCGCCTCGCTGATTTTCCGCCATCATACGTCTTCACGAGCCAGGAATTTTAATAAAGACCCAACGTTCCTCATCATCGTCGCCATCGTAGTCATTTTCATTCCCTCAATGCCGGATTATTTTTCCACAGCCACGCACACGTTTTCTCGTCACTGTGACGCCCATGCCGCCTGCGGACTAATGAACTAATTAACCGATAATGGAGCGTGCGCACCGGTCGACCGGGTTCACCTTCTCGAATCCGCTCAGCGCCTAGTCGCGTCACAATTCATTCTTACCCGGGCTGTTATCGCGAATACAACATTCTTGTAACGTATTACACCGAGGGAATCGACTCTCTTCCGTCTGAGCGGTTGAATAATAAATATAATACAACATGTATGTATATTAGGGTGTTCCTTATCTGCGTCATGTCCGAATGTTGATTTTGCCGGAGGCTCAATGGATCCCAAGAAAAATATAAAAAATTCCAAGCCCCCCACGAACCTCCCAGCCCAATTCTAATCACCGCCCAAGACCGGGTAAAGTTTCCCGTTTGAAATACATGCAATTTTTTTTTTTACGTCGTTTATTATATTGGCCGGACGACTGATTATTGCTTGAAATTTTGTTTTTTTCGTCATTCCTCGAGACTTGGGCGTGGAAAAGTTTGTAGTGAACAAATTTTCGTTTGTAGTAGAAGCGAAAAAATGTTATGGGACTTGGAACGATTTTTGTGCCAAAACTTTTGGAAAACTTTTGAAGAATTTCGATTTACAAGTGTTATTGTAACATTGTATGACGTTAAACACGGGGACCACGAGATTCTATATTGTGAAAGTCCCTTTAATCCCCTCAGCGTTGAATCGATATATATATATATGTATATATGTGTATGTGTGTGTGTAGAGATATATGTATGTGTGTATGAATACATACAGACACGATATAGCGTGACACGTAGAGTACCTCCGTGCAAGTACTTTCACTATCGGCGATTCAGTTTCCTTTGGGGAGCATGCGGTATATCCTGTGTGTATGTTTATCGCATGGCACTGAGCCTATATGTATATTAGGGTGTGTTGAAAAAAGTCCAAGTCTTTCGATTTTTCTGGCAGTTCCTACATTTGAAGCAGGTACTATCGGGAAATCACTGTCAAAATTTGAGCCCAATCGGACAATATTCAGAGGTTCCGCTTTCGTGAATTCGATTTTGCACGTGATTAACACGTAACAAATTTTTTTTTCTCAGCTGTAATTTTTTCCCCGGGTGAATAAAAAATTGCGAGGATGAAAGCCAAGTGCTACACATAGTATCGAGGTCGCTTGAAACAGAAATATTTTTTGTTTTATAATTTTTAGAAAAAGTTAACAACTTTTTCAACAAAAATCATTGAAAACTGACGAAAAAAAAAATGTTAATTTTTTTTTTATTGTAAAACAAAAAATATTTCCATTTCAAGTGACTCAAATGCTATGTATCGCACTTACATTTCATCCCCGGAATTTTTTCGTTTGCCTGAAAAATTAATTGCAACGAAAAAACAAAAATGGTTTACGTGTTGATCAAAGGCAAAATCCTATTCGTAAAAGCGGAACCTCTAGATATTGTCCGATTGTGCTCAAATTTCGACAGATGTGTCCCGATGGTATCTGCTTCGAATGTAGGAACTGCCAGGAGAATCGAAAAAACATGTCTTTTTTTTAAACACACCCTAATAAAAATATATGCACGTTGCACTACTGTGCGCGGCCCGACTGCACAGACTCCGTGTGCGCATGCCCACCCCGGTGGACCGTTCGACCGGTCATTACGACTGGGCGGCGAGGCTTGCGAAACTCGAGCAATCGCGACCAATCACCATAAAGGCGACACCCGCTCCTTCGCGAACGTTCCGAACATTTCGCATCAGACATTACTTGAGCAAACACCTCAAACGAATTTCACCGAGTTTTTCGTCAACGAACACGGTGGTTCGGAATTTTTATTTTCTTCTCATTTTTTTTTTCGACGAATAAAGATATATATTCGATAATGATCGGTATTGCGGTAATACCGATATTTCGACGATAATCGGTATTACGGTCACCCGTTATGACATATCCTTTTCTCGGTTGTAATATTTGAAACGAAAAAAAAAATTATTTGCGTGGAAAAAAATAAAAATTTCTAAACAGAATCGATTAAAAAAAATTGTTTGTGTTATTTTCGTTGGAAAAGGGACAATTTTTGTGAGAAATTTTGAGGAATGTGCATTCCTCAAAATTATACATTTATTATCATTGCCAAAAATGTCATCTATTATAATTTGTAGCGAACACGAGATTAATGACAGCTTCCCCCAAGTGAAATAATTATGTACAAACTATTTATGGGATTATGCGCATATAGTATATGTATGTATAGTCTGTATATAGTCTATGCATAGTCTACATAGTCTATGCATAGTGTATAGAGTCTACACATAGTTTATGCAGTCAACAAGTAGTCTATGCATAGTTTATATAGTCTATACATGGTCTATGCATTGTCTATACAGTCTATGCATAGTTTACATAGTCTTCATATAGTCTATGCATTGCCTATACAGTCCATACATAGTCTATCCATTGCCGATACAGTCTATGAATAGTCTATGCATCGCCTATACAGTCTATGCATAGCTTACATAGTCTACATATAGTCTATACATAGTCTATGCATTGCCTATACAGTCCATGCATAGTCTATGCATCGCCTATACAGTCTATGCATAGTTTACATAGTCTATACATAGTCTATGCATTGCCTATACAGTCTATGCATAGTTTACATAGTCTATATATAGTCTATGCATAGTTTACATAGTCTATATATAGTCTATGCATAGTTTACATAGTCTTTATATAGTCTATGCATTGCCTATACAGTCCATACATAGTCTATCCATTGCCGATAGTCTATGCATAGTCTATGCATCGCCTATACAGTCTATGCATAGTTTACATAGTCTATACATAGTCTATGCATTGCCTATACAGTCTATGCATAGTTTACATAGTCTATATATAGTCTATGCATAGTTTACATAGTCTTTATACAGTCTACGCATTGCCTATACAGTCTATACATAATTTACATAGTCTATATATAGTCTATGCATAGTTTACATAGTCTTTATACAGTCTACGCATTGCCTATACAGTCTATACATAATTTACATAGTCTATATAAAGTCTATGCATAATTTACATATGATCTATGCATAGACTATACATACATTTTCTCCCCGGTCTTGCTCCCTTCGCCATCACCACCGATCGCATATATTTCTCAAGCTGCATTCGACCGTGATAATGATGACTCGGTATATGATAATTGATATTCCAGACGAAGATTTGCTTTCGTCTCCGAAAGACCATCATCTGCACCGGAATCGGAAAATTATCGGTTTATCGCGTCGTCTTATCTCGTATATTACGTACTTAAATGCATGGAGTTTGCGATTACGACGAGAATAAAGCGGGGCGACTCTCGGCGCATTCACCGATTGCGCAATTGCCCCGGGACGGTCGAACGACTTATGTACAATCTACCTCAGGACTGTTTTGCCCTCGAGCTATATAACTGTATTTCTGTTCTTTATCTTCGGTGTGACTATACGAATTTCACCCTTTTTTTTTCGTTTGTCCATGTCGACTTGGAACTTTTTTTTATTCTTAACATTTTTTTTAAACAATTGTTTCTCCATTTTGTTTATCGTTTATCCGTGTTTATCCGTTTATTGTTTATCAAGAACGTGAAGAACGACGAAATCTCATTTCAAAAAGCTCATTTCACGCTTGTGAAGCTCCGGACTTAAATCGGTGACTTTGCGCCCGCTTCGCAGGCACGAAATGACGTCTTTTTGATGGAGGTCGGTCAAAAACGATTTTTTCACTGGGAAATCGTGTTGGGTCGCTTTTTCAGAGCAACGGACTGTTTTTGTGTGTTCGTGTGGGTGTGTTTTTTTTGTTGTCCATCTTCTCCCCAATTGCTCCAGAAATCGTTTGCACATGGTCAACGTGACATTTATGTGGCATTGTGTCGTCGCCGAACGACAAAGTCGACGGTGCGCCTCCGGCGATTCGATCATTTTATCTCGATCCGACATATTCGCGGTTGCATTCGATTCACGTGAAAGCCGATGTATATATACGGACGAATCCACCCGGCCACCAATGTCATAAATCATTGATTATTTACTGCCCGACGTCGAAAAGTCGACGTCGCACCCTGTATCGCTATATGGGTTCTTCGACTTCGTCGACGAACAACGACGAAAAAAAAGTCGAAAAGATCCATTCGCGTATTATTCGCGGCTCGACATTGATCTACTTGGTTGAATGAAAAAAAAAAAAAAAAAAAAAAATTGGACGCCGGTCTGCGATATCTCACGGAAAGTCATCGGAATGACAACGACGACGAAGATAAACGTGCCAATGAAAAAAAAATAAAAATAAATAAATAAATAAATAAAATAAATAAGACAAAAAAATTGTCAAAGCTAAAAAAAAGTTTCGAAGGAATTGATTAAAAGAAATTTAATTGCATATGAAGATTAGATTAATTAAGCGATTACAACGATCTTCACTAACGATCATTTTGAAATCATTCTCCGAAAAAAAATTAAATAAAATAAGGAAAAAAAATTGTCAAAGCAAAAAAAAAAGTTTCGAAGCAAATAATAAAAAAAAAATTTAATTCCATATGAAGATAGGATTTATTAAATGATCACAACGATCTTCACTAACGATCGAAACTCAAATCATTTACCAAAATAAACGAATAAATAAATAAATAAATAAATAAATAAATAAATAAATAAATAAATAAATAAATAAATAAATAAATAAATAAATAAATAAATAAATAAATAAATAAATAAATAAATAACAACTAAAAAAAAACTTCTCGTACTAAGTAACATTTCTCCAAAAAATGTTTGTTCGTTGTCCATCGATTTACGAGAGTTGATTTTCGATCGAACTGAGTTCGCACGATTGAATAACGTCCATTGGGAAGATTGAATGAAAATCCAAATGGTCTCGTGACACGTATAAATTCGTTGATTTCGCAATTAGCATAATTCCGGGAGGATTGCGTGATGGTCCCGATAATACACACCGTCGAATTTATATCCATATTCATTAAGGGGCCCCAAACACAAACACACACACACACACCCAAAGACTCCACCAAATTAATATCACACTCATACTCACACCAACACACGTCACTATCTCCACTCGAATTTGTTTTAACACCTGTTAAAGCTTCTTTCGTACACGTATTTGCACTAAAGCACTTGAAAAAAAAAATTGAAGGAGACGAAATTAAATGAAATGAATCCACACGTGTGTGTGTGTGTGTGTGTGTGTGTGTGTGTGTGTGTGTGTGTGTGTGTGTGTGTGTGTGTCAAGAGTCAAAATACATTGGACAACAAGTCGTTTATTTCTATCGTCGAATTTCCACATTCGACATTGTCGCGAATGATTGCGTGGGCGAGTTTAAGGTGATTCCCATTTTGTGTGAACGAAAAAAAAAAGACCACGTGGCTCATTCTAACAATTACATTGCTCGTTATTTCGGAATCGTGAAAAACACAGAGTGCGAACGTGTCTCTGCACGAACTTTTATCGCCTTGGTCCCTTTTCCACGTTTCGCGTTTATCGCGAGCTGCACGATTTCGACTGTATATATATATATATATATATATATATATATATAAGTCTTAGGGTGTGTTGAAATAAGAAGAGTGGTTCGATTCTTGTGGCAGTTCCTGCATTCGAAGCGGATACCGTCGGGACACATCTGTCGAAATTTCAGCCCAATCGGACAATGTTCAGAGGTTCCGCTTTCACGAATACCATTTTGCGTTTGATCAACACTCAAACCTTTTTTGTTTTTTCGTTGCCAATAATTTTTCAGGCAAACGAAAAAAATTCCGGGGATGAAAAGTAAGTGCGATACATAGCATTTGAGTCACTCGAAATGGGAATATTTTTTGTTTTACAATGAAACAAAAAGTTAACATTGTTTTTTTTTGTTAGTTTTCAATGATTTTTGTTGAAAAAGAAAATTGTCGACTTTTTCTAAAATTATAAAACAAAAAATATTCCTGTTTCAAGTGACCTCGATACTGTGTATAGCACTTGGCTTTTATCCCCGCAATTTTTTATTTACCCGGGAAAAAGAATTGCAGCTGGAAAAAAAAAATTTGTTACGTGTTAATCAGAGGCAAAATTGAATTTGCGAAAGCGGAACCTTTGAATATTGTCCGATTGGGCTCAAATTTTGACAGATGCCTCCGGATAGTATATCCTTCAAATGTAGAAACTGCCAGAAGAATCTAAAAACTTTATTTTTTTTTCAACACACCCTAATATATATATATATATATGTGTGTGTGTTCGCACGCGTGTGTGTGTGTGTGTGTGTGAGCCAAGAGACACACATTTGTCGTGGCCGCGAAACGCATTGCGAAATTATACAAAACAACGAAACGAAAAAATATAATAATAATATGTATTATGTACAAATTACGACGTTGTAGTTGAAATTTAACGTTAGAGAAACGTGCCAAAACGTGATATTTCGTCACTACACTCGCCAGATCCTCGCCGACGTACTTTTCAAACAGTTTCTCTTGATGCTGAGCCCCAACAATACAATTTTAATAATCGCGAATGTGCTACAGCTACGTACACACACACATATATATATATATACATATATATTTTATTTTCATAGATGCAGAATTTTACGAGTAGTGACGAACGTCCTTCGTCCGGGTTTTCTCTTGGGCAGCGTAATCGTGTAACTCCCATAAAGCACGAGAGTTTCATTCTGTAATTCAACGTTTGCCGGTAGATTAAACTTTCAAACAAACGACAATGCTGCGAAAGTATTTTTCGTTTGTCACGCACGAACGTTGTCCGGAAAATGCGACGACGGGGTGGAGGGGGGAAAGGGGGGGGGAGGGGTTTAATGGGCGATTATGTGAAACGATTGTGATACGTGTGGGTGCGGACGAGCGACGATCAGGTGGATGGTGAGAGAGAGGTTAGACAGAGAGAGAGAGAGAGAGAGAGAGAGAGAGAGAGAGAGAGAGTGACAAGTGTTATTGCAATCGTCAATTGCACGTATAAAGATTTTACGAGAGGTCGGTGAAGATTGGCTTTTACCTCCATGAAAAAAGGGTTTGAAATACTGGGACCAATGAAAAAAAAAGAAAAATTTTAAATAAAAAAAAAATTTTGAATAAAAAAATAATTTTTAAATAATTTTTTTTTCTTCAAATTTAAAAAGTTGAAAAAATATATAAATACTGACCAATGAATAAATAAACAGACATCGATTCAATTTGGAAAAAAACCAAAAAAATCGTAAATAATTTTTGCTTTTAAAAACAAAAAAAAATCGAAAAAAAATGTATTTGTATCTGTTTCCATTTTGTGTGATAAATAAACTTTCTCTCTCTTACGAATGGCATCGCGATGTCACATCGTGGGAAAGTTGCGTCATTGAATATTTATCAGTCGATGAATTTCCACGTTATTTCCAATGATATTTCACGGTTGAACGAAAATTTCAATTATTATTATTATTATTATTATTATTTTTTTTTTGGTGAACAAATGTCGCGGGACCGTGAAATTATCGGCTTGTTCGAAGCACATCCGGCAGTGTGATCAGGGCACTCATCCCGTTTCAACGTTGCGTCACTCTTTTTTCGGACCGAGGAAATGAAATGTCGAAAAAAAAAAAGAAAAATAGAAAAACAAATAGAAATTCATATTATGTATTGAGCTTTGTCATAGTGGGACCTAATTTTTTCTAGGTACATTCTTGAGATTTCTGTACTCAGAATGTCCCTAAAATATTAAAAAAAAAAAAAAAACAAGAGCGCACTTTGTCAAAGCTTCACAACGAAAATCAAATTACAATGTAATGAATTTAATTAATTTAATTCATCAAGTTGACTGAGAAAAAATAATTTAATTATTTTGATTCGATTTAATTTGATTTCCTGAGACTTTTATAAAATTTCTTAAAATATTCGGAAATCTTAATTTTTCAATATTAAAAATTTGCGAAAATCTTTTTCACGTCTTTTACAATTTCATAATTTTCTCTTAATTGTAATGAATATTTTGTTTTTTTTTTTTAAATTCAATTACCGATTTCTAATTATTCGAGATACAATCTGTTTCCAACGTGTTATCGAATATTCCTCGTTCACGGAACAGTCATCATCATCGCCCCATTCGCTACTTTCAAATGTCAGACACCAATAAACTCTCGCACATAAATTTCCGCAAATTCGATAATTAACCGACGACTCGTGACCGATCGAATTGATTATATATCGCCAATAAAAATTGCTTATCATCCGTATTCACGATTTTTCCGATAATGCCCGATTTTAAAATCGATAAAATTTTAATGTGACGTTACTCAACGAATCATGTCAAAGGGCCAGGAAAGTTCCTTGTTCGATATAAAATGAAAATAAAATGTAAATAAAAAAAACTTCTTGTCAATAAAATGAATTACGAAATAAATTAAACGCTGATTGATAATAAATCGATAATATTTGTCAATAAAAATTCTCATAAGTCACATTCACGATTTTTCCGATAACACCCGATTTTAATATCGGTAACATTTTTATGTGACGTTACTCAACGAATTATGCCAATACACTCAAAATATAAAAAAACTCGACATTAAAATTACATCAATAATTAATATTTTTTGTTAAAATAAAATTAAACGAATGCTTTTTTGTCTTTGATGTCTTTATTGTTGTTTCTGTATTTTCAAAGCATCACACGATGCTTTTCATACAGACTCGCAATTATTCCACGATCACAGACAAGAAAAAAGAAAAACTACAAGGAAAAAAAAAGATAAAAGAGTTGCTCTCAAAGTGAACTTGTCGAACTGTATCGCCGAGTGAAAGACAAACTGACAAAACAAAAGTTGCACGCTTATTTTATATATTTTCCACGGAGTTCCGTCCACGCTTGGTTCGTCGAGCCAAACAGTCCACACAGTGGAGGACTCGAACCCCATAAGGACGGAGGACCCCATAAGGACGCGACACGACGACGTGACGAACGACTGGACAGCTTTTTATTTTTTTTTGTCTATCGACCGTCTCGAATCTAATATTATCAATCACGCCCACCGTGTGATTTATATCCACCACCATAATCGAGTTATTTCTACCAATTAAATACCTCGTCGCCTTTGGCTCCCCCATAAAAACACGACATATCCATTCCACAGTTTCCACAAACGAAAGAAAAAAAAAGAAGAAAAAAGGTTTGAAGTTGCAATTTGATTTTTTCGGAAAATTAAAAATATCGTCAAGTGAAAACTTTTCGATGGATTTGTGCCAAATGCTGTATTTATATTATTTAATAGTATTATATTTATATATATATATATATATATATATATATATATATATATATATATATATATATATATATATATAACAATCAATTTTGAGTACAAATATATTCGTGAGGAATTATTTGAACGAATATCTCAAAATTTGTGATCGCTATATTGCAAACGTCCTTTTTTTTTTGGTAATTCGAGAACGACATAAAATCCGAATCGTGGTTTGAATCATGACGAAAATTGTAGTCAATGGAGGGAACACAGAGCTGAAAATGTCGAAAAAATGCAGGATCTGTGACTAAAACCGTTCTCGAGTTATAAAAACGATTCAAATTTTCAGAGTTTCATTACACACCTACAGACATTTTCTCCAAATGTGTTTACTCGATGTTTCGGCACATTCCGAACACGGTGACACGAGAATCTCGATAAAAAAAAAAATTCCCACCGTCTCATAGCTTCCTCCATGAGGAAGCAAAAAAAAAAAAAGAAAATAGAGAAAAAATAAATAAATCAACAGCAAGAGACGCAGTGACCCGGTTGGTTTCGTGCCCGGTTCCCAACCCAAGGGTCCCGGGTTCGAATCCCGGCGTCGACACCAATGGAAAATTTTTTCTATGTGTTTTTTTCTGTGTTCTCCCGGTGGTTCGGAATCCACCGTTGAAAAAAATTGGAGGTCCATGATGCATATTGAACATGTCAATATGATCATTAAGCGAGTTTTCGGGTTCGATTCCCGATGCCGAATAGCGTGGCTGACGGTAAGCGGCTGGGCAACGACGAAGCTCCAGATACAGGACGTACGACCTACGACTGTAGCTGTGCGCCCGGCGTTGTTTACAGTCAGCTATCGCTTAGACTAGCTCCGGTATCGTGGAAGAGAACTCGGAAACAACGGATAAGTGAGGCGCCCGTAACTCTTCGGAGATCGGTGTAACAAATACAATACAATAAATAAATCAACAGCTAGAAGAGAAAATCGAAACGCCCACGAAAAACCACGACACTTCATCACACGACACGAAATTTTTCCGGGCATTCTCGCCGCGTGTCTAGAAAAAAAATCAAGTCGTTATTTCTTTTTTTTTTTTTTCGTTTTAAATGGAAATAAATAAATAATGATAATGATAATAATCGAGATTTCTTATGTATTTTATTTTCATCATTATGTTTGATTACAAACCGATGGTGAACGGCGTGGCGTTACGCGCCAAAGTGTCACCAAGTTGGAGAGCGTTGAGAATTAACGGTTGTCGGTGGTCTGTAAATAATCTCGAACGGATAGCGGTAGATCTCGAAGGAGGAGGAGGAGGAGGAGGAGGAGGAGGACCCGTGCCAGACGTCCGCCGTGTAATCGTCGGCGGGTATATCTTCGGATCATTCGGAGTCTCCCGCGGCGAGGCAACACGGCCCGGTCGTTTGCCGGTGAACTTTGTAGACAGAGTGAGAGAGAGAGAGAGAGAGAGAGAAGGAGAGAGACATAGAGAGTGAGAGAAACAGTTAGAAAAGGCTGACGAAGAGTGCGAACGTGATAGAGAGAGAAAGAGAGAGAGGGAGAGATAATTAGAAGAGGATGAAGAAGAGTAAGGGCATGAAAAAGAGAGAGAGAGAGATAGTTAGCTAGAAAATGATGAAGAAGAGTGAGAACGTGAAAAAGAGACAGAGATAGAAATCGAGAGAGATAGAGACAGAGAGAGAGAGGGCTAGAAAAGGACGAGGAATAGTGAGAACGTGAAAAAGAGACAGAGATAGAGATAGCGAGAGATAGAGAAATATCTAGAAGAGGATAAAAAAGAGTGACAACGTGAAAAAGAGAGAGATGGAGATAGGAAGGGACATATAGTTAGAAGAGGATCAAGAAGAGTGAAAACTTGAGCAAGATGGAGATAGAGAGGAAGATAAAGTTAGAAGAGGATCAAGAAGAGTGAAAACTTAAGCAAGATGGAGATAGAGAGGAAGATAAAGCTAGAAGAGGATCAAGAAGAGTAAGAACGTAAGAGAGAGAGAGAGAGAGAAGGAGATAGAGAGGGAGAGATATAGTTTGAAGAGGATCAAGAAGAGTGACAACGTAGAAAAGAGATTGATTGATATAATGTTTATTAGCTTTCTGGGTTATTTGTTGTACACAAATTTACAGCTTTTTTCTTCGACACATATTTTCTGCAGGTAAATATTTTATACGGTTTTTCCTCTTTTTTTAGAGAGAGATAGAGATAGAGAGGGAAAGATAGTTAGAAGAGGATGAAGGAGAGTGACAACGTGAAAAGAAAGAGATAGAGAAAGAGAGGGAGATATATTTAGAAGAGGATCAAGATAAGTGAGAACGTAAAAAAGAGAGATAAGGAGATAGAGAAGGAGAGATTGTTGGAAGAGGATCAAGAATAGTGAGAACGTGAAAAAGAGAGAGATAGAGATGGAAAGGAAATGATAGTTAGAAAACGAAGAAGAAGAGTGAGAAGGTAAAAAAAAAAAAAAGAGAGAGAGAGAGAGAGAGAGAGAGAGAGAGAGAGAGAGAGAGAGAGAGAGAGAGAGAGAGAGAGAGAGAGAGAGAGAGAGAGAGAGAGAGAGAGAGAGAGAGAGAGAGAGAGAGAGAGAGAGAGAGAGAGAGAGAGAGAGAGAGAGAGAGAGTTAGAAGAGGATCAAGAAGAGTGAGAACTTAAGCAAGATAGAGATGGAAAAAGAGTTATAGTTAGAAGAGGATCAAGAAGAGTGAAAAAGAGAACGTAAAAAAGAGAGAGACAGAGATATAGAGAGGGATCAGTCAGCAGACGAAGAAGAAGAGTGAGCACGTGATATCGAGAAAGAGAGTTAGAGCCAGATACCGGAATAATCATACGTTTATAATTTGATGGTAATTTAGTTTGCAGAATGAGGATTCCGCCATCGAACCCGGGATCAACGTTGTTATGCAAGTGACAAGTCTATGACTTTATGCGCGAGAACGACACACCGACACGAGTGCCGGTACGGTGTCCACGGGACAGCCATACGGACGACCAGACAGTCGTGTAATCGCCATAAAATCCATCGTGTACATATGGGCTAATGATATAGGTCATTCCATTCAAAATCCAGACGTTTCGACGCGATGGCCTTTGACCGTTGAAAAGACGTTCCAGTAGGAAGCTGTAATAACGTATGTGCATAAGCATGTGTGATTTTGTATATGCGACTTGAAGATTCGCAATAACCTATCGAACTGTCGATATCTGATGCTGAAATGGGGGGGGGGGGGGGAGAAAAGTTGAGAAGCTGTTTGACGATTGGATTACAAATCGTGAAACAGTCGGACTGTCGTTTGTTCGGACTTTGCAAGAACCGGTATTTCAAAATTGTTTTTTTTTTATTCGACTTGCTTCGAAAACGGGTCATTTTACGCCTCCGCAGCGGACGCAAAGTGAACCATTTCAGTCGAGAGCATTAAATATGAGTGCTTTTGAGCGGCGGGGTCGGATATAAAAAATCGTGTGCATCAGAGACGTCGTCAAAATCGCATTCTTTACGTGCAAAATATACTTTTTTTTTTTAAATAAAATGATGAAATTTAATAATGTAATGAAATCTTGCTACAAAAAGAAATTGGAAAAGAAATCGAGAAAAAAGGTTTAAAAAAAATGTTTTCATTGTGATTTTCTTATCTTCCTCATCTGATTTTCAAATTCAAGGAAAAAAAAATAAATGAAATAAGGAAATGAATAAAATAAATAAAAATCTCCAAAATGAAAAACTTCAAAAACTGTTAAAAAAAAATGAAATTAGGAAATAAATAAATAAAAAATTCCAACAGGAAAAATTTCAAAAACTGTAAAAAAAATAAATAAAAGAAGGAAATAAATAAAATAAATAAAAAACTTCAAAAACTGTAAAATTCGGGAAAAAAAACGTGAGTAATGCATAATAACCCTTTTTTGCCGTTTATTTCGTTCCATTTGTTTGTTTACGTTTGTGTTTTCAATAAATCGTGATAAAATGTATCGCGATAAAATTTTGTGCGATAATGATATTCAAGACGTTGTGATTGTGAATCCAGGTGCGTTTTATGGGTCGGATAGAGGTTGGAGAATGGAGAAAGCGTTGGTCGAATAGGCCCGGTGAATGGACCCCCCCCCCATCCTCCGTACACTCGTTGGCCGGCCAAATTCCGTTCGGTCTCGGAGTCTTCTAGCCCACTCGCAAATAATTCATCTTCGAGAACTATGCACCTGTCGTGTGACACAAAAACGCCAAGACGACACACACACACACACATCTGTCTCATGTTGATGATGAAGGTTCAACGATCGAAATTCTATGGTTCTATTATTGGCCAATCAACGCCTACGATTGAGTCAACAACGGAAGATGAATGGAACCGTAGTTGTACTTTCCTCACGCAACAACGACGACAAAAAAAGAGAAAAAAAAGGACCGTCCTCCACATAAAAAATAACAACATATAACGAGGGACGAGGCCGTCATGGACGAACCACAAAAAAAAATATTTGCCAAAAATTTACATTAAAAAAATAAAAAGATTTTTTCGTTTTATTTCATTTATTTATTTATTTTTTTTTTGTGATTATGATTTCCATTGACTTTTCTATGGTTCTATTATAATCACAAAAAAACTATTCGCAAAATTTACATTTGAAAAATTGAAAGATTTCTGTTTTTTTTTTTTTTTTTTTTTTTTTTTTTTTTTTTTTTGTCATTATTAATTTCATTGACCTTTCCATGGGAAAAAAATGAAGATTCCATTGGATATTATTGGTCAAACGTTACGCGTGATTATATGTTCGACGAATGAGACTCGTGGTCGGATGTAAAAGCCGGTCTTTACGTCCGCGTAACCAAAAATTCTGTCGAGCAACGTATTTACGTAATAAGAGAGGAAACGTCGAAATCCCATTTACTTTCTTTCTGATATTTGTTGATTTTTTTTTCCTCAATCTCGACGGTCCACGATCCGTTCGGTTGAATCTCGTGTATCGAGTTGAAAAAAAGAATAAAATCGTTTTTCTATTTCTATTTGTATAAACGAAAGACTATTTTTCAATTTTATTTTTTTATCGCCCAGTTTTTTTTTTATTAATTTTTTTTTATTGATCCTATCCAACCAACAAAATAATGTCAAAAAAAAAGTTCTAAATACACTTCAAACCTTTTTCTACAAATACAAATTTTTATAACACCCAAAATACAATTTCGAATATGCAAAAAAAAATTATTTAAAAAAATGAAACAATTTAAACTACTTTTTTGCTCTCGAATTAAAATAACTTTTTCAATTATTAAGACATTAACATTTTTTAGTCGTCAGTAAAGTTAACTCTCGACATTTTTTAGGTTGAAGAACCGCTGGGATTAAATTTATCCACTTTTCCACCGAAAAGGGTCAACCAGTTGAAAAAAAAATGTAAAAAAATATTTTTTCCCTCCAATTCCCACAAATTCGTTAATTATCAAGATACTCTATTTTTCCCAAATTAACTCGACACAATTCAGAGTGTAAAATCGCACGGTGCAAAATTTACCCACTGTGACCGACAAAAGTTAACCAAATTTTGGAAAACAAAAAAAAATTTCTTTTCACGTTTGAAAAAACAAAACAAAAAAAAAATAAAAAAATAAAAATGTTTAACCAGTCGTTTCTGTCTTCTCAGTGTGCCTAATTGATAAAAAATAACGTACCGGACCCCACTGAGCTAATATCAAACTTTCTTAATATCTCCTCGAGGAACTTGATGCCGGAGATGCTGCCTGAGATGCTTAAAAAGAATTTCACTCGTGCAAACTCCCCTCAGGCTTATATTACACATATATAAGCAGATTATGGCACCTGTCGGACCCCACATCGCCCCCCCCCCTCCTCCTCCCCTTCACGACGGAATAAAATCCGAAGCCAGTGGCAAAAGCAGCTCCTACAATAAAACCAACATGGCCCTGTTCTCACGGGATTACGTGCTCGTCGAATTCCCCCCCCCCCCCCCCCCCATAAGCTTCATACGCATGCGCAAACACGCCTGTGGGCTTATACGGACAAAGTAATTATGGTAATTAAAATTACGTCGAGCCGCGAAGACGCTCGACGTCATCGACGAGACGTCTTCATCTTATTTTGTCCCGACCGACGTTGTTCGAATCACGCCCTCTGTTGCCGAAATCATTCGACGACGTCGGCAATTATCGTCCGACAATCGTGCAACAGTGTCATTGACCTTAATGCCACTCCGTCGAATAATTCCCGTCGATCGCCGAAAAAATTTACAAATTAATATATTCACCGAAAAATTGTTAATTAACCGAACTGATTTGAAAAATGAAAAAATAAAAAATTAAAAAAAAATGATCTAACGTCATCTTAAGTTGACTATTGAAAATTTTACAAACTCTTTTGTGCGATGCGTGATGAAGATGTGAAGTGTCAATGATGTTTGTACATCGGTGTGCGTCGATGATTTTTCACGAAAGAAATTACGGGGACCAATTTTTTTTTTTTTTTTTTTTTTTTTTTTTTTTTTTTTTTTTTTTTTTTTTTTTCATTACCGATTTTATTGGGAATTTATTTATGGTTTATTTTTTACTTATGAATATATTTTTTTTGAATTATAATGTCCTAGTAAAATATATGGATAATCTTTGATGATAAATTGTCAATCGCGTTTCTAAAAAGACAATTTTTTTCAACCTCGTTTTTGAAAGCAGGGTCAGATGGACCCTGTTCTTTCAAAATTTTTCTAATAAATATGGTCAATAAAGTTGTTTTTTTTTTAATGAAAAAAATGCATGACTCAAACTGAAAACTTCTACTTCACGATAAAATTCAATATGAAATTCATAAATGAACTTTGGCAATAAATAAAACAAAGTCGTGAATGAATCCTTCGAACGAAAAAATGTTTGAATCATAATTTTGCCAATAGACAACAAAATTTTATGAACCAGAGTTTTAATTCCATCTCAAGAGCGAATAAACTTTCTACAAAAAAACACACGTATAGCGATATAATTTTTTTTTATATGGCTAGCGGTTAAAATGTTGTCATGGGTCAATTGGACCCCCCTTCTCAGGAATTGGTTTGAAAATGATCGGTTCTTTCGTAAAAAAATAATAATTATGTTTCCGAAGATAGAAAAAAAAAAAAAGATTAAAAAAAATCTGGTTCACACCAACAACCTAAACTCGAATTACGCATATATAGTGAAAATGCAGTGCTGCAAAAATTAGACGGAATATATTCGCCGCGTTTTAACGATCGTAATAAAACGGCCGAGAGAACAATCTCGGTCGATCGGTTGAAAAAATTACATTTCACGATAGACCGTTGAATATTTTCTCACGAAAGAATGGCGGCGTTCGCGTTGAAACAGTGACACTCGCCTATTTGTTGTATTTATGTGCGAGGGAAAAAAAACGAGAAATAGTTGGATACGTTGAGTTATGTACGAATGGAATGTTGCTGGAAAAAAGGTTTGGAGAGAGTGAAATTTACGATGGTAACCCATGTTAAATGGTACTGCTGAATGAAAATTCGAGTTGCATGGATGTATAATGGGTGAATGGGTATATACAGGGTGTTCCAATGACTATTAGGACCTCAGATATCTTCGAAACTACTAGGTTCACAGAACTATTTGCTGGATCAAAGTTGCACAGCACGAAGGGGGCCATCCAATGATACCAAAGTGCCTACTCCCACCCCCACCCCCAGCCCAGGGGGTGGGGCAACTTCAAAATCTTAAATGGGAACCCCTATTTTTTATTGCAGATTCGGATTCCCCATAAAAAAATACGTAACTTTTATTTGAAATTTTTTTTTCGATTCGTGATAGATGGCGCTGTAATCGCAAAAAATCCCCGAAAGTACAGAAAGGCGATAATACTTACAGTTTCGGTGGTAAATCAAATTACTACGTTTATAGTAAACACAGTAGCACGGTAGTGTGTATTTATGTACACATTCCTTCGACAGGTACAGAAAGTACAGAAAGATGATAATACGTACTGTTCCGTCGCGGACGGAACGCGTGAATTTTCAATATTTTTATGTACGAGAACTTCGTTAAACGCCCATACGGGCATCAGGCCAGAGCGTGCCTCTCTGACCTGAGGGCCATTGAAAATTCACGCGTTCCGTCCGCGACGGAACAGTACGTATTATCATCTTTCTGTACTTTCTGTACCTGTCGAAGGAATGTGTACATAAATACACACTACCGTGCTACTGTGTTTACTATGAACGTAGTAATTTGATTTACCACCGAAACTGTAAGTATTATCGCCTTTCTGTACTTTCGGGGATTTTTTGCGATTACAGCGCCATCTATCACGAATCGAAAAAAAATTTTCAAATAAAAGTTACGTATTTTTTTATGGGGAATCCGAATCTGCAATAAAAAATAGGGGTTCCCATTTAAGATTTTGAAGTTGCCCCACCCCCTGGGCTGGGGGTGGGGGTGGGAGTAGGCACTTTGGTATCATTGGATGGCCCCCTTCGTGCTGTGCAACTTTGATCCAGCAAATAGTTCTGTGAACCTAGTAGTTTCGAAGATATCTGAGGTCCTAATAGTTATTGGAACACCCTGTATATGCATATATATATATATATATATATATATATATATATATACATATATTAGAGAGGTCTCAAGAAAAGTTCATAAAATACGAAAACTTCATAAATTACATTCAACAATTATCTTATTTCTAATTTTTTGTGGCAATTTTTTGTTAACAATAAATTCGAAAATCACCTCTATCACAATCTCTAATATATATCTATATATATATATGCCCCCCACCTCCCAAATTGCTTAAAAGTAAAAATTCATAAGTTGAATTAATTAAACATATTTTATTTCTAATATTATTATTATCATCATTGTTAAAACAAATCAAATTCAACAAACTACCAATTTAAAAAAAAAAAAACTATTTTCTCAACGATGATTTTAAAAATATAGAAATATTTTATCTTTTCGCCAATTCAGAATCTTAATTTTCATTTCTCACAATCAATTCGATAATTATAAAACAAACTTTTTCCCAACGAAAGAAGAAGAAGAATGATAATTTAAAAAAAAAAAAATAGAAATATATTTTATCTTTTCCGTGTTGTTTCGAAAACGTCGTCAATCTGTGTTCGCAAAAAAAAAAAAAAAAAAGGAAAACAAAGTTGGAATTGCATTTGGTTGTAAACGGGGTGCAGGAAGTCCGTTTAGAGGAATGTTAAATCTACGATCGGCGATAACTTTTAACGATCGCGACAACAGGTGCAGGGGCCCTCTCTCACGTCGGAAAATAAGTTGCGTTGCTCGGTCGAATCATGAAAGTCACGAAAACACGACCGGACAACTCGTGCCCGAGGGTTGCAAGTAAAGTTTGTCCACGGTGCTGAGAGACCACCACACGTTCGAAACGTACTCGATCGTGTCTGTACACCCGCGACCGCCTTTGCGAATTACGTGGCGCGAGACACATTTGTCGTGGTCCAGATACAAACGTTAGATGTGAGTCTGTGAACTTCTAACCGGAGCGTACCGGCACGACAAATGGAAAGGAGGAAGTCGATGATGATTTTTTTCTTCTTTATTTATTTGTTTATTTATTTATTTACGTTCTATTATCGACGAGTTATCGAGGAATATGCCGATGTTGAGATTCGACGGGATATCTTGTATCCTGTCATTGTACATTTTTTTTTTTGGGCCATTTGGGGTAATCGTGTGTGTTGTGTGTGAGATGGTACGTCATTTTGCCGTTAGTGCGAGTGGGATCGAGCTATGGAAGTCGCAACTTGGGGGACAAGGATAAGAGAAGACATTTTTTGTCTATGGACGAGTTTTAAATAATTTTGTAACTTTTAGCTTTTGAAATTGGAGATGAGAGAAGTATTGATAACATTTTTGTCAGTCTTCGTAGACACGAGAAATTGGTTTCGGTTATAATAAAAATAGTATGAATAATAAAGTTTTATTAATATAAATAATAAAAATAGTATAAATACTAAAGTTTCATTAGTTATAATAATAAAAATAGTACAAATACTAAAGATCCATTAGTTGAAATAATAAAAATAGTATAAATACTAAAGATCGATTAGTTGAAATAGTGAAAATAGTATTAATACTAAAGTTTTATTAGTTAAAATAATAAAAATAGTATAAATACTAAAGTTTCATGAGTTAAAATCATAAAAATAGTATAAATACTAAACTAAATTTCTTTAGTTAAGACTAAAATTTATTAGACTAAAATTTCATTATTCACAATAATCAAAGAAAGTATAAATACTAGAATTTCATTAATTTAAATAGGATAAATACTATTAACACTAAAATTTCATTAGTTAAGATAATAAAAATAGTACAAACAGTCCATTTTCATTAGTATAAATAATACGAATAGTATAATTATCATAGTTTTATCAATACAAACATCCGGAGCGACTGGAAAAGAGGTGTCAAAAAACAAGAACTAGAAAGGAAAACGTCTATTCTTTCGCAATACCGAAAAAAAAAAAAAAAAAAAAAACTTTCTTAGGGACATTGACTGCGAAACGTTCGAAACGCCGGGCGGGTGTGTCATTATAAAGTCCGTGAAAATAATTTCACACCGAGAAACCCGTATCCGTTATCATTATTCCGAACGATGCTCGACCGTGCGATGCGCGCGCGCGCGCTTGCGCACCTCGTCGCATCGGACGTTGAAATACGACGTGGGTGTACCCGCATCGAGATTAACGTTTGATGGTACGTGTTTATACGTTCGGCCATCGAAACATCTGAGGCGAGGAAAACATTTTTGTTTTTTTTTTCAAAAAAAAAAAAAAAGAAAAAAAAACTGAAAACCGATAAGAAAAATATTTTTAAGAATCTTCCGGACCGTTGAATTAATCGGACGAAAGATATATGTATATGTATATCACAGGAACGTTGATTTATCCACAAAAAGAAAATATTTCATTTATATAGGTGCTTAGCCTACTTCCGAAATGAAAAGTCGAACGAGTTTGTGAGTCGGTTTCGAGCTTCGAGGGTTTTGTACCGTTATATTATCGTGAAGCTAGTTGCTTTATTAATTATCCGTCACGAACCATATTCGAACCATATTTGTTCGTGGTGACTGATGAAACAATGAAAAAGAGCAAATTTTTAGTCGAAATTATTAAAAAAAAAATTTTTTTTTTCAAGTAGTACATTTTTAAGGCATGGAAAAATTGAAAATTGATAAAATGTAAGTATCGAAAATTGAAATTTATGATTCCAATTAATTTACTTTTCGTAGTAATTAATCATCATTGATTGAAATGGTAAGAATTACTTATTGTAGTAATTATATTATTAGGTTAAAATTGGCTGAAGTGTTAGACGATGATTTCGACTCGGGCGAGACTCGGCAAATCTCGTGGGACACACCTGTTTGTGTCTCGCGAAATTCTCAACCTGTTATATTCCTCGTAATAAAGATTTTAGCCACGAGACCGGATCCCGGATTCGAATCCGTCGTTGTTGCCTCTCTCTTTCTCTCTCTCTCTCTCTCTCTCTCTCTCTCTCTCTCTCTTTCTCTCTCTCTCTCTCTTTCTTGTTTGCGTACACTTTGACGTAATTAACTGCATGATGGATGGAACAGAGATGACGAGAAGAGTTTCGATCAGCGATTTGCGAAGCGACGAGCAAGTTGAAAAATAAAAATAAAATTTATTTTATTTATTTTATTTATTTTATTTATTTTATTTATTTTATTTATTTTATTTATTTTATTTATTTTATTTATTTTATTTATTTTATTTATTTTATTTATTTTATTTATTTTATTTATTTTATTTATTTTATTTATTTTATTTATTTTATTTATTTTATTTATTTTATTTATTTTATTTATTTTATTCATTTTATTTATTTTATTTATTTTATCTATTTCATTTATTTTCATTTATTCATTTTTTTACGAATAAACGAAGACGCGAAAATTGAGGAAGAGTAAAAAAAAATGAATTAAAAGAAAAAAAAATAATGTCTAGATAAAAACGATGGCGGTTTCGCGTGGAACTTTCACCTCTTCGGTCCGGGGTATTAACTCTTTGCTAAGCCTCGCCGTGGATATTATTTCTGACGGTGCCAACCGGGCTCCACGACTATACGCTCCGCTTTGAGGCGATCATCGCGTTACGTTTTTAAAGGTGTGACACGACGTCGCGCGGTTTGCCACCAAGTTGTTTGGATTCGATGAAACGCGATGGGATTGTAAAAAATTGTTGTTGTTGTTGTTGTTGTGCTGAGGCATTCATCTGTTAAACGTAACTGTTTGCGTAAACTGATTAACGCGTTTTTGTTTCTAGTTTTTCATGAATTTCGGTCTTTTTATGATTAAAATTTCTTTATTATTTTTTTTTTTTTTTTGTTAATTTTTTAGGAGGAGTTTTTCGTTAAAAATTGACAAGATTTAGCGTTAATATACCTTCAATTCTTTGATGCAATATATAATTTATAACTCAATCTCGGTACAACATTTTTTTTCATCGTAAAAAGAAATGAATTTTTTTCAACCCAAATCACTTCGTCTTCGTCTTGGAGAAAACAAAAAAAGTCTACGATCACAAAAATATAAATAAATTTTATAGGATTCTTAACTCAACAATTATATCATGAGATTATAAATCATGAATATTTGAATTTCAATTGAAATTATAAATTTTTATAAAAATTATGAATTTGAATTAAAAATTACATTTTTATTAAAATTATGAATTTTCATTCAAATTATAAATTCCTATTAAAATCATGAAGTTGAATTAAAAATTAAAATTTTTTATAAAATTATGAATTTTAATTAAAAATTAAAAATTTTTATAAAAATCATGAATTGTTATATTTGATTCAATTGAAACTATAAATTCCAATTGAATCAAATATAACAATTCCCTCAACGCAAAACCGTTGAATCAAATAAAAACGTTGTATCAATTTCTCGAAGCACGAACGATCGTTCTTTCAACTCTTTTTTTTTTTTTTTTTTTTCTACGACGGTTCGCGAGTTACACATCACACCGTGGATCGGTGTAATACGGATGGGAAAGAGACCGTCCTTCGGTCCAGAAGACGACGCCGAGTCCCGGACACGAGGGGCAAGAAAAATCCGGAAAACACCAGAAATGGATGAAATCAAGACGAACGATGCAATTAGCGAGAATCGCGGTCGCGTGCACACACGTCAAACTATCCACGAGTAAAACACTTCACACACAAGATTTTAGACCTTCGGGTTGTGATTTCCAGCGCGGCTCTCGCTCACTCTCCGGACTCTATATAAATTCTCGTTATTGCTCAAGTTTTTCACCGCCCGGCGAACACATCGACCGACGGATTTTTCTCGACGAAAACGACGGACGAGAGACACGCGCGCGCGCGCCCAACGTTTTACTTTCTTTCTCGTTCAACGTTGTCCAGAAAAATCTCGTAATTCTCAGCACATCGTACACGAAACACTCACAACGAACGAAATTATCAAAATTTCATGTTCGAATCAATGTCGAAACAATTTATCACTTTTTAATCAATTATGTTTGTGTTATTTTTTTATTTTTATTATTATCTCACCGAAAATGGATATTTTATTATCGTGCAACTTTGCTCGTTTTTGGAGGGCAAAGTGTCGGGAAAAGTTGTAATTTTTTTTCATGAAAAATTAAAAATTTCCCAACTTTGACGATGACGAATAAAAATTAATTGTTTTTGAATTTTTTTTTTTTTTTAATTAATTAACGACATGGAAGAATTTTTTTGAACGATGTACTGTTATTGATATTTATTGAATATCGTTCTATTGATGAAAAAATATTCAATAAAATAAAGGTACCCTCATATATATATATATATATATATATATATATATATATATATATATTGTAAGAATTATTTTCTCGACCACGTATAAAATTTAAACCAGGAGAAAATTCTTTGAATAAATTTTTTCTTCTTTTAAAATCTTAAAAAATAAAGAATAGATCTGTGGGACCGACGGAGAAAATATCGTTAGAATTGCTTTTTGGAATAATATGTATTTCGTAACGCGAATTTGACATTCGCCGAGCCTCGAAGAATATATAAAAAAAAATATGAACAGTAAATCGCCCCAAGCAGGCGGACGTGACAACGGCCACAAATATTGAAAAACAAATTGGTCTTGCCAGACTTAACGCACTCTTTTATGAATTTTCGTGAACAACTCAATAATATATCCGCGCATTCCATTGAATAGAATCACCCCCTAAATAATTTAACACACAAATATAAATAAAGTATCGGCGCCTTCAACCGAATACACTCACACCTGCAATAATTTAACACACCAATACAATAAGATATCCGCGCCTTCAATCGAATCAAATCACACCTGAAATCAATTACACTCAAATACAATAATATATCCGCTCCTTCAATCGAATAAAATCACCCCTGAAATCATTTAACACACAAACAGAATAATATGTCCGCGACTCACTCGTACAAATCACACCTGAAATTATTTAACACGCAAACAGAATAATTTATCCGTGACTCAATCGTACAAATCACACGTATATTAATAAATATTAGCGAGAACGTTCAATTTTACACAACAGATTGAAGATATGTCTCAACGTATGAACATGATAGGCAATTCACTTCGTTCGAGCCCCGCGTATATGGTAGAATTGCGACTTTTCGAATATTGCTCCACACGTAATTAAAAGAAGAATAATAACAACAAAAACATAGCCGGAAGCCGATGATCAAACAACATTAATTGTTGCGGTACTCATCTCGTAAGTTCGTCGATCGCCCAGAAGTTCTTGAGACGCACACCATCGAATTTCTGAGAAATATATCGCCACGATGCTCCGGTGTTGTTCCAGCGATGCTGTGACCCCGTGTAGTGGATGGATGGCGATTATTGCCAACGATTCGAGAGGATTCCGAACGATCGTGTTCTTCACATGCCGTGGAAAGACGTGTATAAATTATGTCCACCACGTGGACGAGCCCGTTGGAATTCAATGGTCGAATTAACGGCGTCAAACTCTCGTATCGTCGAGACAAATGATTATGACGATCGACGAATGTTATAAGACTTATGAAAATTGCTTAACGGCCGCCTTTGCGCGACGCCGTGATAAGATTTATCAAAAATTACGTGTGTGAAAAACCCGTGTATGGGTCAATTTGTCGAACTTTAACGTTGTGCCCGTGTATTCTCGGACACTGCCGGAAAACGAATGGGGGGAGATGAATCGCTCGCGTAGGCACGGCGTGTGATCGACGGGCGAAATCTCATTGCGCGATAGCCACGTAATGTAAGTCGTGCTTCACGTACGCACTATTGGGACGCACGGGCAACCAATCAAACAAACGACGCTGGACAATTTACACCTGTAAATCAAGACTTACTGTTCGCGCGCGGGTGCTCGACACCGGACCGCGAATAACCCAGAAAACCGCATTATCGACGGATCGACCCGTTACAATATATATATATATATATATATATATATATATATATATATATATATATATATTGAGGGTGGGCCTTATTTTGGTTGTTTCTTTATAACTTGGATGCTTCCGGAGGATAAGATTGTTGGGAATGAGTAGAGTAAAATATCCTACGAATTTGAGGTCCCTATCTCAATTTTTGAACTTGCCGCCAACCATCCCATAATTTGATTCAAATAACATGTTTTTTATATTTCACAATTTTTTATTTTTTTTTATTCCGACTGAAGTACGACACCAAAAAACCAAAGTGTGGTCCTTATCTAAAGAAGACATGTATTCCAAATCTGCATATTGTATCTTAATATTCTATATCTCCATATTCCCAAAAAACTGAAATTTTATTTTGAAAAAAAATTCACTTCGATTTACAACGAGTCCTTATCATTAATATAAAAAAAATTAAAAATGTCCTGTTCCCTTACCAAAAAGTAACTTTTCACGGCCAGACGTAAAAAATCTCATTTTCAACGACCGCCCTAATATTCAAAACCCGCCCTGACATTTCCCAAAAAAAAAAACTGCAATTTTATTCTAAAGAATGGATTTTGAATCACGACCTGGCTGTTTTTATAATTTATATCACAAAAATAAAAAATGTCGTCCTCTTCATTCGCTAAAAACAACCTTTCTCACACACGGTAGCTAAAAGTGTCATTTTTAACAACCGCCGTAGTGTCGATTTTATTTAGTTTTCATCGTAAAATTTGTTTGGTTTTATTTTTTTCATTGAAAATTGCATAATTAATATAACAAAAATGAAAAATGTCCTTTTCTTTCGCTGGAAAAGAACCTTTTTTACAGACGGTAACTAAAAGTTTACATTTTTCAACGACCATCCTGATGGTCAAACAAACGTTTAACGAAACTCACCGATTTCTCTGTGATCCTCTGCCGGCTGGGGCCGGAAGAATATTCCCAGTGACATTGTTACCGACATTTGCGTTTCTGATGCTACGTTGATCGGCGGAAGTCCTGGGCAGTCTGGGACTTCCCGCGAGTGCGAAGCCCAGGATGCAAGCGGTCAGTACCGCACCTCTCATCCTTGTGCCGAGTCCTCGATGTCCACTCTTCCGCGATGAATCAACACACACACACGCACACACACACACGCACACACACACTCTTTTCCCGGTCACTGACTTCGATGATTATATTCACGTCTATTATCGGTTTCTCCTATCAAAAAAAAAAAAAAAAAAAAATATCCACCGCACTTAACTCTAACGTTCTAAAAAATATTTTGCAAAATATTTTACTTTCGATGAATGTCCTAGGCGTTAAAATAGTTAATTTCTCGTCAAAAATTATATTTCACTGTGATTTTACTCTCAATAAATGTCCTAGGCGTTAAAATACTTATTTTCTCGTCAAATATTATATTTCACTGTGATTTTACTCTCAATTAATGTCCTAGGCGATAAAATACTTAATTTCTCGTCAAATATTATGTTTCACTACAATTTTACTGTCAATAAATGTCCTAGACGTTAAAATACTCCTTTTTTCATCAAATTTTATATTTCACTGCAATTTTACTCTCAATAAATGTCCAAGGCGTTAAAATACTCCTTTTTTCCTCAAATTTTATATTTCACTCCAATTTTGCTTTCAATAAATCTCCTAGGCGTTAAAATACTTCTTTTATCGTCAAATATTATATTTCACTCCAATTTTACTTTCAACAAATGTCCTAGGCGTTAAAATACTTATTTCATCGTCAAATCACTGTCAAATTTCACTGTGATTCTCAACATTCAAAAAACAAAACCCCGAACGTAAAAACGCATTTTTATTTGTTGTTTTTCTTTCTTTTTTTTTTTTTTAATTTATTTAAATTATTGTCGTATTGGGTGAGAATGATGGGAATTGAATTTTTGGGTGAAAAATAGTTTGATTGGTTATCGGGTTCGGGTTGTCGGTAGTGAGTAAATAGTTGTTTCGATATCCTCGCGATCACTGGGGACGGATGTCTCTGGTTGGGTTGGCGTGGCGCGCGGCAACGTACGGACTTAACTAAGTTGTGGGCCGGTGAGTAGAGGTAGAGCCACGGGAATGCCGCTGAATCGTGCCCCGTCCTTGCCTTCCTCCACCCTCTCCCGGCCAAACTCACGCGGTCTCGCTCGTTCCGTTCCGACTCCGTAAACCCGCTACCACAACGCTTCGTCACCCACTTTTATCTCCCTCCACGACACGCGCTTCGTCTATACGGGACATAATTTCGGAATCGTCTTCGCCGTTCGTTCTCCAATTTTCCGGGCTCGAAATTCGGAAATTTCGAACTCGCCACGCTCGAAACGGTCGAGATTCGAAATACGTATATATCAGGGTGGTCCTTATTTGTCGTCAAACGAATTTTCTAACCCTCCCATAAACTCAAATGTCTCGAAATAAATTGATTTCAATAAATGAAACGCTTGATTTTTTTTCAAATATCTCAAAAATTTTGGAAAAAGAAAAAAATCTTATTGAATCTTTTTCGTAGAGATTTCAATTTTCCACAAAAAAGATTATCTGCATTATCGTCGTATCTCACATGGTTTCCGAGTTATTATGAAATTTATCGAAGCTTTTGAGAAACAAGCTATCTCAACTCGCCGATTTCCCGCCGAATTCAATCACCGGAAAATGTTTAAAATCACCATCGAAGATCCACTACCCCGAGTGAACAATGTGCGGAGTTTTGGATTTTTCGGTGCAATACTGCGGAAGTAAAAAAAATATCAACTATCAGGTGACGAAAAGCCTGTGTTAATCAAATGGGGAAATTCGAGGGCTTTGGGGCGGTGCTCAGAATTGGTCTACGAGGCTGGGCCTTCGGCCATGTTAAAATTTATCTTCTCCGAGACATTTAAGCCCATGGGAGGGCCAAAAAACTTTTTTACCCCAAACAAGGACCACCCTAGTACATATATATAGGTATAGTTGGCGTACCTCCTGCACCGGCCGCGTTTGCCACGTTGCCCGACTTCGAGCTCGCCCCACGCCCAAACCGTCAACGTTAGACAAATACCGCCCAGGACTTTTTTTTAGCAAATTCAATTCTCTACAACATTGTTCCCATCAACTTTTCGTCCATCTAGCGTTGTTTAGCCAGCGTTTGGCGAGAAAGACAAAAATTTATTTATTCTCTTCAATTTTGCTTCCTCATAAAGGAAGCTTTGTGACGGTCCGAAAATTTTTTTTCGAGATCTTAATGTCAATAGGTTCAAAATGTCCTAAAACATCCAGAAATGACATTCGTAGAAAATGTCCGGATGTATGTGTGTGTGTGTGTGTGTGTGTGTGTGTGTGTGTGTGTGTGTGTGTGTGTGTGTGTGTGGATCGACCCTCCAAAATTCAAACGTCCATAACTCGAAAACGGTTATAGCTACAGCGCTCAGATTTTGCACACATGTGGTGCCATACAATCTCTATGTCATGTATAATTTTTGCAATAATCGACGCATCCGTTCGAATTTTACAGCGTTTTGAATTTTTCAAAAAATTGTCGTGAACACTCTAGCGTTCGCAAATTTTGAGATATTTGTCTAAATAGTTCTTCAAATATAGAGTTATACCCAAGGTTGTATGGTATTGCATTTGAGCCGAATCCGTCGACAAGTTCGGATTTTATGATATTTTGAATTTTTCAAAAAATGACCTTTGTCGCTTTATTTGCCGTTAACTTCCACCAATCGAACCCAAATTCTCTACAGCTATTGAATGTCATTAAGTTGTGATACATATTAAATTTGGCAAAGATCGGCCAATCGGATCGCATTTTAGAGCAATTCGAAATTTTGAAGTTCTAACCTTTGCAAATTCAAAAATAATTTACGGACCGTGCTGAAATTTATAGACGTGCATAAGCTAACGTTTACCTCTATTCGTGACTAAATTTGGTAGACATTGAACGACGCGTTCAAATTTTATAAAACTTTAATTTTTTATATACGGTCTAGTGTCAATAAACAGTAGAATGAACGAACGGCTCTAATTGAACCGGAACTCGCGACGTTGACGCAGTATTTATAAATCTGAACACTTTTTCAGTTCCCAAGCAGTTTTTCAGTTTGAATGATATTCGAATATTGAATACTATGATCGATTATAAATGAAAAAAGATGCAAGTTGAAACTTGTTTTAGTTCTTAAGCAGTTTTTCAGTTTGAATGATATTCGAATATTGAATACTATGATCGATCAGAAATGAAACAAGCTGCAAGTTGAAACTTGCAAATTGCTTCCTCATAATTTGAGGCAAGCTGCAAGTTGAAACTTGCAAATTGCTTCCTCATAATTTAAGGCAAGCTGCAAGTTGAAACTTGCAAATTACTTCCTCATAATTTTAGGCAAGCTGCAAGTTGAATCTTGCAATTTGCTTCCTATGAATTGTCAGTAGTGAACAAAGATTCCTTTATGAGGAAGCCAAAAGATAAATGCTCCCTCATGGCTCCCTCATAAGGAAATCTTCGTTCACTACTGACAATTCATAGGAAGCAAATTGCAAGATTCAACTTGCAGCTTGCCTAAAATTATGAGGAAGTAATTTGCAAGTTTCAACTTGCAGCTTGCCTTAAATTATGAGGAAGCAATTTGCAAGTTTCAACTTGCAGCTTTTTTTTTTTATGATAGTATCCAAACGCTGGGGGCGAAAAAGAGAGTCTCGGTCGATAGAGGAATAAATTTATGCGTTTCGTACCGTGCGCTTTGATCATCCGCGTTTGGTTCGAGAGAATTTCGGGTGGCTGCGATCAGTTATCGCCAAGCCCGCCACATATATATATATGTGTGTGTGTGTGGGTGTTTGCTCACGCAGCAGGGAACTCGACGTACGTTCGGACTCCCCCCCCCCCTCCTCTCCCTCCCCTGAATATTTTTATTTTGTATTTTTATTTTTATCTTGTTTTATCATTGAGTTATTTTTATTGCTATTTTATTTTATTTTGTAAGATCAAATGCTATATGTAAATGTGTTACTTATTTCTCTTATATTTTATAATTTATAATGAGTATTATTAGTAGCTCTTAATTCTTGTTATTATTTGTTAGACCTTATTCGATTACGAACACTGTTATTTTGTTTCAGTTCTATTTTTATTTTTATTGTTACCTTTTTTATTTTATTTTATCTTGTTTTATCTACTTTTGATATTATTTTCATTTATTATTGTTATTATTTTGTGTATTAAATTATATTGTAGCAAATGTGTGGCACGAAAAACGAACGGTCTGACCGAACGGTTTGTGGTCCCCCGATGAGCCAAAACCAGCAGCAGCAGCACCAGCAGCAGCCACGTTTTTCCACGTGAAAGTAAAGTCCTCTCTTACATCGGTCGAGCAATGGCTTGACTGTGAACGCGTGCCCGTCCCCCCCCCCCCCGATTTCCGTTCGGCTGCGTTCACAAAATCCATCGACGGACCAAAATGTCCCCCCCCCCCACGACTTCTTAACCATCACCAACGAATCCACGGACACTTTCCCAGTCGAAACGAACATTTTCCCATCACCTTGTCACCCTACACTTCAACCTATTGTCACCTCGCGTGATTCGGTTTCTTTTTTTTTTTTTTTTTTAATTTATTACTTCCTTATCATTAGATACGCCTCGCTCAATAAATTCGGGCCAAAATGAACTCAAAAAGAATTGATTGTGATGAAACTTTGATCGACTTGAACTTATTAATTTTTTTTTTCTTTGAATAGAAAGTAATTTTTTTTTAAGTTCATTAAACATTATGACTTGTATTAATCGTAATGGTAAGATTTAGATAACAGAATTTATTTTGATTTGTCCCAATTGGAAGTTTGAATTTTTTTTTTTTTTTTTTTTTTTTTTTTTTTTTTTAACGTAATGGAAAAAAAAATCTTAATCCATTATTTATCGTGAATAAATGGTTCATGAATGTATTTCTTCTACTTCATAACAAAATCATAAAACACGATTTGAAAAAGTTGAAGTTGAACAAACTAAAAGAAGACGAAAAAAAAAAGAAACAAAAAAAAATCACTTAATAATTTTCATTAAAAAAAAAAAAAATTTCTCAAATTCCTGAAACGTAATGAAAAAAAAAATCTCAATCCATTATTCATCGTGAATAAATGGTCATGAATGAATAACACGCGTCCGACATGTAAAATCGTTGCGATCTGACAATGAATCAAGTCGGAAAATCTCTGGGTTTTGTAAATAACATGGTTTTATCTAACCGCGGCTATCCGAACCGAGTCGAACACGCCGGAGAAGTGCATATCGTTCGTACGAGATCGGTGGTGCAGTTCTGGCTGCATCGGAACGTACCTCGGCCGTAACGAGAGCGTGCGCGCGCACTCGCCCAACCGTATTTCCCTGCGCAATCAGTTCCACACCCACAAAGACACAGACACACACACACGCACACACACACATACAACAATTTCACGTTATCCGACGGTATATTATTATCTTATTCCACACGATCGCACGAAAATTGGTTTGCATTTCACTGTCATACAACCGCATTATTATAAACGATTTTTTTTTTTTTTTTTTTTTTTTTTTTTCGTCCAGTTAATTCAAACATCTCTGACTCTTTTCTCCCACAATCATTATGTATATACTTTTGTTGCCTAAGCTGAGGAAGGTCGTTGCAACGAAATCCATACCTAGTATATATATATATAAGATATATATATATAAAAGTTTGGTGTTTCTGAGTTTCGAAATAAAAAATATAATGGCGAACAATTTTATCGATACAATTCTGCTAGCGGACAAACTGTAAATTGTATTTACAGTATATATATGTAAATATATATTTTTTTTGTGTTTTTGGGGTGAAATGGAAGCCGAAAAAAATTCACGACCTCAATCGGCGGAAATTAGGCTTTGACCGTCCGATTCGGAAAAAAAAAAAAATCCTTGCAATACAGATCGCACCCTGAAATTTTTGCCAACTTCATTTCTTGGCCTCCCGAAAGCATAGAGAAAAAAAACCGAAGTTTTCAATCATGTCGGAGCACGAGTTTCTTCATTTGGGGGTAGTTTGGAATTTTTCTAAGGGTTGTAGGTGATCCGAAATTTCTGAAAAAAATCAGGGGTGTTTTTGGGGTTAAATGGAAGCCGCAAAAAAAATCATGAACTGGATCGGCGGGGGTCACGGTTTTCACCGTTTGAATTGATATGGAATCCCTTATATATATATATATATATATATATATATATATATATATATATATATATATATAAATATATCATTGATCCAAGAACAATAAACTGACTGGCTTATAAAACAATGTTTTTTTTTTTCATTTAAAACTCTCATTATATAATTCTCACAACTTTATACAAGAATTGAAAAAAAAATATCAATATCAATCAAAAATTGAATAAAAAAAATAAATATCAATCAAAAATTGAATTTAAAAAAATCAAGAAAAACAAAAATATAATATTGGCGATCGAGTTTGAATGATGATTCGATCAGCTCGCAAACTGATTCTTCAATCAATAATATATTTATATAGACATATATATATATATATATATATACAATTTTTTTGACATATCGATTTCTCTGTCAAGCGTTTCGATCGGCGTTACAGCACGACCCAACATGTACCCCAGTACTCGACATTCTTTTACGTTCGCTCAAACGCCCGTGACAACTATCACACAAGCTTCTGTGTCATATACCCGGTGTGTGTGTGTGTGTGTGTGTGTGTGTGTGTGTGTGTGTGTGTGTGTGTGTGTGTGTGTGTGTGTGTGTGTGTGTCGTGTTCATTGCAAACACACAAGCCAAACCGAGTGGCACGCAATGGTCCCCCCCCGTCAATGAGGGATTGCCCTTTTGACATAATTGCCACGACGAAACGACGCGTATGGCACTCGCATAATTCATAAGCCGGGTAGCTCTCTACCGGCGTGTCTGCTTTATGGTTGAGCAACCCGATCGTGTAACCGATCGTGTCCGATAGACATCGTTTCGATCCCTCCGATCGTTACGTCTCTCTTATGAATTCTTTTTTTTTTTTTTTTTTCACAGCCCCTTCGATGGCTTCGTTTGTTTCCATTTTCATTTTTTCAACGATTGGGATAACGAAATTCAATTTCTTTTTTTTTTTCAAAACCATTTTTCAGTCGCATTGGCTGAATTTCCCAATGCGACTGAAATTTTTATATCATCGGAAGAAAAATTTGTCTGATACGCTTTCTTCATCAAAAAGATGCGTTTCAATTTTAAATTTTGATCGAATATTTTTTTGAAAAATTATTTGGAACCAGTTTCAGCATTAAAATGGAAAAAACAATCTGTCAAGGACCACTCTAATAAACATATGTACATAGATATTTTTCCTAAGTCTAGAAACAAGTCCGTGCTGTGCCAATGCCTCTATCGAATGCACCTGCAATCGATTCATAAAGTAAAACGATTGTTACTCGTGCATTCTTTGATATCGGAATGTCCGTTCGTCGAGCCGCTCGGTCGTTACATCGGATAACTGTGTTTACAGGTGCGCGGGAGTTCACGTCTCTGTGGATGTGGCGGCGGAGTATCGTCTCGATCGAGCGAGATATAACGAGGGACACGACCGCAGAACCAACCGGCGACCTCTCCAGCCTCCGGCAACTTGATCGGCAGAACAACCTTGCTCGCGCCAATATCAACTTCCTTCAACGCGCTTCGTTGCATTCACGGTCAAGGTTATCACCCCCCACCCCGCATTTTTATCTACGATAGAATGTCATTTGAGTATGCGCAAAAATATTTGTATTTATAACAACAAAATATTCCGATGGAAAAATAAAAAAAAAATTGAAAAATGGGATGAAAATTGAAAAATGGGATGAAAATTTAAAAAATGGGATGAAAATTGAAAAATGGGATGAAAATTGAAAAATGGGGTGAAAATTGAAAAATGGGGTGAAAATTGAAAAATGGGATGAAAATTGAAAGATGGGATGGAAATTGAAAAAAATGGGATAAAAAGTGAAAAATGAGATGAAAATTTAACAAATGGGATAAAAAATGAAAAATGGGTTAAAATTGAAAAATCGGGTGAAAATTGAAAAATGGGATGGAAATTGAAAAAATGGGTTAAAATTGAAAAATGGGATAAAAAAATTTTTAATGAGATAAGAACTGAAAAAATGGGATAAACATTGTAAAATAAATTTAAATATGAAAAATAATGATAGAAATAATAAAAAATGATAACTTTATAATTTATTTATTGGCATCACAGACGTCACTCGTGTGTCCCAACGAATGGTGCAATAGCTCATCGAAGTCGTACAAGTGAAATTGAAATTACCGTACACAACGATACGACACGTCGGCCATAGTAATACATATAACTATGACGACATTTTTTTTGTTCAACGCTAACCAATAAAAGTGTAAGATTTTTTTTTTTGCTTGTTTTTTTTTTTTTTTGTTTTTCATCCCAGATTTTTTTACACGAGTAATAAATAGATTGCACGTTGCAGAAGGGTTTTGGAGCTCCCGTCATTGCATCGAGGTGTAACGATGCGAGAGTTGTAACGGTTGCTCGTGTGTGGATGTCGATTGTAAAAACGTGTACACAAATATGTGTAACATATAGTGCAAGTTTCGCAATGCACTCACGCCCCTGATATCCTTATTCCTGAACGTGTAACAATCGTCATAGGTGTACGACGCTTTCGTTCATTCATTGTGCATTGCACTACACACACACACCCATACGGTGCCGCACGTCGATTGTACTCGATATTTAACGTCCTCGACAATTGCCGAACGGCCTACTTGTGCAAAGACTAAATAAAACTTCCTGAATTCACTCGATCGCGACGTGCATAATGTTATCCAGAAAATAAAATAGAAAACTTGTTACATTTCTATTGTTGATTAATTTTGTCGTCTGAGCTTTGAAATTTTTTTTTAGACATTTAAGTCAAGATTGTCTTTTTTTTCATTGGTTTGGGTTAGACAATCTCTTTATCAATGTTTTAGAATAAATTATATATATATATATATTAATTGTGGGGTATATATGTCCCCCAATGTATACATGTACTATTTTTTTTTGTTATTTCGTACTTATCATAATTATTATTATAATATTGTAATAATTATAATTAATACGAATTAATAAAAACTATTATAATTATTATAATTTGTTAAAAAATTATCTCGAGAACCGGAAAACATGAAAGACTCTTAATTAAGAATTATTGAAAACTTTCATAAATTCTTTTAACGAATCAGAAAATTATCTTCTGTTTTTTTTTTATTCTGTTTTTTCTTTTCTTTTTTCCAACGAAAATACGACTTTTCGATGGAAAGTTATAAGACAAGGAAGTTAAGACATGGAATATTTTTTCCGGTGATTATTCATCCGAATCAACGTGAATATTCCCAACGAAAAAAAGAATGTCTGACATTTGGGAACTGCATCACGACGCGAGGTAACCGGCTTATGCAATATTTTCATCGAAGGAAAAAAAATTTCTCTCGATATGAAAAACACGATGTGTCAAACTTTCTCGCGTCATCGAGTTTTCTTCGGTGTGATTTTTTTTTCTTCTTTCTTTTTTTTCCTCCATTTTTTGCTTTCATTGAACGTTGGAAACATTGGAGAATTTTCGTGAGAAGATGAGCACTAGTGTCACGTGAGCTACGAGGAGACTGATACGATGAATTTTAATATTAATAATAATACAATAACGAAAGCTTAAGATGTTTTATTAGGGTGTGTCGAAAAAAAGCAAGTTTTTTCGATTCTTCTGGCAGTTTCTACAGTTGAAGTAGATTTTATCGGAAGACATGTGTCAAAATTTGAGCCCAATCGGACGTTATTCGAAGGTTCCGCTTTCACGAATTCAATTTTGCCTTTGATCAACACGTAAACAATTTTTGTTTTTCAGCTGCAATTAATTTTTCAGGCAAACGAAAAATTCCGGGGATAAAAAGTAAGTGCAATACACAGTACCAAGGTCACTCAAAATGAAGATATTTTTCATTTCGCAATAAAAAAAAAGTTAACCATTTTTTTTCGTCAATTTTCAATAATTTTTCTTAAAACCAAAATTTATAACTTTTTTTCAAAATTGTGAAAAAAAAAATATTGCCACTTCAAGTGATCTCAATACCATGTATAGCACTTACTTTCCATCCCCGAAACTTTTCGTTCACCCGAAAAATTAATTGCGAGTGCAGAAAAAAAAATGTTTGCGTGTTAATCGAAGGCAAAATCGTATTCGTAAAAGCGGGACCTCTGAAAACAGTCCGATTGGGATGAAATTTTGACAGGTGTCTCCTGACAGCATCTACATCAATTGCAGAAACTGCCAGGAGGATAAAAAAAATTTGATTTTTTTCGACACACCCTGACGATGTTCATGTGTGTTCCGTATGAACACCGGTAGAGAGCGTATCGGACAGAAGGGGCGAATCTATGTGTGTGTGTGTGTGTGTGTGGAACGATTGTTCGTTACACAATTTCCTCGTTTCGCGTTACAAGAACGTGGCAGCTCGGCGAACGAGATAACTAGATTCCATGGGAGTGCAATGGGCCACGTTGCCTATACCTATAGCCTATACGTATACATACACATATAGTCGCGGTACGGCGTCGTCGGTGCACGATGCAATACCGGTTGCCCGTAAATTTATAAATTTCCATCGACAGTGCCGACGATTTGCTTGGCGCGGAAAACCCCATATAATACAAAACCATAGAATTGGATGAAATAACGATTCGATATTAGATCGAGCAGCTAGAAAAAAAATTCACAAATCGTGCTAGCGGATAAACGAGTCGAAGAATCGACTTGCGCACGCCCCACCCGAAAAAATAATAAAATAAAAACATAAATTTAATCCACGAGTCGGCAATTATACAATTCCGCATTTCCCTAGGTTGTGGAACAAAGGTCCGGGGTTGTAAGTCACTTCGGGATGTTTTATGGATAATTTTGTTTCGTGACCCCGTTTCATTCGAAGTTTTTCCGTTGCACTTGCAGTAGGTACATTCGAATAAGTCATTAATTCTGTTTATTTTATTTGTTTATTCATTTGATCAAGCGTTCATTCATTTATTCATTATTTATCAATTTATTAATCTATTCATTTGTCAATTTATTGACTTATTTATTTTTCAATTTATTAACGTATTAATTGATCAATTTATTTACTTATTTATTTTTCAATTTATTAATGTATTAATTGATCAATTTATTGACTTATTAATTTTTTATTTTAACAATTCATCAATTTATTAATCTATTAATTTGTTATTCTGTTAATTTATCAATTTAACAATTTATTTAATTATTATATTATCCATTTATCAATTTATTAACGTATTAATGCATTAATTGGTTAATTTATTAATTTATTAATTGATGAATTTGTCAATTTATTAATTTGTTAATTTGTTAATTTGTTAATTTATTAATTTATTAATTTATTAATTTATTAATTTATTAATTTATTAATTTATTAATTTATTAATTTATTAATTTATTAATTTATTAATTTATTAATTTATTAATTTATTAATTTATTAATTTATTAATTCATTAATCCATTAATTTATCAGTTTATTCATGGATTCGGTAATTTTTTTTCTTTCATTTATCTTTACGTTCCCTTCAACCCGTCAATAATATTTCATATCCGGTTAATTGAAAAAAAAAAAAAAAAAAATTGTAGATTATTATTATTAGAAACGTTGCGAGAGATGTTGATCCTGTGATTGAAATGAAAATAAATCAAATGAAAAAATTGACAGGATCGGGTCGCTCCTAGATGTGTCTCATAGTTCGACGGGGGAAAGTCACACACACACACACACACACACATCTTCAGCGGAAAAGTTATCGCCCGAGCGATAAATTTATGGCGCGCGGATATAACGCCGAGAGGCGCGATAAAAGCGCGAGGGATGTCGATGCCACTGCGACGGACAGTTCGATCGTTAGCCCGTAAGAAAATTAACAGAGCGTGAATGCGATTGCTGGGAACCTCGTGAGTGTCGTCCATCCCCCCCCCCTCTGGCGACCCACGCCCGTGTCGCCTTCGAGAAAAATCGCAATGGCTGTAAAACCGTTTCGCGATAACATTTTTTTTATTCCTCTTCTTCTTCTTCTTCTTCGATATTTTCATCGCTATATATATATATATCATATGAATTTCTAATTTCCACGAGATTCAAAGATGGAGCTCGAGGCTGAGAGAGATCGGGGATGGAATTTTCGAGGCCGAGGCACGAGTTTGTCGAAGCCTCTCACTATCGCAAAGTCATTTATTGCAACGAATCTCTCACGGATATATATATAGGACAAAATCCAGGAGGGAAGGGGAGGGGGCGGCAAAATGGGACGGTCGAATGGCCATTCTGAAATGAGGCTGCAATGGGATATCTTAAAAATAAAAATATCCTAATTCACGTGGTTTGCAAAAAAATTCAAAAGGCCGATCGGATCGAAGAAAAAAAAATCTTCCTTGACTTTGAAATCTTTGGAGGTCATTTTACCTTACTTTTTTTTTCCAAACCTTTTTTCAAAATATCGAGAAAAAAAAATGAGTCGGAATGACCCATATCAATTTAAAAATCAGTATTTTTCATTTCAAGATTGATATTTCCAATTTTTTTATATTTCATTCCGACAAAATTATCCAAAAATAATGAGAAAACGAAAAAAAAAAACATGTTTATAAATCAGGGTGCATGAAATGACCTTCAGAGACTTCAAAGTCGAGCCGGAAGATTTTTTTTTTTTCGTCCATAAACGTACGGAGGAACGTATCGTTTGTGTGCTCCTTGTATTTTCAAGAAGCTTTGAAGACGCTGGAATCGGCGAAAAACTGAAAAATCGAAAAATCCTGTGTATTTAAGAGGGGGACAAAACGACCCCCCGCCTGGTAATGGCCAATTTCAAAGATGCCGGGCTGCCGATTTGGGTAACGCTTTTTTAAATTATTCGGAGCTAATCTGAGGCAGGGGAGGATCAAAATTCGTCCGGACCCCATGTAAGGACCACCCTAATATATATGTATGTGTTGGTAAGTGTAAATTTATATAAATTCTGAGGTATCGAGGGTCCGCGATCTCGTCTGCGATTGCCATCGATATATCAAAGTCGTGCATTCACGAAGGAAAAAGCTGCGCATAGTTGGCAAACGATTTGCAGGATCGTTGAGTATATATATATATATATATATATATATATATATATATATATATATATATATATATATATCGAAGTCGAACCGCAGGATTCCTTCGGATCAGCGACGCGTGTCCCCCGCCAACGACCTCCTTGAAAAACCCTCGAGGTTCTCAGGAAAATATGGCCAACCACTCGGACTCGATCGATAAACAAATACTTTATTATTATTTATTTATTTTTTTTTTTTTCAACACGTGAGATCATCGTTCAGGTGATTCATTGGACGATTAAACGTTCTTTCCTTCGTCGACAGGACGAGATGGACCTTCGCCTAGCCGAAGATTGGCCTCGCAAGAGGCCCCAAGTTAAACAATTATGTATAAACTATATATTGAGGTGGTTACTACTCGAGTTTTTTTCATTTTATTCTCAAACTATGTAAGGTCTCTGTCTTAATTTTCAAACTTGCCAAAAACCTCCCATAGTTCTGACATTTGGATAAAATGTGTTTCTTATATTCCAGAAACTTTTTTTTTTCATTATAATCGAAAAAAAAAAAAAAAAGAATAAGAATCACCCTAAAAGTCTATATATAGTAGGATGGCCTTTAATGGGGGTTGTGACAAATTTCAACGTATTCATAACAACTCCCACATTTTTTCACAAGACGTAAACACAAATAAACTTCAATGAGTGTTGAAATCGTTTATCCAGATTGTTATCATCGTTCATCGGTTGGCCGTTATCGATAACACACATTTGAGGTTTCGTAAAAAAATGTACGAGTAAGTTATACCCATTGACAATGGATTTGTGCGAATAAAGAATTTTTCGCGTGCTCGGGAAACAACTCGAAAAAATAATTACCGAACAAGTCTGGAAATCCCATGTTATTCAAATGGGAAACAAAAGGAGCTTACAGGCACGTCATCTTATTGGACCACAGTGCTGGGGTTTCGCACGTATTTTCATTTATTCATTTCGAACCTATCTGGGGGGATGCACTTGTCGAAATTCGTCGACACCCCCATTAAGGACCACCCTAATATATATATAGACCATATGAATGACCAATAGTATATATAGTTCATATATACATCATTTATCAACTTGTCCAGTCTATTTACAGTCTATGTAAAGACTGTACTTGCCCAATTCCATATATAGTTTATATGTGGACTGTACGCCATTTTTTTTTTTTAACTCGGGGCTATGGGAATCGAGTGGCTGTATTGTCGGACCGTCGAGGATTAATTGTAACGGAGTAAGGCCGAATGGCTGCCGTGCGAATGTACCGAAAGAGAGTGGGAATCGCCTTGGAAGTCCGAGAGCGAAGGAAAGAGTCCGAACAACAACGTTCACAGAAATATATACGTGTCAAACTCGTATATATATATATATGTATATAGATGTCGATGATGGTTATGACGATGTCCGATGGGGCGTGAGCATCAATCTTGATTCTCCAATCGAACGATCAATAAATAATTCGAGGTTAACAACAATATAATTCACATTCATATTTTTATTATTATTATTCTTAGTAATATTCTTAATTTTTTTTCTTCGTGCTTATCGTCTTATCTCTCATCTTGTTTCCGACGAGTTACCTTTTCATTTATAATTTTCATACTTTCAATGAGCTTCGATTTATTCGAACTACTTTTATGAAAAAAAAAAATTCAATTAGAAATTTTTTGTTTTTTTTTAAATTCAATTTTTTGCTTCCTCATAGAGGAAGCTTTGTTTTCGTGAAATTTTTTTTTTTTCGAGATGTTCATGAAAACGTGTTCAGTATATCTCAAAACACCTAAAAAACACATTTAGAAAAAATGTCCGAATGTATGTGTGTGTGTGTGTGTGTGTGTGTGTGTGTAGTAATGGTTGACCGCTCACAACTTGAGAATGGTTCGAGATATCAAGCTGAAATTTGTCACACATGTAAAGGGTTCACGGCGCATAGCACAATTCAATTTTTGGAAAAATCTATCAAGTTATTTTGTTTTCACATCATTTTTTCGAAATTCAAAAAATTATTTTACTTTTAAAGCGTTTTTTAATGTGAAAAAAACGATCTTTACACTCTAACTGGAGCAATTTTTAAGATATCGGACTTAAATTTGGTACGGAGTTGCACAATGATCCAAAGAGAAACCCGATTGAATTTGGGCGAAATCCATCAAGCCATTCATATTTTTTGGCGTTTTGAAATTATTCCAAAATTCAATGTAAGTGCTCTAGCTTCCATAATTTTCTAGATATCCGGCTGAAATTTAGTACGAAGTTGCACTATCATCCAAAGGGATTTCCTATTGAATTTGGATAAAATCTAACAAGCAGTTCAGATTTTATGCGAATTATAATTTTTCAAATTTCATATGAATTGCCCCATGTATTTCGACTTACATCACACTTACAAGGAGCCCTCAACGTCACGAAAGTGAACAAAGGTGCAAAGTAGAACCTTGCACATTGCTTCCTCATAGTTTTGTACCGTTTTTAAATTATTGAGATGTAAAGTAGAACCTTGCTTATGGCTTCCTTATCTTCTTACACATTTGCCAAAGCTTCCTCTATGAGGAAGCCAAAATTGATCGACACAAGGTTCTACTTTACATATCAATAATTTAAAAACGGTACGAAACTATGAGGAAGCAATGTGCAAGGTTCTACTTTGCACCCTTTTTATAATTGAAAAAAAAAATTCAATTATTTTGGTGACTCAGCCCGTTTAATGGTAGAATGTGGTCTCACTTGTGGGAAGAGACGGTAGCGCTAATAATCGTTTTTTTCTTCTTGTTTTTTTTTTGTTTATTTTTTTTATTTTTTTATTTTTTTTATTTCTCGTTTGCTGGCAATTAGAAGATCGTGATAACGAAGGCAACAGCGTTCACGCATCGATCGTCCGGCAGCAGAGCCGGAATTATTATTTTAACATTTTTTTGCCGCTCGCGTTTGCCGCAATCGTGAAGTTTCATCCTATGCGGATGCATCGCGTGGCCACCAAGTGCATTCGTCGGCTAAAGTGCAATGCCACCGTTCCCCACTACGGCACTCCGCAGGCCGCTCGCCACATCGAACGTTCTTATCTCCATGAATTTTTTCACTTTTTTTACCTCCCACTGTCTTTCGCATTCAAAGACATCAGCGATAAAACATTTTTCGTTTTTTTTTTTTTTTTTTTTTCATCCACATCCTACATACGAATTAGACGTGAGCTATAATTATACATATTCATATTCGTTCAGCCTGTAATTTTTTCTTCGACTCAATGTCGGTCGTCTTTTTGCAAAAAAAAAGAAATTAATAGAATAAAATAAAAAATCACAGGATAGTTGATGGAAAATTTATTCGTTTGTTCAAGTACGACAAGATCGGTGGGCGAGGTCCATCTGTAATACCGTAAAAGCGAATAATTATGTTCGCGATCGTTCAATCGAGCCCTGATCCATTTTATTACGTAAATTCATTGTGCGATGAAAAAACAATTAATAATCATTTTTTATTTTTCAATAATAATCATTATTATTATTATTATTATTATTATTATTATTATCATTGTTGTTCTTGTCATTACAATTAAGGTCTGATCTATATTATTACATAAATTAATTATGCGAAAAAGAAGAAACATTGTTTATTTTCAAATAATAATCATTATTATTATATTATTTAAGAATTAAAAAGTAGTATTGATTTTTTTTCGTATAATGAATTTAATGATAATAATAATAATAATAATAATAATAATAATAATAATAATAATAACAATAAGTATCATTATCATTATTATTACCTTCTTAATTAACGAAACTAATAATAACAATAATACTTTAATTTAAGAAATAAAACATGAAAAAAATAAACACAAGACATTCATCTCTTTTTCGCTCCCTCTTTCGTCCAATCAATTTTCACGATTCCATCATTATCTCACATTTTGTCACAGTGGTTATTACAATTACCAATAATTAACAGATACAATTTGCTGTATAAAAATCATGTATCACCAATCGAGCTCCTTTCTTCTTTTATCATTTACTCATTTACTTGAGAAACAAAAAATGTTAATTTCTTTTAATTTTACGTCGAACGGAAGCGTTTTTATGAAGTCGTGATGGGATCGTTAACAGTAAATGCGGGAAGTGTACGGAGACTACCGAGGATGTCACACTTGAGGCTCGTTGACCAAGTCCTCTGGCAGTGTGTCCGCAGATATTGCTGGAGATTGTCGAAGGACCACGAGAGAGCAATTCTATAGGATATTTATTCTCGCAACAGAACTTACTTCATTAGTCTCGCTGACGTGCGATATTCGGGTCGCAATTCGCGTTGACGATCGTTCCGAAATACCGTCGCAACGATAAAACGTCGACCTCGCAATTACACGCACGCAGCAACCGTTCAACGTTTCCTCTCGTTCCAATTTTCAATTCTCTGTCTCTCTCTCTTCGCGAGTATCGCAAATATCGCGTGCAATAAACCAAAACTTCGTCAACACAAATACACGACGGACATAATTGGATTTATATATATATATATACGCAAACAATGGAAAAACGAATTCCACGGATGTAAACGAGCGAACGTTCGCGCGTTAATTGTCGCGCTCGCTAATTACCCGGTCGAATCAAAACGTTTAGCCAAGCGGCTTCGTTTGTTCGACGATCGTCGATTCCACATTTCGGGATTTTTTCGTAATTACGTTTAAACGACGGAACTTTTAACGATCGGTAATTTGATCAAAAAGTTTTTTTTTTCTTTTTTTTTTCTTTTTTTTTCTTTTTTTTTGTAGCGAATTCTTCGGTCTATTTCGACCGCGAGTTTCGACACTTTGTTGACGATGTTTCATCATCGTTTGAAAATTCATCAAAATTTAGAAATTGTTCTGATAAAGTAGATAATTATTTCTGAATGAAAAAAAAATGTAGAAATAACTATTACTAAATTGTAAATATACAAAAATTACAATAATATCGATGAAAAATATATAAATTATAATGATATAGATTGAAAATGTAGAAATTACATTTTTTTGATAACTTTTGTAAATTTTTTAACATGGTAAAAAAAAATTCAAAGTTGACTCGTCATATTTCAGATTGAAAATTCGTTCGGTCGCAATTTAGCTGGTCTGACTGAAAAAGGTCAGGAATGAATATAACAATATTGAAATAATAATAATAATAATAATAATAATAATAATAATAATAACATTATTATTATTATTATTATTATTATTATTATTATTATTATTATTATTATTATTATTATTATTATTATTATTATTATTATTATTATTAAGTTTCCAAAGAACCAAAATAACAAATAATTATTTCATCGATCGAACTTCGACGACGATTGATTCCGATTATAACCCCCCCCCCCCCCAAATGACCCTCGACACATCCGGAAATGCCGTTTTTTTTTTTCCCTCGCAGTCTGTGGACTCCTCTGCCGGTCATGATCCGATGCACAAAAACTCACCGACCGAACGTAACCACAATTAGACACAAAATATTGCCCCGTTATTCCATTATATTCGTCTTCGTCAACGGGCAACCAACGCCTCTGGGGCATTAGAGAGGCCTTTCTTTTCCACGTCTTTCGCTCGTCTTTCTCCTCGAAAAAAATTCTCGCCAGCCGTATAGAGCATACGGTCTCTCGGACACCGCATTATTATAATCGTCTCGCTTTAAAAAAAAAAAGAAAAGAAAAAACGAGTGTACTGCGATGAAAGAATGTGAGCGATCACTGACCGCTTGAGTCTGCTGCCTCACCGCGCGCTCGACCATCCCCTTTCACCCCCCCTCCCCCTTCCCCCTCCGCCAAACGATAATTAGCCTCCCACAGTATTCGCAATGGCCAATTTGTGCTTTTATTATACACACACACACACACACACAAACACTTGGATAAGTCGAATTATCCGGAAGAAAAGGCCCGGCATAGAATTCTCGTCTTTGGCATCCCTGTTACCGAACTTACCACCCCCTCCCCCAGCCGCCATCGAACGTGGGATTCGGCAATTGTTTCCGTGAAAATTAAAATCGCCTTGAATCGCCCATTAATTAATCATCGAGTCTCGAACGAGGAAACGAATAATCGTGATATTGCTAATTAATTATACGCATCGACCCTCTCGAAATAATCAACCTGTGTGGGGGGGGGGGGGTGGATATATGTTTATAATACATTTGTATTATTTTATTTTCATATATAATAAAAGTATTATATATAATGAAATATTTTTAAGTGTTGTGAATAATAAAATTATGTTGAATTGAATATTTATGGGGCATTGCGACCGAAATTTTGGGATCAATTTTGACCCTCACGTTGTCAGATTGTTGCATACAGTTTTTGTTTTTTTTTTTGTTTCGTTTTTCTTTGGGTTTTGTTTTTTTTTTTCTGCTTCGACTCCAAATGGACCCTGATTTTGTTTCTAAATTTTTTCGTTTCTACTCCTGAGGATGGCTCTCAATAGTCGGTTTTCTGTGAATTGGATAAAACCCAATGGAAGATCTTTTTTTTTTATTTGATTTTTTTCTGGCCACAAATACGGTGATAAACAGGTTATTTTTTTTTTACTTCTCAACTTTGGAGTGATATTCGTCTTGCTTGTATTGAAAAAAAAAAAAAAGAAGAAAATTTTTCCATCTCCAAAATAAATAAAAAAATAAATTATTATCATAATAGTTATGTATAAAAAAAATTACCCATTTAGGTTTTAAAAAAAATCGTTTATTTTAAAGTCTAGAAAAAAAAATAAAATAGGGTTTATTTGAAGTGGAAACAAAGCCAAAAAGAAAAATGTATGCAACGATTTGATAACGTGATGACCTCACGATTTCACATGGAATGCCCCATACAAATATATGACACGGTCAATTTATCCGTAATTTTTTCGCTCTGGGTTACGAACCACGTCGCGAGTATTCGAAGGGAAAGCATTTTTTTTTTTTTGTTTTTTTTTTCTCTTCTTTCACAGATTTTCTCGCTCTTTGGTTCTTCGTCTCGCTGCTCGGTATTCCAATTATAAAATAACGCGAATTCCGCATTGTGCACGAGGAATTTTCGTGCGGATGCGATGGATCAACTCGGTGTCTGTGTTTGTGTGTGTGTGTGTGTTTTCGTATTTGTACGGGCATCGGGCGAGGGGGTCTCAAAGCGATCGTCTCGGTCGCCAATCTTTCGACGAGATACGGCGAATGTGAAGGTACAAAAGGTCCCCGCGCGGTGTGTTAATCAACAACGTGTACTCACAGAATCGCTGAGAATTCACGAGACAGGGATGTCCTTAATTTTTTACCATTTTTTTTTTATACCAAGATTTAAACCAAGGTGCAAAAACGTTGACCGTTTCAAACGACAAAACTGTTCCATCATTTTTTCACATACGCGGAATTGTAATTCAAAAACAAATGTAGAAAAAAAAAGGAACCATGGAGAAAAAAATAAAAGAAAAGAAATTAATCACGACTCGGAAATATATTTGACTAAACTTTGTTTTTTTTTTTTTTTTTTTTTTTCCCGGTACTGAAGATTTAAATTCTTATTGTGATAATTTCATCGTGAAGATTGCACGATCGGTCACGAAAATTATTATTTTTACTAGAAAGTTTGAGAGACGTCCGAAATACTGAAAAAAAAGTGTCAATGGCAAGGATAACAATAATAATAATAATAATAATAATAATAAAAGGATAAAAAGAATAATAAAAACAAAAAGTATAATAAGACCAAAAAGGATTAGAAGAATGATAAGAATAATAATAATAATGATGAGAATTATAAGAATAATAAAAATAATAGGAATGATAACAATAATAATAATAATAATAATAATAATAATAACAAAATGAATAATAAGAATAATAGGAATGATAAGAATTATAAGAATAATAAAAATAATAGGAATGATAAGAATAATAAGACTAATAAGAATAATGGAAATAATAATAAGAACGATAAGAATAATGAAAATAATAAAAATAATTAGACTAATAAGAATGATAATGAGAATTATAATAATAATAATGATAATAAAAATAAGAACATAAAAAATAACAATACCCAAGCAAAAAGAAAATCTGTATTTGTACGATCGTTGTCGAATGTGCAAAAAAAAAAAAACATTTCGACGCAGTCCCGTAATTATCCCGCATCGTGGCGATCGATTTTAACGCGAAGAATACTATTCTTTTCGGTACTCCGGCACAAATCCGTGGTCGATCACGGTTTCGAAAAAAAAAAAAAAAAGTGAAAAAAACCGAACCTTCGACGGACGGTTCCCAAGCCCGCAACCCAGCGAGAAAGCGACCTTTTGATCCGACGAAATTTAAAAGCCCATGTACCGCGGGCCATTGCTCCGAGCCCGTCGAAAGATGAAAGGTGATGACAAACGACGCATTAACGTTCGCGTTTATCCGTCGGTCCCCGTGGGAGGAGCTAAGTCCCGGTCGCGATGCAATTCAGTCAGCTCGTCGAAACACGTCTCGTTCGCTCTTACGCTTATCATCGCCGTTTCTCTCGCTTATTAATAAGCGACGAAAGCTTTTTTTCAAGCACCTTCCACAGTCGAGATTGCGAATTGTTCGTCGTCTTCGGTTTGTTCAGCGTCATCGCTCGGGCTTCAGCGTTGAAAAAAAAAAAAAAATCTTTCACGCTGTATTATCATTGCAGCTTCTGTTTATTTATTTGTTTGTTTGTTTTTTTTTTTTTTTTTCATTTCGCGGTTGTTGCGATAGCTGTGTTCGTAATCGTGACTTTAATTTCAGATCGTTGTCGGATGTTACGAAAAAACATTTCTGTGGCTTGAGAAATTATTAATCTTAGGGCTGCAACGCTGTTTAGCTTTTTTTTCATTATTTTTGTTCGTTCAGCGTGGAAAAATCATTGCGGAGACGAAGTCGAGGAAGTCTGATAGGCAAGATTACGTTTGCGAAATTATTAATGATGGGGTTTTTTTTTATTGTGCGAATGATTTTTATTTTTTTATATTTTTTTTTGTGGCAACATTCTTAGTTATGCTGAACCCAGAGTCGCCACCAGAGGTCACCAGAGTCGCCAACAGTCCGCAGCGTTTTTTTTTTGTCATCGGTATTCAGTGACCAATGATCGTTTTTATTTTTTTATTTAAACATTCGGACGTAAAAATCAATGAAAAACAATGTTACGGATATAAATAAATTCCACTTTATTCAACGACGGGCTCGTTCCCTCGAGTCGACAAGTCTGCGAGACAGTACAGTAAATCACTGTACTCGGCTCGTGAGATATACAAAATAACAACGGTTTTTATTTTCAATTTAATTAGATTAATTTTTAATTACTTTTTTTTGTAATTTCATTTATTTTCTATATTTTTTTTTTATTTCGATAAAAAATGACGTTGGCGAGTTGGGATCTCACGGATAATTGTGGGCCACGGCATGACTCGATTGTTCGTCTACGATTTATCAATAATACGGCCTTCTCGGATTATTCTGAAAAAAAATTAAATGTCCAAGCGTTATTGTTGAATCGATGTATCGATTGAATTTGTCATAGAAATTATTTTTTCGTCCCCTGTTCTGCAAACTCACACTCCTCAGAAACCTTTTTTTTTTTTTTTTTTTTTTTTTTTTTTTTTGTAGTGTCATAATGTACTATTTTCCGCCCGTTCTTACGCTTCTTTCACACGCACGGAATTGGCGTTTTCAAGGGGCCGGTAGGTGAACAAAAAAAAAAGTCATTCTTTCCGTCCTTCATACACAATATACCAATTTCTTATTTCCCCCATACTCACCAAAGGATTCGGCCTAAATCTATAAGCGAGCATCATTCGTTTCCTATAAGCGTCGAACTCGTCGTCGTCCCGTGATATGCCATCAGGTCGTTCCGAGCCAAGACCGACGCTGTCAAGCCTACTCGTGGCTCTGTAAAAAAAAAAAAAAAACAAATTTATCGAGTTTCTACACATTCCCCGAATGCCCATGCATTAATTATGAATATTAGATGAGAGTGGCACGGGTTCAATAGGATTTTTTTTTCAGCCAATCAAGGCTCAAGGTAGGTACGATAAGAGAGTTACCTCGTCAGATATTTCATGAAACTCGGCATACTTATGGGTATCGATGAGAAAAAGGTTCGGTTAAATTTTCATGCCGTTCCGAAGCGCGAGAAAAAATATATCAACACGTTTTATTTGTCACACGTTTAACACGAAGCCTTATGGACAATCACGGTCAATTTGATATAATGAAAAAAGTCCTCGTCAGATTTTAATGAAAACAATTGAGCTGCGAGTTGAATATTCGGACAACATTTTGGGGCACTTGACAGTAGAGATCGGAAGACTGTGATGATAATGATAAGCAAATGAACATCGGGAAAATACAGTTTTTATGAGGAGTTGGTCGTGATCCAGTAGACATGGCAACGTTGCGCGTTTGTTTCCCATCTTCTCTCTCTCTCTCTCTCTCACTAATCGACATCACAACACGCGACGTTGCCACATCAAAGTACTACGTACCTCAATCAGGAGATAATACATCTCAGGCTTGCTTTGACTCTCACAGTTTGTACGATACTACCTTAAAAAAATAAATAAAAAATTATGAACGTTCGAAACTCACTTGTTCACCGGCTCGACACGACCACCACCCTCGCTCCCCAATCCCTGACCTTCGCTCCATCCAAGCTTCTGCAACATTTGGAAGCCTAACGAAAGAAAGAAAAAAGAAAAACCAAAATATTTCATTCGATTTCGTTCACGCGATTCTCGTCCATGATTTTTTTTTTTTTTTTTTTAATTTTCATTTCCCCAAATTTACCGATGTTATCTTCCTTGAGTTTGAACTCTTTGTAATCGCTCAGATCGGGTTCCTTGCCCTGTTTCAAAGCGCTGTACTGTTCCATGAATCTTTTGAGCTCGTCCGGTGGCAAATAATCACCGATGTGATGCTTTCCCTCGGATTGAGCGGTCAATTCTTCGGCCCACATTTGCGTGGCTTCCATTTCCGCCGATCTTATCTTGTGCTCCCAAGTTCCACCCTCGACCTCCTCGTCGCTGTCGTATTCGTACTTGTGCTTTCCCAGAGCCTCCAAACGTTTAACCTCCTCGCGTTTTCTCAACAAATTTTGATACAACAGACTTATCTGCAATAACAAATTCCCCAAAACAAAAAAAAACAAAAAAAAAACAAACAAACAATTTACACGAGTTCAAGGATTCAAAAGTACAATTAAAATATGCCACAAAATATATATGTTTCATCTTTAAAAGCAATTAAAGGTTGTAAAAAAAAAAATAATTCATCTTTAAAAAATTCCAACGACAAACTCTAATTTATTTATTTCCTTTTCAATTTTTTTGCCAACAGTTTTCAAGTAAAAAAAAAAAAAGAAAAAACGATGCATTTTTCTCACAAAGTGACCAATCTGGTGTTTAAAGAGCTCGAAAAATGTGTCGTGACCCGCATTCGATGAAATTCCTTCGACCACGACTTACTTTGTAATGATCTTCGGCTTTTTTCCATTGTTCCTCATCGAGATCGATGGTGCCCAAAGTCTGTCGGGCGTATTGAATCAACGCCGGATCGTTTCTCGATATTTTGCTCAGCATGGGATTCTTGCCTTTGGGATGTTGAACGACCGGGAGGGTTATGATCGAGGCCGGTTGGCCTATCAGACTGGGTATGGCTATTCCAGGCTGATTCAACGTCGCACCGCGATCGGATCTGTTCGGAGTTTGAACGTTTTCACCGGCAACGATCACTTTATTGTCGGGCTCGCCCCAACGACTGCGTCGCTTTCGTTTACGTTCCTCCCGGCTATCTTCTTTGCAATAATCTGTCGAGTAATTAATTTGTTTTTTTTTTTTTCAATAAAAAAAACAATTTTATTCAATTATTTTTTTTCAAATTTCGATTGACCTCAATTTCAACCACGTGAATCGTTAATTTCATTGCTCCCCCAGGGCATATTAACATATTTACGTCCTTGTAGTTATTTTGTGCATTTTTTACGGCCTCTCTACCATACCGACAGTCGATAATCGCAAGAAAAGAATCCAATTTTGTTACACTTTTACGTCCTAGTGGTTATTTCGTGCATTTTACTGACTGTCTACCATACCGACAGTCGATAGTCGCGAAAAAAATCCTATTTTGTTACATATTTTCGTCCTAGTGGTTTTTTCATGCACTTTTACTGCATGTCTACCATACCGACGGTCGGTAATCGCGAAAAAAAAAGTAATCCTATTTTGCCCAACAAAACCCAGACACGAAAAAGCGAGGAAAACACGGTTGCGTTATATATAAAAAAAAAAAAAAATACGTTCTGACGAACTTACCGTTTTGGTTGGTTTTTTTCTGCGACTTATCGACATCGTCATTGTCACTGAGAGCATCTTCGGGACAGTAAGGCTCAGCACCGCTGCCAATCGTGTTTTCTTTTCCAGCCTTATCAGCCCGAAATTTGGCCACCAATCCCCTGTACTGCAGATACGCTGCACTTTGCTTTTGGTGCAGAAACCTTGATTAAAACAATACTTAAAACGCTGCCAAGTAAGATATACGCCTATATAATGCATCGGATTTAGTGAAAATTCACTCTAACAAATACAGAACACTCTAACAAATACAACGACAGAGAATAAAACGAAAAAAAAAAAAAAAAAAAAAATTCACCGAATGGACTAAAATGTCCACTCATTAAATAAATAATACAAATAGTAATAATAGTAATAATGATAGTTCGAAAATCGCGAAAAAATAAGGCAAACGCTGATGTCCGTTACGTTCGCCACAGTTTCGCGAAATTAAAAGAAATAATTGTTGTAACGAGCGTTTGAAAGAGAGACAATTGTGCGACGACAACACGCGAACGACAATCAACCGGTAAATACAAACCGGTTGTGATAATTGAAAGCATTTGTCGCTCAAAAATAGCTAGGCACTAAAAGAAGGAAATAAAAAAAAAAGGAAAACAAAAAAATTGAGAGAATCTAATAGCCTGCCACACATTTTAAAGCACATGGATAGTAAAAATTCATTGTCATCGAGGACACGTCAATTAATAAAAAAAATCGTTCATAAAGAAAAATAACGAACAAAAATAAACAAATAAAATATTCTTAAACGTGTGTTTATCGGTTCGATAATTGGCCAAAGTGACACGAAAAAAACCCCATTATGACAAATCAACGAGCCATCACGGATAAAAATGCGAAAATGCATTTCGTTGCATCCAATAATAGAAATCTGTGATAATTTATGCGTTTTCGAGATCGCGTTGTGCTCAGGCTTGGCGAATGTAAAAAAAAAGAAAATAATAATAATGATAACAAGGTCGGTGCATCTTCGTCGATGCTAAATGTAAATTATTCGGGTACGATTGAAATCGTAATTGTGCCGAAAACGTGATTTTGGATCGACGTTAATCCGCGAAATATGTTCGGATCAGAGATGGGCATCCATTCAATGAAAATGTATTTCAACTGCAATAATCAATATATTCACATTTTTGTAATAATCATGACAAATTTACGTAAATTATTGTTTCACAAACGAAATATTCAATAAATTCGACAAAATTCATTATCATTCGATTCTAAAAGTATTTGAAATTAATTTTCATCCAACGAATGCCCATTCCTGGTTTCAGAGAGGACCAGTAGTTACCATAATTTTGGATCTTGCGAATTCTTCTCCCGCACTTCCTGTTCAATAGCGTCACCGCAATCCGCAACGATCCGCGCTAGTTGTTCTGCCTCTACGGGACAAACTTGGAATCCATTGTCAGTGATGATGATTGTCGTATAATTTGAAAAAATAAATCAATAAAATAACCCCCCGATACGATAATTCCAACCGCGAGAGCCCCCCAATTTGAATGAAATTTGTGTATTTGATTGCTGGTGAAGCAATCAAGGTTCTGAGACAGGTTGACCATGGATTGTCGTATTATTTCGTTGCGTTAAGGGTAAAGTTGCCTATTTCTCGATTTTTCAAAAAAAAAAAATCATTGCGAAAAATCCAAAAATCTTTTTGTCAACGATGCCTAAAGATCAACTTTCTCCTCACCAAGAAATTCCCACAATGATGCTATATCGTCTCTTCAATCGACACTCCAAAAGCCCTAAATTCTGAACAATTCGATTTCTGAATAATATTCCACAAGACCATAAAAAATATCATTCATCATTTCAACCAGTTACAAAAATTCCAATCCCTCAAATTTTACTTTTCTTTTTCATTTCGATAAAACGATCATCGATAACACGATAAGAACGCACACAATCTGCGAAATACCTGTTTGATCCGTAGCTGTGACGGTGGACGTGACGGTCCCCGGCGTTGGTCTGACCGGCGGCGGTATCTGCACATTTGTTCTTCCGACGTTCATCGGCAATGGATTTTGTATGGGATAAGTGGTGGTCGCCAAGCGACTCGGCGGCGGTGCTGTTTGAATCATAGCCGGTGGTGGCACGTTCGGCGGTGGAATGTTCAGATTTGGCGGCGGCACAGAATTTATGTTGGAGGGAACGCTGCGCACCGAAGGCGGCGGCGCCGACATGATCATGGGAGGCATTACGGAGGGCGGTGGGAGGTTAGGTACAGTCGCTACGGTCACTACGATGGATTGGGAAACCGGCATGACCAGCATGTTCGGTGGCATTTGGGACATCGGAGGTAACAAATTTGTCGGACGAACGTTTGGCGGAGGATGATTCGGGGGTTGCAAGTTTCCCAATGGCGGCATGGTGCAATGAGGAGGCGGCGGCGGAGGTGGTATTATGTGTTGTTGTTGCTGTTGTGGTTGTTGTTTTTGTTGTTGTTGTTGTTGTTGTTGTTGTTGTTGTTGTTGTTGATGATGTTGTTGTTGTTGTTGTTGTTGTTGTTGGTTTTGCATGTTCTGCATCGCAACGCCAGGAGGTAATTGCATGCGAGGCGGCGGAACATTGGTATTGGGCGTCATGTTAGGCATTGGCGGCGGTCTTATCATGTGGGGCGGCGGTATGGGCATTCTAGGGTTTCCAGAATGATTGGCCAAGTTATTCCCCGAATGATTGTCCATGTTGGAATAATTATTGCTCTTCATAGGCGGCATTCTGTGCATGTTCGGCGGTGGAACGTTGGGCGTCATGTTTCTGATATGCGGCGGAGGCGGAGGCGGAGGCGGTATGTTGGTCATTTGCATAATGGGCTGTGACATCAACGGAGGAATGTTGGCGGTGGGATTGATGTTTTGGGACGCCGCATGTTGGGATTGGGGATTGAATTGCGATCGTTGGCCGTTAGGAGGCGGTTGATGATAATTGTGACGACGATCGGGACTCGGCGACGATCTGTGTCTGGTGGGCGACGGACTGGACGAAGAACTGTGACGCCTGTCCGAACTTTTGCCCCAACGCGAATCGCATCTTCGACGATCTCTTCTGTTATCCCAGTCGCGATTTTTTTCGCTGTTCCATCTTCGATCGGTCGACGGGTCGAAAGTTTTTTCGTCTCTTTCTTGGTTTTTGTCTTCCTTCTTGTCGTGGAGATCTCTCTCGGCGAACTTTTCTCGAGGCGGCTCTTGTTTCGCGCCGCTATTGCCGCCGCCGCCGCCCTCGGCGCTAACCTTGTTGTGCGATATTTTTTTGAACTGATCGAGGAAGCTTCCGTCGTTGACGAACAAATTGACCGTCTGCGACAAATTTGGCTTCTCGTCCTCTTTCCTATAAATAAACACAACCGTTGACCTCCATTCCTCATTTGGTAGAGCCACTGCGCAATCGAATTGGTCTCGCGAATGCTATTTCGTATGAAAATTCTCGTGGGCGGACGAAATGAACATGAACATTGTAGAATAAATTATAGCCAATCGATTGTACGACTCGTAAGCTGGCAACCCGAATTTGTAAGATCCCCCAAGGTCTTTGACATTACCCGAGAACCTTGTTTATAGATGCCCAAAGATATCAAGGTAATGGACTACATTTCTCCCTCCCTCGCACTCGCTCCGCAAAAAAACATTGATAGCTCCATTCCCCTTGTACTCAGAAATGCAGTCGATCGCCTTAATGCGAATTCAGCATTTCAAATACACCGCGACTCGAAACAATCGAACCAAAGAGACACGTACAAACATCTCAGACCATTTAAACACCCTCCATCCATTTTTCATCGATAAAAATCACGTGGAAAAACAAAAAAAATCTAAAAAGACATCTCAAATTCTAACCTCAAAAGATTCCAAAAACATCGATGGTTGGAATTACTAACGAACGTTAAAAAACTATTAAAATCCGGATCGACTCGTACAAATAATAATTCCTAATCGATATCACATCAACGTGATAACGAAAACATTGATTAAACTCTTGTCATCAACCAAGACGATGCTCGATGCCCAAAACCGACAGTCAGATCGGTGCAGCCCGAGCACCTACGAAAATTCTCGATTGCCCGAAAAAAAAAAAAAAAAAAACTAAAAAAATAATACTAAAAATAACTTTCCCATTGTCACGTAATGAAACAAAGTTTCGAGTATTTATATAATTCGATCGTCGCGAAGAAAAATTAAACACGCCCGACAAACATCGATGCAACGTTGTGGGCGTAGAAAACATTTTTTAAAAAAGAAAAAAAAACTAATGAAAAAAAAAAGAAAACAAAATTTTGTCGTTCAATTGCGACGCTGTTGCATCGTTCGTTGCATCGACTTCGCTCTCTCTCGTCACGAGAAAACGCCCGAAAGTACAAAACAAAAAAAAACTAACCACAAAACTCATCGACGAAAAAAAATGCACGACTAAAAAAAAAAAACAAAAACTCACTTCGGCGGAGGATTGGGTTTGGCAACGACGGTCGAACTCGACGAATTTCCAAAACTCGTCGTCGACGTGTTCGAAGATTTTTTATTGACACTCTCGATCGCCTGTTTGGCCCTCAATTCTTGCATCTTCGCTTCGATCTCGAGTTTCTTCTGTTGTATTATTTGTTCCTGTTTCGACATTTGCGCGAATCTCTCGTTTCGCGATGTTTTCGACACAAACGGATCGGAACCCTTGACGCCACGATACGCCATGTTTGTCGGTTCGTCCGTGACTGTAAAACGCGCACCACGGGATTACGTACGATCGAAAATTATTTCGATTAAAGGTGAGATGTCGCGTTTTCGGGGGACGAACGACGACCAACACTGCGACGCGCAATGGAGGAATGAATTGAGAGCCTGCGTACCGTTGTGCTCCGAAAAACCAATACGGGACTCGTTGCGATGGGGGCGAGAATGAGAACCACTGAATGCAACGTCACACGGCTGCGCTCGGTCATGTGACATGCGCGGTGAGCGATGCGCGCTCGTTCCTCCTCCACCATCGCTTTCTCTCTCTCTCTCTCTCTCACTCTCCCGAACGCCCTGTACGACGAGTTTCGGTGTGGCGCTATTTTCGGTTCGATAACGTTCCGTTCGTTATATATCGACATGTTTGGCACTTTTCCGTCACACCAGGTATATTTCGGCCCAATGGTTTTTCAACCTCGACGCGAGGTTGTGAACTTTTTCGCTCGTCCTATGTTTCGCCATATCAGCGCGAGAGAGATGGCGTTGTGGGGGCTCGCTGCGGAGCGAGAGAGATCGCGTTATGGGCGATCGCTGCGGAGCGAGAGAGATAGCGTTATGGGCGCTCGCTGCGGAGCGAGAGAGAACGAGCGAGAAAGATTGCGCATCTTCTCGTTGATCCATCCTATCACTAGGCCTGCCGATGGAAAAATTGTGGAAAAAAATTACAAAATGGCCGCGCTTCGAAGACGGTACTCAGATTTTTTACTGATAAAAACGTTGACTTCTCGCGGTCCGGAAAAATAGTAAAATTCCGAAGCAATGAAAAAAAAAGAGCTAGCAGATTTTATCGATTTAATCTTCATTTGAAAATAAAAATCGAAAGTACTGTGCTCCATGAATTCTCAATTCATTGATGAAGCAAAGTATAAACAATATAAATTTCAACCAGAAGTAATGGATAAAAAATGTTTGTTATTCAATAACGTCGGTAATGTAGGACTCTCTCGAACTAGAACCGATAATTGAACATAGAAGTCTTTTAAGGATGTAAAAATGTAAAAAAAATCGATCGTAATCGCTAAATATTCGAGAAACAATAAAAAAATAATCCGACCAAAGCAATTTGTAATAACTAAATCTGTTTATTTTTTCGTTTTTATATCAAAATCGAATTAAATGTTAAATCGTTATTTCGAACCGGTCCCATGGAAACACATAACGCCTGTGAGGCAAGTAGATACTCCCATACGAGTATCGTCAGCCATTGCAGCGTCATCGCGCACCTAATCGCGCACCGAATGAAAATTGTCTCAAAAAATGGAGTTTGAAATGCTTTGCATCAATCGTATGCGAAAAATGTTGTCCGATTTGTTGTCAAACGTCGAATCTGTTGTCGACGGACATCAAAATGGTACGACAACCGGAATCGTCGCTTGTTCCGGCGCAATGTGCGCCTCGTCGAGCGATCTTGTGAAATATCTGCGCATGTTCAACGAAATCGTGAACGATCGAATGAAAATCACGCCGATGGAAAAATTGAAGCACGACGAGCTCGTGCGAAATTCCATTGTCAATTTGAAAATCGCTCGTGACGAGGTCAAAGGTATGTTCCTTGAACTAAAATATGTCACTTTAACTTCAACATTTTTTCAAAATGTCACGAAAACTAACAAAGTTGTGACATCTTTCAATGAAAAAGGTCTAAAAATAAAAATGGATAAATATTTTTCATTCATAGACTTTTTTTTTTCATTTTAAAATTGCTACAACTTTTTTTAGTTTTTGACGAAGTCAGAAGTATGTTTCTCAAACTAAAATATGCCACCTTAACTTAACATTTTTTTAAATACCATGAAAAATAAAAAAGTTATAGAAATTTTAGTGAAAAAGAAAATTTAAAAGTCAAAAAGTTTTTTTGATTTCTAGTTCTAAAGATTTTTTTAGCACATTGAAAATTAGATTTTTTTTATTTCTACTTCAAAAGATATTTTTTTTAGCACATCAAATATTACTATATATGATTAGAATTTTCTAAAAAATAATTTTGTTGATTGCAAAATTTTTCTTTTGGGACTCAAAGTTGCCGAGATAAATTTTACCCAATTGTAAATTTAACCCTAAAGAGAGTTGAAATTAAAAAAAATAATAATAATAATTGCAATTCAGCATTGGAATCCGAGCTGAAGGAAGAAAGATTGCGACACGAGCACATAGTTCGTGTGATAACCAACGAGATCGACGAAGAAAATTTGCATCGTGAAAAAATAATGGCCAGGCATGCGAAGGAAATAGCAGAAACAATGTGAGAATTTATTTCATTGAAAAACAAACAAAAGAAAAGCAAACGAAATAAATGAACAATAGCTTAATGTAAAACCACTGTCCCACTTTCCACGTTCTAAAATAATAATAATAACAATTACATATCCTGATCGATCGATCAATTGCCAATAATCGTCGAACACACCGATTGTGGTGCTTTTTCTTCTTCATCGATATTTCGGTTCGTCGGTTCGCCAAAGTTCGAGATCGAACAACGAAATAGCGAGAATCGAGGAGGAAACCCATTCGAAGACAAAACGTTTGGATGTGGAAATTGAGGGTTGCAAAAGCCGATTCGATGATACTTCGAGAACAAACTTGATCCGGGAACGTGAATTGTACGCCAAACGGTGAGTGAGCTTAACTCCCTCGCTGAAGCTTAACGGGATTGAGTCACCTAAAAAATTCGAAAATTAAAATTTTTTTTCCGTGACACGGCCGATCCAAATTGAAAATCGATTTTACCCTTACGAAGTACGTATACTTAGCTATAATTTCCAATTTTTCCATAGCCGTATGAGTTATCTAAATGCTGTGAGATTTTTCACAAAATTTTTCACTTGTCGCAACTTTCGGACCGCACCGATGAACGGATTTTGGATTCCGACGTCTCATTTTGTTCCAAATCGCAGTCATTCCCGGATGAGTGTAGGAATTTTGTATGCGAGGTAAAACGAATTTATGGTAACCTATTATTCAACCGGTTTTTCAAAAAGTTACAAAAAAATTGTTTTTTTTTTCACATTATTGGTCGCCATAATTTCCAGAAAGCAGATGAAAAAAAATCCCACACTCATCCGAGAATGAGGTCCGTTACGAAGAAAATGAGACGTTAGAATTGAAAATCCATTGAGTCGCAGGGTCCGAAAGCTGCGACAAGTGAAAAATTTTGTGAAAAATCTCACAGCATTTAGATAACTCATACGGCTATGGAAATTTTTTAAATGATAGCTAAGTATACGTACTTCGTAAGGGTAAAATCGATTTTCAATTTGGATCGGCCGTGTCACGGAAAAAAAAATTTAATTTTCGAATTTTTTAGGTGACTCAGTCCCCTTAAGTGCGCCGACAACTTTAATCCTTTCTCTCTCTCTCTCTTTCTCTCACTCATTCTATATATATATATATATATATATATATATATATATATATATATATATATATATATATATATATATATATATTCATCTCCGTGGAGCTAATCGAGTTAATTATTCAGTTCCAAGGCCGAGGGTCGCCATCTCGCGATTCTGGCCAAGTACGACGTCGATGTGGGCGAGCTTCATCGTACAATGCGACGACTAACCGACCAACTCAATACTCTCGACGATCGTCTCGTCGAACTTCGGGTGAGATTCAGCGTTATATATTGGCATTTTCCAATATCCAGAATCTCAATATCCTTCGACGATATTCTAACAACAAATCGTTCGGATTTAACAGGATCGGTTGGTGATTCAAGACTCGGAATACGTTCGACTGAGAAACGAACGTGAGATGGCCATTCTGAAAGCCTTCACCGAGGATTTGGAAAATTTCAAAAAAACCCGAGCAGCCAGAATAATTCAGAAAGCTTGGAGATTGTTTTACGAACGTTTCAGTGTTAGAAAGAAGAAAAAAACAAAGAGAAAAAAATAATTTACGGGTCAACAGTTTTTTTGTTTTTTTTTTCAGCCGCAAAGGAAAAAAAAATGAAAATTCTGAGTTTCTTCATTATTATTATTAATTCATAAAATTGTTTAATAATGTATCAATAATTATCATCAATTAATAATAATGATAAATAATTTGGATGTAATTTATCTCTTTTTCAAAGTCGATCATTGTATAATCAATTAAATTTATTGCACAAAAAGTGTAAAAAATATTTCTTTTTATTTTTTCAATCTCACAAAGATCGAAATAATGTCGATAATTTTTTCAGAACCTAATCCAAAATATTAGAATTTAAAGTTTTTCGAAGAATTGGTGAAAAAAAAACGCAAAAAACAAATATTTACCAGTTCGTTCTGTGTCACGATTGGCCAATGTTTCAATTGGCAATTTGTCAGTCTTTTGTTATATCTTCCAATATAAAAAAAAAATATAATGATAGAACGATATTATTATCCGGATTCGTATATCGATGAGAAAATAAATGTCAAAAATAAGCAAGGGGGCATTTGGCCTTCCTGTTATCTATTTGCGATAGATATACATATATTCGCGTTATATCGATTGTGCGGTCGAGTCCCTCGGCCGACAAACGACGAGAGAGCTTTTTCCATCGAGATAGCAGCGATTTCATATGCACACATAAGCGCGCCCATCGATCCAACTTCATCCCGATTTCAATCCGTTCTACAACCTCAAAACAAAACCTTGCAAAAAAAAAATTATAAATCCGAAGTAATTGCAACAAATCTCGTTTAATAAGAAAAAAAACAGGTCTGCCAATTGGGACAAATCGATTCGGTTTAAAATCCCCAACTTTTGAACTATATAAACGAAACATATATACCGGGTGTCCCATTTTGATCTTACACTGAATTTGTCTCGAAAAATACGACTCCGATCAAGAATTGAGTACAATAAAACTTGAAGGGCCTGGAGGGAGACGTACAAAAAAAATTTTTTTTTTCCTCCAAAATCCAAAATGGCGGTGTTAAGTTGGCTAACATGTTTATTTTTTTAAATGGAACCATACTTATTCCTTCGCACCAAAAATTTTGTCATGTCAAAACTGACATCTTTTGTGGGAAACTTTTTTCGATAAAGTTCATAATTTTTTTGGTTAAAACACAATTTTTCAATTTTTCAAAAAAAAAAAAAAAAAAAAAACCAAGTACGACGATAAAAGTTGAGTGCGAGAGAGAAGAAACGAATGACGGATGCTTCCCGCTCTGTCGCGTGGCCATTAAGGTGCTCGACAACAATTCCGATCTCGTTCTCTCACTCGCTCCGCAGCGAGCGCCCATAGCGCTGTCTCTCTCGCCCTCATTAACGCGAGTCCAACGTTAGTCCCTACGCCTCAACGCGCATCTGCTGTCCCACTCGCTCGACTCTATCAATATCGACTCTCAAACATTTATATATATATACACATACATCATGGCATTCTCATCGTAAAAAAAAAAATACCTGTCACGCTTTGAAAGCACATCGCCAAACGTTTGTACAATGACGAATTATTATTCCGGGAACTGGAACGACAACTTACCACATTTCACAATGATAAAAATATGTGATACAATGGCTGCAGCTTGTCGACTCTTCTCCCATTTGTAAAACACGTGTGTGTGTGAATTTTGTTAGTAAATGAAAAAAAAATTGGAACAAACAAAAAAAAGCTCGGAAACATTTTATCGTGAAATATTGGCTAACAATTGTCGTGACAAATTATTATTTATTATTTTTTCGTTTTCATTTTTTCTCATTTGAATTTAAAAAAAAACACACCATTTTTTAAAATGAAATAAATAATACGACATATAAACGATATGAAAAAATTATTTTATTCTATACGAATATTTAGTTTTTGATTAAATCTATAGTCAGAAAATTGAAACAAAACCAAAAAAAAATTGAAAAAAAAGAGAATTTCAGAAAAACATACGAAGATGGAAACAAACGTGGGAGAAACACATTTTACGGTTGGATGTCGCATTGAATAATTCTCGGGTGTGAAACGGGGCGGAAATTGTGTGACAAATGACTGCGAAACTGGGAAAATGGAGTACATCGATCAAGCGTAATGGCACGTGGAAAAATTTATTCGAAAAACATGGTCTAGCGATAAAACGCGCAGGAGCAATGCGCGATAACGTTACTACAAATATTTATATATATTGGGGTGTGTTGAAAAAATTCAAAGTTTTTCGATTCCACCGGCAGTTCCTAAATTTGAATAAGACACTATCAGGACACGCCTATCAAAATTCAACCCCAATCGGACAATATTCAGAGGTTCCGCTTTCACAAATTTAATATTCCCTTTGATTAACACGTAAAACATTATTTTAAATTCAGTTGCAATTAATTTTTTCGGTAAACGAAAAATTTTGGGTCTAAAAAGTAAGCGCTATACATACTATCAAGGTCGCTCAAAATAAAGATATTTTTTGTTTCCCAACAACAAAAAAAGTCAACAATTTTTTTCGTCAATTTTCAATAATTTTTCATAAAAACAAAATTCCCAATTTTTTTTCCAAAATGTAAGAAAAAAAAATATTCCCACTTCAAGTAACCTCAATACCACATGTCGCACTCACTTTCCACCCCCTCAATTTATCGTCTACCCGCAAAAATTAATTGCAACTCCCCAAAAAAATAATCATTCACGTGTTGATCAAATGCAAAATCGAATTCTCAAAAGCGGAACCTCTAAATACAGTCCGATTAGGTTCAAATTTCGGGAAACGTCTTCCAATATCATCTACTTCAAACCCAAAAACTGCCAGGGCAATCGAGAAAACCTTGCTTCTTATCAACACACCCAAAAAAAAAAATATATATATATATATACACATGTGTATATTAAAACAGAGCATTTATCCTCTCAGAGGTAACCCAAGTGTGCCGACACATTCGAGGCCGAGTGGTTCATCGGAGATCAACCGAGAGACACACGCAGATGCTTCGAAAAAAAAAAAAAAAAAAAAAAAACGTGTCGCAAGACGTCAGCAACAGTTCGTCCGGAAACTCACACTCACACACACACACACACACGTGGCCATCGACAAGTTTTCCCCGGGTGCGTGCGATTGATCGAATATTTTCCATAAAAAAAAAAAAGTGAAAAACTTCGATTTTCCGAAAATTCGTTAGTGAATAATTTTTCGTGGAGGCTGATCGAGATCCAACTCTGTCTCATCTTGTGATGTGTCTCGTCGAATTCGCGTGGCCGACGTTCCGGCAAAACAACCCCTCCTCCGGATAAGTCCGTCGCGCATGCTCCAATACATATATACACACACCCATATATATATATATGTAATTTGTGTTCGGAGGGGTGATATTCAGTGAGCCAGCAAGCGAGGAGCCAGGCTCGGAGCCGACCGATCATTACCGAGACATTGCCTATACGGGCAACCCCCGGGGCTCCTCGGTTACAATTTTTTTCCCCTCAGCTTTTTGAAAAACTACCCCCAAAAAAAAAATTCAAAAAAAAAAAAAATTCTCAATTAAATAAATGAATAAATAAAAGTTTGAAACTGGAATAAAGTCACGAAAACGCACATTAAAACCACCCCCCCCACCCCCGAAAAAAAAATTCAACTTGATAAATAAATAAATAAACAAAATTTTGAAACTGTTGGAACATAAAGTTGACGAAAACAGACATTTTGTGTTTGTGTTTGTGTGTGTGTGTATTTTTTTTTTTGTGTTTGTCATCGTTCAGTTTTGGAAAAGAAGGAAATATAATTAAGGTGCGTCTAAATATATATTTATATATATATTTATTATTGTTTGTGTAGTGCATTTGGTGTCAATGAGAGTGAGAGAGGGTGAGATAAAATAATAATCATCATTGTTATCTGATAAAACGAGACACACACACACACACGCGATAATACAATCAATCGTTGTGACGAGTTTAATCGTGTTTAAGGGTGAAGGGGGGGGGGGGGTTAAAAATGAAGGGTGGAAATGAAACAGTTTTTGGGGGTACTTATTGTGTTGTCGTTGGTGACGGTGCTTGTTTAGTTACGGTTTTCGTACTAGTGATGTATCATTCTGTTTTAGTTTTTTTTTTTTATCAGTTCTGTTGGTTCATTCGTGGCGGAAATTGCATTTTTATTCGTCTCTGATTCGTTTTGTCCTTTTTTCCACCCCCCCCCCCCCTCTCTCTCTTTATCTGCTTAAGTTTTTTCTTTTTTTTCATCATTCTCTCTCTCTCTCTCTCTTTGTCCTTCTTGCTCCTTCTATATTTATCTGCATCTGCCTTGTCGCGTTTTTTTTTTTTTTTAATTTATTTTCTACGTTTGTCGTATTTACGTGCGTCATGACACCTGTGGCACACGATCGTTGACGCTTGCAACACGCATTGGCCGTTGCACATTTTGTTTTTCGAGTTTGAACGAGACGACAAAAAAATAAAAATAAAAATAAAAATAAACATTTTTAGAGGATGCATGGCAGGAGCTTTGGATGGATGTTCAACAAGTCCTTGAAGGATTTTGGTGGCTTGTGATCTTGTAAACTGTAGACGATCGTTTTTTTGTTCGTGATTTATCATTCACGTTGATTATTATTATTATTATTATTATTATTATTATTATTAATCAATTGATTAATTTATTTATTTACTTATTTTTTTATTCAAACATTTTTTTTATTCGTGTTTATCGAGAGATTGTGAAATTTGTTTCGAAACAATTCGTGATCTGTGATTTTGGAAAATTTGTTTCTGTGTTTGTTTTTATTTTTTTTCTTCGTATATAATTTTTTTTTCAATTTGATAAATTTTTTTTTCGATTCGAAGTGATGCATTTTGGAAATATTTCGATGGGTAATCGTCAGTGACAATCGCGATAACGTTTGATCCATCAGTGAAATTAGTTAATTGTGATAAAAATTTTGCGGTGAATATCTTCGAAATTATTTTATCAATTTTATTGTCATTAATTAATCATTAATTTCTTCATTCGTGGTTATCGAAATATTGTAAAATTCGTTGTATAAAACAATTAGTTCTCTGTTATTCAAAAATCAAATTATTTTACTTAATTTCATTTTGATTTTTTCTTATATTATTTTTTTTTCAATGCCTTAAAGTAATTAATTTCGTAAATACATATTTTTTTCTTCACGATAATTGAATTTTCATAATCCTGATAACGTTTGATCGGATGAAAATTAGTTTGGGACGGAAAAAAAAACCAAAAAAAAAATTAAAAAAAAAACAAAAATAAAAAAAAAAGAACAAAAAAAAACAAAAATAATGTTTGATTGATTCTCGTCGTCACGCGATTGCGAGGACAACGACGATCGTGGAGCACACGAGATATTATGAAAATGGAAAAAAAATTTCAGGTCGCGACAACAGTGCCTGGATCGGATTAACACGATGCGACGAGTTAACTGACCCGGAGAGCAGCGTTAACCCGCGTCTCGAGATTGTACGGCGAGCCGATAGCGCGAGACCAGCGGGGGTTGGTTTTGCGAACGCGAGGGGTCGGAATTTTCCGGAGCGACAACGTCGACGGGCCCTCCCCCCTCCCTCCCGGTAAATCGGTCGCGTCGGATCAAAGGGATAATGACCGGGCGAATGAGTTTGTCGTTCATCCACTCGCCGATAATGGAGGAACACGAGAAAAATCTCACGACTGGAAGTCTCGAACAGCGCAAGGAGGCGTTCAAGGAGGACGTTGAATTGATGAAGGAAACTACGAAATTCGTGACCGAGGTCATTGAAACCGCGGCCAATGAGGCCAACAAAAGAAAATTCGAATCCGAGGTGATAATTCGACCAACGAAATTATTTTTTATTATGTTGTTCAAATATTTTATTGTTTGAATAATTATTATCAATGATTATATCAATAATTATTGTTTAAATATTTGTTTATTATTATTATTATTTTTTTTCATTTTTATTCTTAATTAAACAATGTAAAAACAGTTTTTTTTTCATGTTTTCAGGGAGGCGAGACGAGCGAAGGTAAATCATTTAAACAATCTTACAAAATTAATTGCTATCTATATGGTGAATTTGAAATATATATATATATATATATATATTCCCTCGAGTCGCATGTAGAAAAAAAAAAAGTGAATCCGGTAGTTAGACAACGTTTAGTGTCTTCCGAGCTGGATGAGGGGGATGTGTGGAATGAGATCGTGCGTACGAGAATTAAGAAAAAAAAAAAAAATTCGCTGATACAGTAAAACCTCCCAATAGTCAAACTCGCGAGTCCAAAATGTGGCGCCCCTCGTGGAATATCTTGCGACTAAACGCAGTGATTCTCAAATCGAAGTGATTCAAGTTGTATCTCAAAAACGCGGGAGATTCAAAATCTCGATTCAGCGATACTCAGTTCTCTTCCAAATTTTCAGCAATTCCACTTCGCGACAGCTATAGATTCGACCGAAAGAATGAGAGGTCCATCGTGCATTCAAAAGTATTATTCGTATATTCTCGACACGCTCGTGCAGTCGACTTTTCTCGAACGGACAATTTGTAGGTTAGCTTCTCACAACATCGTACAGTTCGTAACAATTATGAAAATAAATTGTAATTTGTTTTCACAACTCTGCACTTACATTACGCTCGGTTTATCTTACAAATCACATTTTTGTTCATCGCTTCGATCGGTATATCATTATTTTCCTGTAGAAATTCACCACCGATCCCACAACCCATCAAACTCTTCGATCTGAGAGTCACTGGTTTCACGTCGCCACCCACAAACACGAATATATCGAACCGTTTCGCTATTGGTCGATCGATCAATCTCCCAACGGTCCAATCCCGCCACATTTCAACCCTTGATTTTCGACTATCGAGAGGTTCTACTGTATTTTGGAAAATCCAAAAAAAAAAAATCTTAACCCTCAGTCTGAAAAATTTTTCTCGCCACCTTTAGCCTGGAATCTTGGGACATTAACTTCCTGCCTATTTTTCAAACTGTCAAAATGCTTCAAAAAAATCTTTAAAAAATTCACGAAGGTTTTTTAAAAACCTTGAATTCAAAGTCTCAATTAAAAAATTGTGAAAAATATATTTTTTTCGATACAAAATACGAGTGAACTCACAACTACATTTGATTTTCATGTTTTGCTTGTACGAAAACGATCCACACTGATAATAATTATGACTGGTTTCCAGACTGAGGGTTGAAAAATTAAAAAATCAAAAAATCAAAAAAAAAATCAGAAAATCGAAAAAATCAACAAAAAATATCAGAAAATCAAAAAAAATTTAAATTAAAAAAAAATCAAGAAATAAAATAAATGAAAAAATCGACAAATATTAAAAAAACAAGAAATCAAGAAAAAATTAAAAATAAAAAAATATAAAAAAAATTCAAAAATAAAAAAATCCGACAAAAAAAAATCAAAAAATCAAATAATCAAATAAACAAACAGAGTGAAAGAAAGAAAGAAAGAACGAAAGAAAAAAAAAAAACAAATCGTGAGTATGTACTACCCTCCCGCGATTATAACGTGAGAAAAATGCATGTGCGCAGGCAGTAGATTGAAGGGCGGCGATCCCATCGGCCGCTGGAACAACCGAGCCCGAGGCTTCTGCAATAGGATACTGAACGCGCTCTGTCCATGCTTCACGAACAATGGTAAATCGTAGAAACACACACTCTCTCTCTCTCTCTTTCATCTATCCTATCTGCAATCTTCCTGTAAAAAACGTTCGCAAAGCGTTCGAGTCGATGGCCGCCAGACCAAAAAAACAAAAAAAAAACAAAAAAAAATATAATAATAATAATTGGAATGCGCTGTAGCTAACTGCAACCGCGTGTCCCATATGGATTTCGCTGAGTAGTTATTGCATTGTGTCATCATCGTCATCGTCGGAATCATGAAAAAAAAAAAAACCACAAAAAAACAAAAAAACCAAAACCATCACCAAACCACCAACCACCAACCAACCACTGTTAGAGACCATGCATCGAGACGTTCGCTAGAACCACTGCCGCACATTATGTACGATCCCAGCGCAACGTTCCTCAATTCTCTCAACGTGTATTATATATATATATATTCACATTTGTACAGCCTCTGTTCATAGACACCTGTTGACATGCGTTAGAAAAAAAAATAACAAAAAACAAAAAGAAACACTAAAAAAGATAAACGAAAAAAAGTACCCAATGTTTATTTTACCTGGTTGTTATTTATGTTTATTTACGTTTATTTATGTTTATTTATATTCATTCATGTTTATTTATATTTATTCATGTTCATTTATATTTATTCATGTTTGTTTATATTTATTTACGTTTATTCACGTGCGAATTACTGTATCTCGTGTACTACTTGGAAATAACAATAACGATGAAAATTATTTTTATCCCACTTGAAAAAAAAAAAAAAAAAAAAACCCGACAAGTCCACCTCTTTATTATTATTATTTATGTTTATTTCGGCATTCGAAGCATCTAATGTATCTCGCACATGCGTCTATCGGTAACGATGAAAAATTATTTTTGCTATACATAAAACAAAAATTTAAAAAAAACAAAATATATTCATCCATCTTTTAATTGTAAAGATCATATATTCACGTTTGAGTTGTAATTAGTCTTGTTCATTGAAAACCATATTCCAAGCAACATGACGCATCTGTCAAGAACAATGATTCTCGATAGACAAAATAGACAAAAAAAATTTTTTTTAAATTTTTTTCTCGCGAGTAGCGATCGTAATCACGAAAGCTGCACGTTTATTCATTCGAACAAGCTTTCGTAGACAGCAGAGTAAAAATCAATCAACGCGTACAATAGTTTCCCCATAGTTTAATATTTTTTATTGTACAATACACAATCACGAGAATCGATAATTAGAATTTTTATACGTAGCACTGGCTTTTTTTTTTTTTTAGTTTGTAGGATCGATTGGAAACGATCAAAATGATGATGATAATTCTGACGATGGTAAATTTTTTGTTACAACAATTGTTGCATGTTCTTCCATATTTATTTTTTGTATAGTACATTAAGTATTGAAGAAAAAATACAAGGAGGACGAAAATGTTGTGAAAATTCGTTTACAAGGATTTGAAATATAATTTTTTCTGGCTCCTAGTACTTAATACAATCACGTTGTTATCACAACCTTTCAACAATTCATTTCATAGTCACGCAGATTGAAAAAAAAAAAAAACCACAAGGAGCACAAAAATGTTGTAAAATCGCTCTACAAAGATTCAAACATCATTTTTTTGCTCCTAACTCCTAAATCATTGAATCACGCTGTTATTACAACCTGTCGACAATTCATTTCACAGCTCATGTAAACGTAGACAAATCGTTTAGACTAGCGGAATGTGAATTAGATAACGTACAAAACCCGGAGACATTGCATGCACGTGAATTGAATGCAACGAACCAAGGAGAGACAGAACAAGTGCCAAAAAAAAAAAATCAAAAAAATCAACCACGACGACGACGAGTCTCTCGGGCGTTGACACGATTGAAAGGGTAAATTGACAATTCCATGTTGTACAATTCGAGTGTAAAAAAAAAAAGAAAAAAAAAAGAAATACACGTAAAATAAAAATTACAGCATACCTTGTAACTATATATATATATATATATATACATATAAAAATAGTGTAAAGTGTCCATGAAACGAAAAATTCCCAAAGTGCGGACGATTAGTGCATGACGAAACGACTAAGTAACTATATAGTTATATTATCAATTCTATTTTGTAACATAAAAAAAAAAAATATAATAATAACGAAAAAGTAGAAAAAAATTAATTAAATTAATTTACATTGTCATGTAAAAATCGGTTATTTGTTCTTTTTTTTTCATAGAATTGTTCGCCTGGACGCCATACCGATATCGTTTCACGAGACCCTAACCGGCAGCCGAGCCCGGAAGTTCCGTCTCACAAAACGAACGATCTGTCGATTAATTATTTCAATTTATTTAATTGATCACGAGTTATTTATTGCGATGAATTGAATTGAACACGTCGTTAGAACTTAAGTCAAAGCGTCAATTCGAGCCTCCGGCTCGGTTCGTCACGAACAAATTTTTTTTTTTTTTCGTGGATTTTGAAGGGGATTTCGAAGGTTTTAGCGTTCGCAACGAGTGCGAGAGAGACGGCGTTATGGGCGCTCGCGGCGGAGCGGGAGAGACACGAGGCTCGAGTTGCCTGTTGTTCGGACATTGTCAGGATTTTTTTGGAGGAACGTTCATGGATTTGATGCAATGAATCTGAGTGAATATGTTTATTGATGTTATCAGATGATGCTGGATTTTTTTTTTGTCACGAAATATTGAATCTTTAAGTTGGTGCAAATTGCGTTGTGAAAATGCTGTTTTTCGACCTAGACAAAGATTGCGGCTATTCCGGTGACCCGAAAAACAAAAACCAGGCACATTCATATCCGGAAGATGAGTCGCCTATCGTCAGATCTAGGATTTTATTTTGAATAATTTTTTTGACGGAATGGTGAAAGTATTTCGAAAATTTTCGAGTTTTCACGTTTTTTTCAAGTCATATTATTTCCCTAAAAATCGTAATTTTTGACATAGTAAAAATTTCTCAGTTCAGACGATAGTGAGATGTGGTCCGAACAGGCCTTTCAAATTTCAAGTCAATCGGTTCATCGGTCGCTGAGTTATCTTTGGACCTGAGTTGCAAAAATGCAGTTTCGAGAAAAACGCGTTTTGAGTTGTTTCGTGGAGTCTCTCTGGGCATTGCTCGTGATTCTTCGAATCTCAATAACTCGGAAAATCTTGTGAATACGCCAACAATTTTCTCAGATATTATTCTCAAAGCTATAAACTTCCCAAAAAACCCAAAAATCCGAAAAAATCGAGAAACAAAAAAATCGAAAAACCGACAACTCCATCGACAATGCAATCCGATCGTCTCACTCGAGTCTCCTTCTCAACAGCCTCGTCCCACAATCACCGCACAATCTAAACGCAGAAAGAATGAGAAAAAAAATAAAGAAGAAGAAAAAAACAAAAAACAAAAAATATAGATTCGAATTTGTAAATTTTATTCAGGGCCACAAAGATTGCCCTGCCAACGTCTGTATGCGTCTTCGACAATGAAAAAAAAAAAAAATTCTCCCAGCTGTGCTGAAGATAAAAAATAAAAAAAATAAAAAATAAATTTTTTTTTAATTAAAAAAAAACAATAAATAAAAAAGCTTCGACAGACACACAATAAGAATTAATTTCCGCCAGAAAAACTGACGATTGATTATCAAGCCTGTAATATCGCCCGATATATATATCTGTCGAATTTCGTGAAAGCGTATCAATTAATTAATTTCAATTGCGATTGTGATCGAAAGTTTAATTTAACGAAAAAAAAAAAAACAAAAACAAAATGATAAATTATAAAAATCTCACATATCGCGAACGAACGTTGTGGTTCGTGAAAATAAAAAAAAATAAACGAAAGTAAAATCGATATCACGTATATATATAAATATACATATATATATATATGTACATGACGAAAGCTTCGGTCACGAATATGCAAAAGCGAAACGAGTGTAGCACGTGTGGTCGTTGTCCTACATTCCACTCCCCCGAACGAGCCTTACCTGTCGCCAGCTGCTGGGCTGATTAATACGAGCTTCACGTACACACATACACACACAGAATTACATATATATATATATATACACTTTCGTAAATAGCTTTTGTCATTTTCCCGAGCCGCCTAGTCGTCTCGTACGTACCAAATCGTTCGAAATACCAACGACGACGACGTCACGTCCAACGTTCTCGCAATAAATAATATAGCATTCGCTATATAAATAAATAAACATATAGATACAAATATATAAATACATATTGATGTATGAAAAAAAAAACAGAAAAAATTTAACAGACAAACAAATTGATAATTGAACACGAGCGATTATATATAAATATATAAATACATATTGATGTAAAAAAAGATTGAAAAAAAAAAAAAATTAAACAGACGAACAAATTGATGATTGAACACGAGCGTCCAGAATGTGCTTTGCGAACGTAAAGAAAGTCAAAGAGATAGAGAGAGAGAAAGATAGAGAAAGAGAAATAAGGACAAAGTCGTTACCGTGAACGAGGAAAAAATTGTACAAGCATTTCTGCTTAGAAACGTTGAAAAAAAGGGAAAAAATTAAAAAAATGGGAAATGAGAAAGAGTATTACGTATATATATATATATTTTTTTTTTCGAATTGAAACATTGTACCATTTATTTGTCGTTTTATATATATATATATTTATTTTACATGTATGTTTAGATGACAGAGGTATGTAATATGTATATTGTGTAATTATTATCAGGTATAGTTTCTATATATATATATATATATATATAATACATATATATATATATATTATATATAAACATTTACGAAGATGGATCCTTTGAAAAATTGCACGAAATACACACGGTACAGTGACGTAGATAAAGAATGAAAAGAAGAATTGAAAGAAATAAAAAAAAACATGGAAATAAAAAATATTTTAAAATCACAGCATGGGAACAAAAAAAATCAATATCTTATCATTAACGTGACAATCAATTATATGTGTGCAGAGTGTGTGTTTAAAAAAAAAATATATAGTACATATATATATATATATATATATATATGTATATGTTAAATTAAAGGAACAAGATAAAAAAAATTATATCCAAAGTGGCCGATTTTATGAGAATAATAAAACGAATAATTTCATGGTTGTTATACGGTGCGTTTGTGTGAATGTTTTACTTGTGTTAGAAAAATTGTGTTTCTGATTGAAAACCCGTGTAAAAATGTTCGAATTCGTGTAATAAAAAAATTCGAGAATCGAGCCAAGTGTGACGTTGACCGTCAACGAGTGACCGTAAATAGAATGTTTTTATGTATTATCTATGTGTTGGATATAAATAAGAAATCGTGGGAAATTAATTGTCATGTTGTTTATTTTTTTTGTGTTTCCCTGATGGGCTGGAAAACTGTGACGAACTATTGACAGCTGTCAATATTCACACACTCGACGTTCTATGAAATGATTGATTGAATAAATTCCTTGTAGACATTTTTTTTCATTAATCTCAATAAATATATTTAGATGAATCAAGGGCAAGCTTTATTCGGACATTTTCGGGATTTTTCTTGGAAAGAACGTTTTTTGGGTTGGTTGCAATAAAACTGGGTGAATATGTTTATTGATATTATCAGATGAAACGCGTTTGAAAAAAAAAAAAAATAAATAATAATTGGAAAACAGGCAACTCTCCCCTTAAATTCAATAAAATCAATCAAGATAAATAAATCGAATTTCAGAAGACGTAATTAGATTTTTAATTTTCCCTCAAACGTCGCTTCAATTTCAGTCAAATCTTCAGACCTTCCTTCGCAATCAATACTTTGCAAACCCTGACAAGCCATTCCTGACACTTTTATCGAATACCAACAACCCTCTTCCTCGCCCCCCACCCCCGCCCCTTCCATTCTTAACATCGCCATGGTAACCCAATTTCCGGGTTCGACTTTATCGCTGTTTACCCGCAGGAGTGTCACTCGGGTCACTCTGAATTGCACTCTCGCTTGAATGAGCAAACTTCAACCGGTTTAACGAGCAACCAATAACCTCGATAAGTCACTGACGATAAAAAGAAAAAAAATCAAAAAAATATTTAAAAAATAGAAAATAAAAATTTGAAAACTACATCACGTTGAAAAAGTAATCTTATCCATCGAATTAAATGAACTTTCGTCCATAAAATACACCTAAGTTGAAGTTTCCACCTCACATTTCAATTTATCAATTTAACTTTGGACCTCACAAGTCCGAATTGGAAGGTAAAGTGAGTTTGAAATATTTTTCGCACCCTCGTTTCAACCTCGATGCTGTGTCGACATTTTTTTTTTTGTTTTCATTTTCTTTTCACTCATCTCGAGTGAAGGTGAAATTTTTTGTTTTCGGTTATTTCACCTTCATTCAATCTTCGCAATGAGGGGGAAACATTTTTCATTCGTTTTCTCACCTTTGTTTCACCCTCATTCAACCTTCTGAATGAAGGTAAACGTTTTTCATTCGTTATTTCACCTTCGTTTGACCTTCCGAATGAAAGTAAACATTTTTCATTCGTTATTCGACCTTCATTTCACCTTCATTCAACCTTCCGAATAAAGGTAAACATTTTTCATTCGTTATCTGACCTTCGGTTCACCTTCATTCAACCTTCCGAATGAAGGTAAACATTTTTCTTTCGTTATTTCACCTTCATTTAAACTTTCGAATGAAAGTAAACATTTTCCATTCGTTATTGGACCTTCATTTCACCTTCATTTAACCTTCCGAACGAAGGTAAACATTTTCCTTGCATTATTTCACCTTCGTTTCACCTTTCAAACTTTAAAAATCGGAAATCAACTGCAGATTTTTCAGGGTTAAGTGAAGTTGAAACTCGGACGGGAATTGCTTGTACATAACTTCAACCTGATTTCAATCTCGTTCGCCCCAAATGTGATATTTAAATGAGATGAAACAGAGGTGAAAATTGCGACTTCGAACAATACGACGAGATAAGTTGCATTTTTTTTTTACCACACCCTGTAGACTATTGTCACGATGGACGAGCATTGCGAACCAGAATTCGATCCCGGTCCTCGTCGATTATCACCCGATCACGAAAAAACGAAAACACCGGGAAATAAGTCGAAATGCGATCCGGACGATTTTCGTCATCGATCGGGAAAACGCCGAGCCGAGGCAACCGCCGATTTCACGACTGTCGGTGGTTCCAAACGAAAGTTGCGAAATTGCAAAGTTTGCAACGAACGACGAGTCGAGTGTCCGCTCGAGAGCAACGATGTATTACGATCGATCGAACCCATCCACGATTTTTTTCATGACGATAAAAAAATCGGAAGGTAAGTTGGTACGAATAAGTTTTTGAGATTTCGAATGTTTGACCAATTTCGATTTTTTCCGATCGTCCGGAGGTCGCTCAGGATCCAAGGTCAACGAAGAAACATTTTTTTCATGTTGAAAAAGAAGAAATTTTGGAAAAGTCAATTTTTAAATGTATTAAATTTAACTTTTTTGATATGAGAAATATAAGAAAAAATTATATTCAAATAGATAAGATATATTGGAATATTTAAAAAAATTATAATCTCATGAATGAGAAATATTAGAATAATTGAAAAAATATATTATAACATATTCAATTTAATTTTTTTTATGTATGAGCGATTCCACGTGACTTCAGCCACTCAAAAAAAAAATTTTCCACAAATAATTTTAAAAAATTGAGCTATTTTTTTGCAATATATTCACCGAGTGCCGATTTTTAAAATTTTTTTTCGACGGTTTTATCGTTAATTAACGTTTTTTTTGTATTTTTCCATTCAAACGGCTGTATCAGAAAAAAATTACTTTAGATCCTATTGAGCAAGTTGCACGTCCGTTTCAGGGCAAAATATGCAAAAATATTTTTTTTCTCGAAAAATGCATTTTTAATTTTTTTTCTCAAAATTTCCCCAAATTCTGAATACAAAAAAAGAATTTTTGGTATTTTCTATATCGTGGGACCGGCAATCGGTAATGCGTAATTTTACCGATTTCATTAATAGATTTTTTTCAGTTTGATTTTTTTTTTTTTTTTTTTTCATGTGCTCCAATCGCTTTACGCGAAATCAGGAGCCTCCTTGCAAGAGAAATTAATGATAATCAATGCTCGTTGAATCGCGTAAAGCGAAAAAATCGAACTGTAAAAAATCTATTAATGAAATGGGTAAAATTACGCATTACCGATTGCCGGTCCCACGATATAAAAAATACCAAAAATTCTTTTTTTGTATTCAGAATTTGGGGAAATTTTGAGAAAAAAAATTAAAAATGCATTTTTCGAGAAAAAAAATATTTTTGCATATTTTTTTTGTCATTTTTCGCGATCGGTCATCGCGACAATGCAGATCATCGAAAGTTTCGCAATTGAAATTACGACGCGACAAGGAATTAACGTTCAAGATGAATTGTTATACGACATTGAGAAAAAAGCGTGAAGAATTTCGTCGTGATCTCGTGAGAATGTTAATGACGAAGGACGACGATGACGACGACGATGGAATTGCGTTAACGAAGAATCTCAACGTGGCCAGATCCATCGAACACGACGAACAACTTTTGCGTTATTATTATTACATAATGCACGGAATAGACGACGTTCACGTTGCACCAATGGACAAAATTTTGTTGAACAAGATTCTCAATTTGATTCCGTCAACGTGGAAATTAAAATTCAAAAACAGTTTGGCCAAAGTTATCAACGACGCGACGGAAGATTATGCGTCGAGCATAAAAAAATCGATCGTGGATTTTGTTCTGCAGGATCCGATGATGGGCGACGTTGACAGTGGTGACAGAGTACGCAGAACTTTGTTTTTTTTTCTTTTTTGGATTTTTGGGTTTTTTTATTTTTTATTTATTTATTTATTTATTTATTTATTTTTTAAATCAAATTGTTTTTTTTTTTGGAGGAAATTACGAACGTTGCTCGATCGTTTTGCAGAATGAAATTTCGAAAGAGAATTACGAGGTGAAAAACTTTCCACCGGAATTCGGTCTCAAGTACCGACGAGTCAGAATTAAGTTGTCGAAAAATTTGGTTCTTTATCATCCCTGCATGCGAAAAGCACTGGACCTTTGGTATCGGGAATTTGGGTGAGAAACTATGTGAAAAAAACGTCAAGAGTGTCGTTTAAAATTGTTTCAAAGTATTTTTCATGAGTATATTCAAAGTAGCTAATTGGAAGCTACATATTATGTATTTTTTTTTAAATTTTTTGTATCGATAGTTTAGAAATTAGAGAGCAGGGATATTCTGATAATGACTTTGAAGGCAAATATCTCAAAAAATCTATTCAACAGTTATAATGAAGAAAAGGATCAGATGGTCGTTATTCAAATGAAAAAAAAAATTGAAAAATGACAATAAAATCGTTGTACCTTGTTCCGTAAATTCTCAATTGTACTTTATTCATTATCAATTCTTGATGAATCGATTCAACAAAGTATAATCAATGTAAATAATTTCCAAAAAAAAATTGAATAAAAGAAAAAATGGACTTTTTGCACAAAAAAAAAATGAATACTGGATAATTTTCATGATCTTACGTGTGAAAGCTCGATAATACAGATCGACAGAAAGCAATTGGAGTCCTACGACCGAGCCTACGATCTTCCGAGCTTCGACCAAGCTTTCACGAAAATGGTGGAAAAAACGCGTGAAATACTTTGCAAGAATTGGTTGCCAAAGTTGTTGCACATATTTTTGACGGTAGGCATAACACAATATAATATAAAGTAAAAAAAATGAATCAAAGATTGTATCAAAAGACAATGAAAAACAATTCATTAGGGCAGAAGAAAGGGCATTTTGCCGGATCAAGATGACGACTCCAAAATGATTAGATTCTGGAATTGTCTCGCCACAATCATGGAAACTCAATTGCAACAGTTGTGTCTGACATCGATGAACGATTATATGAATTATCTCATCGACATTGGTGTGAGTTTTCGAAATAAAATAATTTCTAAAACCATTAAAACTCATCGACACATATTATCAAACGAAAACAATTTAACAATTTTTATTTTTATAATTTTAACGTAGTCTAGAGGATCTCGAATGCAGACGACCGTAAGTCAATGATAATTCAATAACAATTTCGATTATTTTTCCATGGTCGAATTATTCTAATAAATTAATCCAAAAAAAAAAAACGAATAACATAGATTAATCACGATATTAACCTGAGAATCTCATGATAATTATTATCTAATAAACTTATCGTCTTGCAGTATAGAAATTGCAGTTTCAACTTGAACGTCGTGATAAGAAACAAAACAATCGGCTTCGATCCATCGTTCAAAGTTTTCACGGACACGCTTTTGTCTTTGTTGAATCAACTTTATCGAAAGTTATCAGGATTTTCCAGAATCGAGGATAAAATTTACGCCTACTGTCCGACAAAAAAAGTCTTGAAGGTAGCACAAAAAAAAAAAAAAAAAAAAAAATTCAACAAAGTTAAAAAAAAAATTATAGAAATCGTATAAATATTTTTCTTTGTTTATTTAGCCGGTGATTTTGAAAGAAATTTTCGATTCGTACAAGCATCGAATAACCGAACTCGTTCAAGACCACAGAATCGGACCGGAACTCCAGCTCCAAGATTTCGACGATCACGTGACCCTGATAAACGACGACGACGACGCCTACGTCGAGGAATTCATCAATGCCGAACCTTCTCACAGCTTCGACGATTACGCCGAATTGATAACCAAATACGACTCATTGGCCCGTGAAATTCCCGTTATGTACGACGGAACCTTCTTCAGCAGTTTCTTCGACGTCCATCGAAAGGATCTCATGGATTACATGGCCTCGGTTGCCAAGGATCTTGCTGGAAGACTCGTGGACAAGATGATAGCGGATTATCAACAAAAATCCAAAACGTAAATTAAACTTTGCTCGGTTCGAAACTATTCATTTATTTATTTATTTATTTATTTATTTATTTATTTATTTATTTATTTATTTATTTATTTATTTATTTATTTATTCATTTATTCATTTATTCATTTATTCATTTATTCATTTATTCATTTATTCATTTATTCATTTATTCATTTATTCATTTATTCATTTATTCATTTATTCATTTATTCATTTATTCATTTATTCATTTATTCATTTATTCATTTATTCATTTATTCATTTATTCATTTATTCATTTATTCATTTATTCATTTATTCATTTATTCATTTATTCATTTATTCATTTATTCATTTATTCATTTATTCATTTATTCATTTATTCATTTATTCATTTATTCATTTATTCATTTATTCATTTATTCATTTATTCATTTATTCATTTATTCATTTATTCATTTATTCATTTATTCATTTATTCATTTATTCATTTATTCATTTATTCATTTATTCATTTATTCATTTATTCATTTATTCATTTATTCATTTATTCATTTATTCATTTATTCATTTATTCATTTATTCATTTATTCATTTATTCATTTATTCATTTATTCATTTATTCATTTATTCATTTATTCATTTATTCATTTATTCATTTATTCATTTATTCATTTATTCATTTATTCATTTATTCATTTATTCATTTATTCATTTATTCATTTATTCATTTATTCATTTATTTATTTATTCATTTATTTATTTATTTATTTATTTATTTATTTATTCATTTATTTATTTATTTATTTTTGCCAGAAAACCATGATTGAGAATCCTTTTTTTTTTCAACAAAAATCCAAAACGTAAATTAAACTTTGCTCGGTTCGAAACTATTTATTTATTTATTGTATTGTATTTGTTACACCGATCTCCGAAGAGTTACGGGCGCCTCACTTATCCGTTGTTTCCGAGTTCTCTTCCACGATACCGGAGCTAGTCTAAGCGATAACTGACTGTAAACAACGCCGGGCGCACAGCTACAGTCGTAGGTCGTACGTCCTGTATCTGGAGCTTCGTCGTTGCCCAGCCGCTTATCGTCAGCCACGCTATTCGGCATCGGGAATCGAACCCGAAAACTCGCTTAATGATCATATTGACATGTTCAATATGCATCATGGACCTCCAATTTTTTTCAACGGTGGATTCCGAACCACCGGGAGAACACAGAAAAAAACACATAGAAAAAATTTTCCATTGGTGTCGACGCCGGGATTCGAACCCGGGACCCTTGGGTCGGGAACCGGGCACGAAACCAACCGGGTCACTGCGTCTCTTTATTTATTTATTTATTTATTTATTTATTTATTTATTTATTTATTTATTTATTTATTTATTTATTTATTTATTTATTTATTTATTTATTTATTTATTTATTTATTTATTTATTTATTTATTTATTTATTTATTTATTTATTTATTTATTTATTTATTTATTTATTTTCGCTAGAAAATCATGATTGAAAATCCTTTTCTTTTTGTTTTTTCACGAACGCAGTATCGGCGAGGAATATCAAAATATAGCCGACAGATCATTGAGCGTACCTCCAAATACCGCTGAATTGATGAAACTAACGACATTTGTGAACAAAGCCGAGACCGTGATGGTTGTGGATCTTGAAAAACGTCTCGGTGAAATTATCAATTACGTTAAATTTTTGTCCGATTACACGCTGCTGTCTCCCGTAGAGTTGAAGACGAATAATTTTGCGTTTCAATGGTGAGCTTGATTCGAAACTTTATTTATTTATTTTATTTTTATTTTTTACCGTAGATAAGACATACGTGACCATTTCCATTGTTCGATTGAAAATAGAAAAAATTGCAATTATTTAAAAAATAATTATCGTGCAAACTATTATTTAATTAATTTCGAATGATTATAAAAATATGTGAATATCGATGTTATCTGGATGTGTGGTTAAAGGTATCACCGTATGCCAATGATCTTTGACGAGCATCGCAAGATAATAGCCAGCAAAACGGGCGAGTATCAGGAAGATCTTTTGGTGAGAATAGAAAAGTTTCACCACGATCTTCAAGTGTGGGACAAACAGGGCGACGAGATGCAGCATTGGGGCACCGTCGACGAGATATTTCGTTACAAGAAAAAAGCTACGAGTTTGGAAAATCGTTTGGTCGCGGCCATGGAAACGATCGATCGTTTCAACGAGGAAGAACAAATGTTCGGTTGGGAAATGTCTCAGTATCCTCTGAGAAAGAAGGTCATTGTTTCGAATTTGAAAAACAAAAATCTGTCATTTTTTTTTAAATTATTCAAAAACATTACAAATTTTTTTAGAATTATTTGAAAAAAATTATAAATTTTTTTAGAATCATTAAAAATAATTGTAGAATTTTTTAGAATCGTTAAAAGATATGTAGGATTTTTTAGAATTATTTTTAGAAATTAGACAATTTTTTGGAATTACTAAAAAAAATTATGGAATATTTTAGAATCTTTGAAAATAACTATAGATTTTTTTAGGATCATTGAAAAATATATGTATATTATTTTTCAGAATAACTAAAAAAAATTAAAGAATTTTTTAGAATTATTTAAAGAAATTACAGAATTTCTTAGAATTAAATAAAAAATGTATATACACAATTAACATAATTATTTATAACAATTTATAAGCTCTGTATAGATTCTATATCTATATACAGATAAACTATAAATATATATAGATTATAAATCATGGAAAATTATGGATAGAATTTTATTTGTTAATATTTTTTTTTTTTTTAATTCGGTTTCTTTTTCAATCTGTCGTTCGACATCAGATAGCGGACAAATTGTCGCCCTACAAAAAATTCTACGACGCGGCTTGCGATTTCATGACCCAGCACGACACTTGGATGAATTCCATGATCGGTACTCACGATCCGGAAATCATAGAACAAGATTCCGGCACGGCTTATCGTACAGTTATAAAATTGGAAAAAAGTTTTCAAGAACCGGCGATAAAAAAATTGGCGGAAAACGTGAGAATGCAGATTGAAGAATTTCGCGAGCACATGCCACTGATAATGACACTCGGAAATCCGGGAATGAAGAGTCGTCATTGGAATCAAGTTTCGGAAATTGTCGGTTTTCCCATCAAAGTCGACGAGAACATGACCCTCGCTAAGGTATCAAAAACAAAAAAAGGCAAAAAAAAAAAAAATAACCTCGATAACGAAAAAAAAATTATTTCTTCAATAAAAATTTCACATTTAATTTTTGGGGCGGTTTTTAGATTTTTCAAATATTTTTTTTTCGTTTTTTCAAGGTCATAGATTTTGGTTTGGACGATTACGTGCCCAAATTCGATGGAATTTCCGAGGCCGCGACCAAGGAGAGCAATTTGGAAAAAGCATTGTTGAAGATGCACGCAGATTGGACGGATATTCAATTCACGGTTAATTCTTATCGCGATACAGGCACCCACGTTATCGCAACCGTCGACGAGATACAATTGTTGCTCGACGATCATCTCACCAAGGCTCAAACGATGAAAAATTCTTTGTACATCAAACCCTTCGAAAAAGAAACTCTGTGAGTGTCAAATTCTTCAAAATTTTTTTAGAAAAATACACGTTCGAATTTTAATTGACCAAGAAAATAATTTTCAAATGTCACACTTATTAATTTATTAATTTATTAATTTATTAATTTATTAATTTATTAATTTATTAATTTATTAATTTATTAATTTATTAATTTATTAATTTATTAATTTATTAATTTATTAATTTATTAATTACAGAGAGTGGGAAGGAAAATTGCATTTGCTGCAAGAAATAATGGATCATTGGTTGAAGGTTCAAGCAACTTGGATGTACTTGGAACCGATTTTTTCATCTCCGGATATTCAACAACAAATGCCCGAGGAGGGTCGAAGATTTAGCGCTGTCGATAAAGTTCGTTTTCAATTAAAAAAAAAAAATCCATCTCATTCACAAAAAAAAAACATTCCTCTAAATTGTCTTTATAGATATGGCGAGACATAATGCATTCCGTGGTGCAAGATCCACGTGTCATGTCTGTGGTGGATATCGACAAGATGCTTGATCGTCTGAAAAAATGCACCGGCCTTTTGGATCTCATTCAAAAGGGTCTGAACGATTACCTCGAGAAAAAACGACTTTTCTTTCCGCGTTTCTTTTTCCTGTCGAACGACGAATTATTGGAAATTTTGTCCGAAACGAAAGATCCCACGAGGGTTCAGCCGCATTTGAAAAAATGTTTTGAGGGCATTGCCAAACTCGGTTTTACCGAATCCATGGAAGTCACGAAGATGATGTCTTCCGAGAATGAAGCCATCGTGCTGGAAGACATAATTGACACGGTTGCCGCACGTGGTCAAGTCGAAAAGTGGCTCGTTGAGTTGGAAATTGACATGAAAAAAAGTGTCAGAGCTCAGGTGATAAATCATTTTTTCAATTATTTTCAATTATTTGCATTTAGTTTTCAATTATTTTCAATTATTTTCAATTATTTTCAATAACTTTCAATTATTTTCAATTATTTTCAATTACTTCCAATTATTTTCAATTATTTTCAATTAGTTTTCAATTATTTTCAATTATTTCAATTATTTCAATGATTTCAATTATTTTTCAAATTTGAATGATAAACAAAGGTGATGCGAGCCAAAGACGCTTATCAGACGAAAGAGCGAAGCCAGTGGGTACTGGAATGGCCGGGTCAGACAGTTTTGTGTATCAGCCAGCTCTACTGGACCGCTGACATAACTCAAGCTTTTCCGGAAGCTCCCGAAGGTTTGAAAAATTACATCGATCAGTGCAACGAAGAACTCAATCGAATAATAATACTCGTGAGAGGAAAATTGTCCACCCAGAATCGCACGACTTTGGGTGAGTTTTCAAAAATTATTACGATGAAATGAGAGAAATATTTAAAATGAAAATAAAAACGATTTTGTTTTTTCGTTTGTTTTTAATTTTAGAGGCTCTTGTCACCCTCGACGTTCATGGTCGTGACGTACTTATCGGCATCTGGGAGGAAAATGTAACTCGAGATACCGATTTCAAGTGGCTGTGTCAATTGCGTTATTACTGGATGGTAAGTACAAGATAAATTGTGTGGCAAAAAGAATTTGAAAAATAATTGTCATCTTTCATACCGGGAATGATAATTCATTGAAAATGAAAATTACTTAAAAATACTTTTCCAAACCTACTTCACAATGAATATTGCAATCTATTGTAAAACAATAGTTCGTCTTGATATATCATTATTATTACAGAAATATCACGATATTAATTGTTGAATGATAATAAATAATAGATTATTCGTTTAATTGTTTCCAAAAAAGATGTTTTAAATAAGTTTTTGTTGAATATAAATCACGATTCCTGTTTTATCGACTTTCTCAGGACGAAAATATGATAACAATGATGATAAACTCATCGTTGAGATACGGTTACGAGTATCTGGGTAACACATCACGTCTGGTGATAACACCGTTGACAGATCGTTGCTACCGCACGCTTTTCGGTGCATTGGCCCTTAATCTGGGTGGGGCACCCGAAGGCCCGGCCGGAACCGGAAAGACCGAGACGACCAAGGATTTGGCAAAAGCCGTGGCCAAACAATGCGTCGTATTCAATTGTTCGGACGGTCTTGATTACATTGCTCTGGGCAAATTTTTCAAAGTAAGTCTCAACGTTGAACAATTTTTTAAAATTGTTTTTGACAAATTAATTCTACAAAGAAAGGTTTGGAAAATTGATTTCTAAAAATCTATAATACCCAGGACTTTCGTTATAATTTTCTGGTAAACTTCAAGTAAGATGTTATATTCTCTGATTTTTGTAGAATTTTAGAACCACTAGTTTCGGGGAAAAAGGAGAGAGAGGTGGGGGAAATGCTCTATTTTTGCGTATTTTTGACATATCCTCTCAAACAAGCTCTAGAAAATTATGAAAAAAATATTTTTGTATTCCACATGGAAAGCCCTTTTAAACGATAGCCCACATGATACATGAAATAAATGTTTTTTTTCCAGCACCTCATTTGCCCCCTTTTTAAGTCCCATATGAATATTTCCAAGTGTGAACTGAAATTTTTGTGAAATTTTTAAGTCTCCACGACGCATGGTTTTTGCGAAAATCGTGTGTGACAGATGGACAGACGTTCGGGTGGTTTTATAAGGGTTTCCTTTTGTTCCCTTTTTTAGGTAGGAACCCCTGAAAAATTGTCATTATTTTTCAGGGTCTCGCTGCATCGGGCGCTTGGTCGTGTTTCGACGAATTCAATCGAATCGATCTCGAAGTACTGTCGGTCGTTGCCCAACAAATTCTCACAATTCAACGTGCCATACAATCCGGCAAACCCACCCTCGTTTTTGAGGGTACAGATCTCAATTTGGATCCCACTTGCGCTGTATTCATAACCATGAATCCGGGATACGCCGGTAGATCCGAGTTGCCGGACAATCTGAAAGCTCTCTTCCGTTCTGTGGCCATGATGGTAATCTCGAATTATTCCTATTATCATTTTTATTCATTCCATTCGAACAATAAGAAATAATTCAGTCAGATGTTATATAATGTCAGATGAAATAATTGTTGGTACTTTTTTATGATTTTCAATAAGGTTCCGGATTACGGACTCATATCCGAAAATACTCTTTATTCGTACGGTTTTTACAACGCACGACCGTTGTCCGTGAAAATTGTCATGGCTTACAGGCTCTGTTCGGAACAATTGTCCAGTCAGAGTCATTACGATTACGGCATGAGAGCCGTTAAATCCGTCCTCATTGCCGCCGGAAATTTGAAATTGAAGTATCCGACGGAAAATGAAGATATTCTCATGTTGAGAAGCATCAAAGACGTTAATTTGCCGAAATTCTTGAGCCACGACTTGCCTCTTTTTCACGTTGGTTATTCATTGTCCTTTTTAAGACGAATTTTTTTATTTTATTTTATTTTATTTTATTTTATTTTTATTTTATTTTTATTTTCAAAAGTTTTAAAAATTATTTTCACAAAATGAAAACTTTTCGCTTACAGTTTAATTTAATTTAATTTAATTCAATTTCATTTCATTGTATTTATTTTATAATCAAATTAAATTGTTTTTTCGTTTTTCATTTCTCAATTTCCGACCGTAATAATTTATTTTCTTAGGGTATAGCGTCGGACCTGTTTCCAAACGTCGTACTTCCGGAACCGGACTACACCGATCTGAACAAATGTGTTTTTCAAGCTTGCGCCGAAGCGAATATACAATGTGTTCCGATATTTTTGGAAAAAATTCAACAGATTTACGAGATGATGATAGTGAGACACGGTTTTATGATCGTCGGTTATCCGTTCGGTGGTAAAACCACGGCTTACAGAATTTTAGCAGCCGCACTGGAATTGTGCGAAAAAAATGTGAGAATCCAACGCACTAACGGCTTATTCGATGATTATTCTAAAATAGTACGTCGAATGATTTGATTGCAGAAATTATTGGACGAGCACAGAGTCGAGATTACGGTGATAAATCCAAAATCCGTGACAATGGGACAATTGTACGGACAATTTGATCCAGCGTCTCACGAATGGAGTGATGGTGTGCTCGCCGTGAGTTATCGATCTTTTGCCGTTTCAACGAATGAAAATCGCAAGTGGCTGGTCTTCGACGGTCCCATAGACGCTGTGTGGATCGAAAATATGAATACCGTGCTTGACGATAATAAAAAATTGTGCCTTATGAGCGGCGAGATAATTCAGTTGGCCAAAACGACGAATTTGATATTCGAACCGATGGATCTCGAAGCTGCATCTCCCGCTACGGTATCTCGTTGTGGTATGTTCAAAATTAATTTAGCCAACTGATTCAGAAATCCTGAAATTCTAAAAATTCTTAAAAGTCTAAAGATTATAAAAATTTTAAAAATTCTAAACATTCTAAAAATTCTAAAAATCCTAAAAATTCTGAAAATTCTAAAAATTCTAAAAGCTCTAAAAATTCTAAGAATTCTGAAAATTCGAAAAATTCTAAGAATTCTAAAAATGCTAAAAATTCTAAAAATTCTAAAAATTCTAAAAATTCTAAAAATTCTAAAAATTCTAAAAATTCTAAAAATTCTAAAAATTCTAAAAATTCTAAAAATTCTAAAAATTCTAAAAATTCTAAAAATTCTAAAAATTCTAAAAATTCTAAAAATTCTAAAAATTCTAAACATTCTAAAAATTCTAAAAATTCTAAAAATTCTAAAAATTCTAAATATTCTAAAAATTCTAAAAATTCTAAAAATTCTAAAAATTCTAAAAATTCTAAAAATTCTAAAAATTCTAAAAATTCTAAAAATTCTAAAAATTCTGAAAATTCTAAAAATTCTAGAAATCCTAAAAATTCTAAAAATCCTAAAAAATTCTAAAATTCTAGAATTAATTAATTTATCAGGCATGATCTACATGGAACCCGGTGCTCTCGGATGGGATCCTCTTCTAAAATCTTGGCTCGAAACAACTCCACCGATTCTCGGAGACTTCTTAAAAACTTTCATGTACGAATCCCTCTTTCTGAGATTCTGCAAACCTATTTTCCATCTGCTGAGACGCGGTGGGATCCGAGAAATGTGTCCGATGCCGGATTCGAACCTCTTGCGTTCGGTAACCTATCTCATGGATTGCTTCATCAACGAGTTTCACGAGTCCAAACCCGGCGAGACCATCAGCGACTTGGATCTTCGTGCACAAATCGAAGTATCACATCGTTCTCGATTACTCGCAAAATTTATCGTGAATTTTCGCAAAAGTCACAACACGATTCCCAATTGTTCGTTCAGGGATCATTCTTTTTTTCGTGCATCTGGGGTTTGGGTGGGACCATTGACACCGGTGACCGATCGAAGTTCAGTGCGCTTTTTCGCGGCCTGTTGGAGAAGGAATTTCCAACAGCTCTGCACGAATCGTATCAACTGCCAGAACCGATAAATCCACCTGCCAAACCTTACATCTTCGTCATGCCCAAAGACGGTCTGGTGTTTGACTACAGATTCATCAAAGAGGTTGAATAACATTTTCATTTAATTATTTTTTTCGTCTCTTCCCATGATTGAAGATCGTTCGTTCGTATTTACATGTTTCTATCCGACCCCCCCCCCTGGAAAACGCGTCATTTCGTGCCTGCGAAGCGGGCGCAAAGTGACCAATTTCGTCCTTGGTGAAAAATCCATCAATTTCACGTAATAAACGAAATTTTCAGGGAAAAGGAAAATGGAAACTTTGGACGGACGAGTTGTTGAACGCACCTCCGATTCCACGTGACGTACCGGTCAATCAAATAATCGTTCCCACAGTCGAGACCATACGTTACACAACCCTCTTTCAATTGCTCGTGCAAAATCAAAAACCCGTGCTGTTCGTCGGTCCAACGGGAACCGGAAAATCCGTTTACATAATTGATTTTCTTTTGAAAAAAAATGATACCGCAATCTACAAGCCTCTGTTCATCAATTTTTCCGCTCAAACTACGGCCAATCAGACGCAGGACATTATCACGAGCAAACTTGACAAACGTAGAAAAGGAGTTTACGGTCCGCCCATCGGCAAACGTTGGGTCATATTCGTCGACGATGTTTCGATGCCGATCAAGGAAACTTACGGGGCCCAACCGCCCATCGAACTACTTCGACAATTGCTCGATCATTCGCAGTGGTACGATCGCAAAGAAATTATTCCGATCAAACTCATCGATTTGCAACTCATGTGCGCCATGGGACCACCGGTTAGCGGTGGAAAAGACGTCAGTCAACGATTCAAGAGACACTTTTTCACTCTAACGATATCCGAATTTGAGGACGATGTGATGATAACGATTTTTAGCAAAATTGTTTTGTGGCATCTTGATACTCGGTACGTGTTAGTCGAAGATTCGAAATTTTGAACTTTTGACACTCATAAATAAATTTTATCATCATTATTATTATTTATTGTTTTTGATTTTCGTTGTTATTATTGTTATTATTATTATTATTATTATTATTTTTATTCCTATTATGATATAATAATAATAAAATTAACGAATTGCATCACTACTGTAATAGTAATATTCATAATATTAAAAAATAGTAGCATTAAAACCATTTCATAATAATTTAAAACCGTTTTTTCGCTCAGAATTAATTTCGACTTAACATTATAAAAAGACTAATAATGCTAAAATTTGATAATTGGTTACATGCATTACAAGTTGTTTCGAAAAAAAATCCGAATTTTGTGTAATGAATGAATGATGTAAAAAAAAAAATTGTTCTGATGTTTATAAACAATTATGTGATATTTTTTTTTTTCTGAATTATTCAGAGGATTCAGCAAAGAGTTCGATCCGTGCATCGATCAAGTCGTTCTAGCGACTCTCGACGTCTACAAGGAAAGTCTGAAGAATCTTTTGCCCACACCTGCAAAGTCTCACTATCTGTTCAATCTTCGTGATTTTTCACGAGTCATTCAGGTAATTCTTTTATCAGTCAATTTTATTTGTTTATTTTTTTTTTGAGTTTATTCAAGGACTAATAATTTGTATTCTTCTTTTTCATCGTTTGAAGGGAGTGCTGTTGTCGGTTCCCGAATCAATGCCAACGTTGGCCAACATGAAGAGATTGTGGGTGCACGAAATTCTTCGTGTGTTCGGTGATCGTTTGACCGACGAAACCGACACAGCCTGGTTGATTAATCAGCTTCGAAAAACCGTCGGAAAACACATGGACGCGAATTTCGACGTTTTGTTCGAAGATCTTGCGACGAATGGGAAGACAGAGGTAATTAATTTTTCATAAAACAAATTTTTTCACAATTAAAATAAAATAATTTGACGATGAATAAATCGATCAATTGAATATAATTGATTTTCGTGATACGAGCGATAATTCAATTTCGACCGTATTCGCTTTTTTTTTTCTCAGATCGGTGAAATCGAATTGAGAAACCTGGTTTACTGCGATTTTGCGGATCCCAAAGCGGACGTTCGTCTTTATCAAGAAATTTCGGATCTCGATAATCTGCGAGCGATCGTCGAGGGTTATCTGGTCGAGTACAATTCCATGACGAAGAAACCCATGAATCTCGTGCTTTTCAGATTCGCCATTGAACATCTTTCGAAAATCGCGAGAATAATAAAACAACCGAGAAGCCACGGGCTTCTGGTTGGCGTCGGAGGTTCGGGTCGACAATCGTTGACCCGATTGGGTTCCCACATGTGCGAATACGATTTGTTTCAAGTTGAAATAAGCAAACAGTACGGAATGCACGAGTGGCACGAGGACGTTAAATTGATATTGAAAAAAACCACGGCCACGGAACTACACTCGACGTTTTTGTTTACCGACACGCAACTCAAGGAAGAAAGCTTTCTCGAGGACATCAGCAACATGTTGAATTCCGGAGAGGCGAGAATTATTTTTTTATTTTTTATTTTTCATTTTTTATTTTTTATTTTTCATTTTTTATTTTTTATTTTTTATTTTTTATTTTTTATTTTTTATTTTTTATTTTTTGTTTTTTATTTTTTATTTTTTTATTTATTTTATTATTAATATTGGGTGTTTTTTGTTGTAATTTTTGTTTCTACTCTTTATTCGTCTGATAATGTGTATATAAACATTACCAGACAAATAAGAAGATTTTTGAACAAAAAAAAACGAAAATTACAAAAAAAACGAACCACCCGATTTTTGTCATGTTTTTGAGTGGCTCCAGACCTTGAAAAATAAATTTTGTTATTTTATTTTGATTTTCAAATTTACCTTCTGCATTGCCTGAATTAATTTGAGAGTTTTTCAAATCATTTTTTTTTTTTTTTCGTCTACGAAAAAGGTCTGGGAGATAAATCTGAAATATATATATATATATATATATATATATATAAATAAATAATTTTCATTATTAAAGTTACTTTTATTAGTCAGGATAGCTGCTAATTTTTTTGGTATTCTTGTGGTATAGTTTTTTCATAATATACATTTTTTTCGATTTTTTTTTCGCCACCGTTTTTTGTATTCAACTTGGAAATTTGAAATAAATTATTCAAAGAAATTTCAAACGAATTCAGGCAATGCAGATGATGAATTTAAAAATCGTTCAATTGTTGAAAAAAAAAAAATGAAAATTCCTTTTTCATGGTCTAGAATCTTTTTATTGAAAAAAATATATATAAAAATTTCTTTTTCCTGGTCTGGAATCTTTTTATTGAAAAAAATATATATGAAAATTCCTCTTTCATGGTCCAGAATCATTCAGAAGGTCTACCCACATTCCAAATGATTCTAGACCATGAAAAAAAAAATGTTCATATATTTTTCATATTTTTTTATCAACCATTTTCAAATTTACCATCCGCATTGCCCGCATTGCCCATTACGATACTTTAAAAAAAAATCTGTATGTCAAATAAGAACCGCATATTTCTTTCTTTCTTTCCACGATCGAATTTTCAGGTTCCGAACATATTCAACGCCGACGAAAAGGCGGAAATTTGCGAAAAGATGCGTCAATTGGATCGTCAGCGTGATCGTTCGATGCAGACCGACGGAAGTGCGGTCGCTCTGTTCAATCTTTTCGTGCAAATAGCTCGCGATCAGTTGCACATCGTACTGGCGATGTCGCCCATCGGCGAGGGTTTTCGCACGAGGGTCCGTAAATTTCCGGCTCTGGTAAATTGTTGCACCATCGATTGGTTGCAACCCTGGCCCGAGGACGCTCTCCTCGCGGTCGCGACCAGATTTCTCGGCGAGATCGAGCTCACCGAAATGGAGAGAAAAGCCGGTATCGAGATGTGCCAATTTTTTCACACTTCCACGCAAATTTTGGGCGAAGAATTTTTCACCAGGCTTGGCAGATACAATTACGTCACACCCACGTCGTATCTCGAAATGATAAATACCTTCAAAGATTTGTTGAGCCGAAAACGCAGGTGGGCTTTTTTTTTCTGGTTTCTTTCGAAGAAGAAAATATTTTTCTACACATTTTTCCAAGCGCCAAGGTTTATTAAAAAAAAATTTTAAATGCATATTAACATGTGCATTTATTTTTTTTTAAAACCGTTTTTTTTTTAAATTTATTTATTAAAAAAATTATTTTATTTATTGAAGAAAAGAAAAAATGCTTATCAATATATGGATTTTTTTATTTTTGCTTCCTCATGAAGGAAGCTTTGTGACGGTGGGAACATTTTTTTTCGAGATCTTCATGTCACCATGTTCAGAATGTTCCAAAACGTCGAGAAAACACATTTGGAGAAAATGTCCGGATGTATGTATGTGTGTGTGTGTGTGTGTGTGTATGTGTGCAATGGCTTCCCAAAATTCAAACTTGCATAACTCGAGAACGGTTTGAGCTACAGCCCTCAAATTTTGCAGACATGTGCAGCTGCGTAATCACTTCTTTGACTATGATTTTTTAAATGATTGAAGCTGCGACTCAGATTTTATGGCGTTTTCAAATTCCCAAAAAAAGGGCGTTATCACTCTAGCGATCGCAAATTTTGAGATACTCGTCTAAATAGTTCTTGACACAGAGATACGTACCCGAGGTTAGTTGGTATTGCATTTGGGCCAAATCCATCAATAAGTTTAGATTTTATGATATTTTGAATTTTTCCAAAAATCAAATTTGTCGCTATAACTTTTGTGAACTTTGACCGATCAAGCTCAAACTTTACAAAAGTATAGAAAATCATTCAGCCGTGGTGTATCTCAAATTTGGCGAAGATCAGTTGGATGGTTCGGTTTTGACAGGAATTCAAATTTTTCGATCGTAGGTAGTGAACGAAGAATCCTTTATGAGGAAGCCAAAACAAAAATGCTTCCTCATAGCGCTCCCATAAGCATCATTGCTTCCTCATAAAGGATTCTTCGTTTACTACCTACGATTCAGAGGAAGCAAATTGCAATGCTCAACTTGCAGCTTGCTTAAAATTATGAGGAAGCAATTTGCAAGTTTCAACTTGCAGCTTTTTTTTTTTAATAAACCTTGGCGCTTGGAAAAATGTGTAGAAAAATATTTTCTTCTACGAAATTGTTAAATATATTGAATATAACTTTTATTTCATACAAATTCATTATTTAGTATTATTTCATTATTCATAATTCTTATATTTATTATCTTATATTTATTATTTAGTTTTACGAAAAAAAAAACTTTTTAAGAACGTGATAAGAAAAATAATTTGATTTTTTGTATGATTGAACGCTTGAAATATTCATAAGATTATAAACGATAAATCTAGCCAAAAAAATGGATATTCCGAAAATCTCTGAGTGGTGTAAATGGTGATTATTGTCTGCCAATATTGCTTTTAAAACATATATTATAACGTGATATGAATTTTTTTAAATATTATTATTTTAATTTTTTTTTTTTTTTTTTTTTTGCAGTGAAATTTTGTTGGCCAAAGCAAGATACGAGGGTGGTTTGGATCGTTTGGACAGCACTCAGCAGCAAGTGGCCGAGATGCAAGAAACCCTGAAACGTTTGCAACCACTTTTGGTGACCGCGGCCCAAGACGTGCAACGTATATTGACCAGAGTCGAGAAGGAGAGCATCGAGGTTGCGGAAATTGAAAAAATTGTGAAAATCGATGAGGAAGCTGCAATGGTGAGACGCCAAGGATAACGATGGCACTTTATCATTTTTTACGTCGACTATAATGCGACGCACATGTACGAATCGTCGTTACGTGTTTTGGATGGGACTTGTGAGGTTTTTTTCTTCAAACGTTAATTTACGATTCAACGTTCGCAGAAAGTTGCAGCCGCGGCTGCGGAAATAAAGGCGGAATGCGACGCCAATCTCGCGGAAGCAATGCCAATATTGAACAGCGCACAAGCCGCTCTTAATACTCTGACTCCGGCCGACATATCGATTGTACGGACCATGAAGAATCCACCGGCAAACGTTAAACTCGTCATGGAAAGCATATGCATACTCAAGGTAACGAAAATTCTGTCGGAAATAAAAACAAAGAGACAACAAAAAAAAAACATTATCCAATTATTCAAATAATCCACGAAGTTTGGAAAAGCATTATTTATTGTTTAAAAAATTTTGTTAATTTCTGAGAAAGCTTTGTTAATGTTTTATTCAATTTTTCATTTAATTTTTCAATAAATAAATTTCTGAATTTCTAAATTTTAATTTTTAATTGAAAATTTCTGAATTAACAAAAAAAATGTCATCTTTTCATTTTTTGACTAAAAAATTTTTAAATTTCTAAATTTAACTTTTTAATTGAAAATTTCTGATTTTAAAAAATGTCATCTTTTTATTTTTTAAGTAAAAATTCCTAAATTTTTTAAATCAATTTTTGGACTGAAAGTTTCTAAATTTTTTATTTTCTAACTAAAAAATTATGAATTTCGCAAAAATATTTATAAAAATGTTTAACCAAATCTTCCTCTTGATTAAATATTTAGGACATGAAACCGGAAAAAATTCAAACGTCGGACGGTAAAACGGTTGAGGATTATTGGAAGGTATCGATGAAGATTCTGAGCGATGCAAAATTTCTCGATACTCTCGTGAATTTTGAAAAGGACACGATTCCGGAACGGGTGATGGAAAAAATTCGTCGTGATTATTTGACAAATCCGAATTTCGATCCGGACAAAGTGAAAACATCGTCGACCGCGTGTCAGGGTCTGTGCAAATGGGTTTACGCCATGTCCGAATACGACAAGGTCGCCAAAGTAATTGCACCGAAGAAAAAAGCGTTGGCCGAGGCCCAGGAGACTTACAACGATGCGATGATCAAATTGGAAATCAAACGTGGACAACTGGCCGAGATCCAGGTGACACGATACGTCCAATCGGATCGTTTATCACAACTCTTCACGATTTTTTTTGTATTCAAACATTTTTTATTTTACTGAGAAATTTTTTAATTTTTTATTTTTTAATTTTTTTTTTTTAATGTTTGGCGATGACGATCGTATTATGTTAAATTCGATTATCACATTTTATACATTTCTTTCGCGTTAATTTTCCATTCGTTGATCACACAAACTTCGTTTAATAAATTGATCAAACATTTATGAAAAAAAGCAGAATCAACGATTTTTTTTTTAAATGCAAAAATTAATCGTAAAAAAAATTATTATTATCCCAAAGGCGAAACTTGCCGTTCTGGAAGCCGAATTGATTGGCAAAAAAGCCGAGTATCAGGCTATGATCGACAAAGTAACGGAATGCGAACAAAAATTGAAAAGAGCTGAAGAACTGATAGGCGGTTTGGGCGGTGAATATACCCGATGGTCGGAAAGTGCCAAAGAGTTGGGTGAAAGGTGTGAACATTTGTCAACCATTTGATCACAAGACAATTCGTTGAAAAAAAAAAAAGATATATTTCTCGATCGATATAATTTATTTATTATTTTTTATTCGACAGGTACAATCGACTCACCGGTGACGTCATCATAGCTTCGGGGGTCGTTGCTTATCTGGGTGTGTTCACCACGAATTTTCGTGTCAAACAGATCGAAAGTTGGATCGCTCTGTGCACCAAGTTGAACATCGTTTGCACCCGAGAATTTCAATTGCGCGACGTTCTCGGTGATCCGGTTCTGATAAGATCGTGGATCATCTACGGTTTGCCCAGCGATTCGTTTTCACTCGATAACGGTATCATCGTCATGTAAGCAAACAATCGATAATTATCATCATTTTAATTGAAAATTATCGACAAAATAAATTGAGAAATGAAAAATTAAGTATCGAAACGAATTTATACATGAAAAACAAAATAGAAATAAATTAATAATATGAATAATCATGATTGAAAAAATGAATACAGTTCAATTCTAAATATAAATTATATTTTAATCTTAAATTAAATACGATGAAAGTAATGAATAATATTTTTTTAAAATTAATCCTTAAATTTCTAAATTTAACTTTTTAATTCAAGATTCCTGAATTTAAAAAAAAAACTAAAAATCTCCTTAAAATAAAATAAAAAATTCAATTCAGCAATTATTTGACAAGAAAATAATAATAATAATAATAATAATAATAATAATAATAATAATAATAATAATAATAATAAATTATAATTTCCACAGAAATTCACGAAGATGGCCACTGATGATAGATCCACAGAGTCAAGCGAACAAGTGGATAAAAAATTTGGAGAAGCAACACAACATGAGCGTGATAAGAATGACCCAACCGGATTACTCAAGAATATTGGAAAACGCCATACAATTCGGACAGCCGATACTTCTCGAGAACATTGGTGAGGAATTGGACGCGATTCTCGAGCCCATACTTCTGAAGCAAACGTTCAAGCAGGGCGGTGCGTGGTGCATCAAACTCGGCGACACCGTGGTCGAGTACAATTCGAACTTCAGGTATGGAAATTGTATTTGAAATGCTCTTTTAAACAAATAATTATAACAAAACGTCATGCAACAATCAATACAATTTAGGAAAACAATTTAAAATAATTGTTCCTTTTAAATGGATTTTGTTATTCCACAGTCTTCTGATCGATGATTATTTCGACGGAAAAGTATTAAAAATAAATTTTCATTGAATTAATTAGCTCATGCCTGTTGCAAATTTTTAATTTTGTGAATTTTTCGCGAATTGAATCGAGCTTGACTAAATTTTTTTTTGTTTTGTATGAAGGTTCTACATCACAACGAAATTGAGAAATCCTCACTACTTGCCGGAAATAGCGGTCAAGGTGACCCTGCTGAACTTTGTGATAACCCCGAGCGGTCTGGAGGATCAGCTTCTGGGCATTGTCGTTGCCAAAGAGCGACCGGATCTGGAATCGGAAAAAAATTCACTAATCATTCAAGGAGCAGCCAATAAAAAGTAATCATCGGCTGGTGGAATGAAAAATGATTGTCTGGAATCGAGAATGAAACGAAATTGTGATTTTTTCTTGTTTTGCTTCCTCATAGAGGAAGCTTTGTTTTCGTGAAATTTTTTTTTTTCGAGATGTTCATGAAAACGTGTTCAGTGTGTCTCAAAACACCTAGAAAACACATTTAGAAAAAATATCCGGATGTATGTGTGTGTGTGTGTATAGTAATGGTTGACCGCTCACAACTTGAGAACGGCTCGAGATATCAAGCTGAACTTTGTCACACATGTGAAGGGCTTACGGCGCATAGCACAATTTAATTTATGGAAAAATCTATCAAGTTATTTTGTTTTTACAGGATTTTTTAGAAATTCAAAAATTTATTTTTGGTTTCTAGCTCCCACAATTTTAGAGATATCGAGCTCAAATTCAGTATAATGTCGTACGAGTACAGGGAGATGCTCGATACTGAATTTGGAAAAAATCCACGCATTGCTTTACTTTTAAAGCATTTTTAAATGTGAAAAAAACGATCTTTACACTCTAACTGGAGCAATTTTTGAGATATCGGACTTAAATTTGGTACGAAGTTGCGCAATTATCCAAAGAGAAACCCGATTGAATTTGGGCGAAATCCATCAAGCCATTCATATTTTATGGCGTTTTGAAATTTTTCCAAAAATCAATGTAACTGCTCTAGCTTCCATAATTTTTGAGATATCTGGCTGGAATTTAGTACGAAGTTGCACTATCATCCAAAGGGATTTCCTATTGAATTTGGATAAAATCTAACAAGGAGTTCAGATTTTATGCGAATTATAATTTTTCAAATTTCACATGAATTGCTCCATGTATATTGATTTCGACTTACATCACACTCACAAGGAGCCCTCAACGTCACAAAAGTGAACAACGGTGCAAAGTAGAACCTTGCACATTGCTTACTTATCTTCTTACACATGTGCCAAAGCTTCCTCTATGAGGAAGCCAAAATTGATCGACACATGGTTCCTTATAGAGGAAGCTTTGGCAAATGTGTAAGAAGATAAGGAAGCCATGAGCAAGGTTCTACTTTACATCTCAATAATTTAAAAACGGTACAAAACTATGAGGAAGCAATGTGCAAGGTTCTACTTTGCACCCTTTTTTCATATTTAAACATTTTTTACTTATTAGGATGATTTTTTTTTTTTTTTTTTTTTTTTAAAGATTGTTGAAGGAAACCGAGGGAAAGATTTTGGAAGTTCTGTCGGTGGCCGAGGGTAACATACTCGAAGACGAGGAAGCCATAAGCGTGTTGACGTCCTCGAAGGTTCTGAGCAATGACATACAAATCAAACAAGCGGCTGCCGAAGTCACGGAAAAATCGATCGACGAAGCCAGACTTCAATACAGTTCACTCGCTGTTTATTCGACGATATTGTTCTTCACGATCGGTATATTTCGATTTATTATTATTATTATAATTATTATTAATTGTCAAAACGAAATAATCGTACGAAAATTTGTTCACGAATGTGATTTTTCATCGTTTTTGCTTCCTCATAGAGGAATGGTCGTTCGCTACGCAGAATTCGGTGAAAACTAATTGCAAATTGCAAGTTTCGACTCGCAGCTTTCTTTGATATTTTTTTTTCAATGTTTTCATGAAAATATCAAAACGAGCTGCGAGTTGAAAAATGCAATTTGCAATTTTTTATAACAGAATATAAGCGAGCAAATGGCAAATTTCAAAACTCAAAGCTTTATTTATTTAATTTTGCTTCCTCATAAAGGAAGCTTTGTGACGGTGGGAAATTTTTTTTTCGAGATCTTCATGTCACCATGTTCAGAATGTTCCAAAACGTCGAGAAAACACATTTGGAGAAAATGTCCGGATGTATGTATGTATGTGTGTGTGTGTGTGTGTGTGTGTGTGTATGTGTGTAATGGCCTCCTAAAATTCAAACTTGCATAACTCGAGAACGGTTTGAGCTACAGCCCCTAAATTTTGCAGACATGTGCAGCTCCGTAATCACTTCTTTGACTATAATTTTTGAAATGATTGAAGCTGCGACTCAGATTTTATGTCGTTTTCAAATTCCCAAAAAAAGGCGTTATCACTCTAGCGATCGCAAATTTTGAGATACTCGTCTAAATAGTTCTTGACAAAGAGATACGTACCCAAGGTTAGTTGGTATTGCATTTGGGCCAAATCCATCAATAAGTTTTGATTTTATGATATTTTGAATTTTTCCAAAAATCAAATTTGTCGCTATAACTTTTGTGAACTTTGACCGATCAAGCTCAAACTTCACAAAAGTATAGAAAATCATTCAGCTGTGCTGTATCTCAAATTTGGCGAAGATCAGTTGGACGGTTCGGTTTTGACAGGAATTCAAGTTTTTTGATCGTAGGTAGTGAACGAAGTATCCTTTATGAGGAAGCCAAAACAAAAATGCTTCCTCATAGCGCTCCCATAAGCATCACATTGCTTCCTCATAAAGGATTCTTCGATTCACTACCTACGATTCAGAGGAAGCAAATTGCAATGCTCAACTTGCAGCTTGCTTAAAATTATGAGGAAGCAATTTGCAAGTTTCAACTTGCAGCTTTTTTTTCGCAGCTGTTCTGGCAAACATAGATCCGATGTATCAGTACTCCCTGGCCTGGTTCGTCAATCTCTTTAAGCTAGCCATCGACAATACAGTACAGTGCGACAAGCTCGACGTTCGTTTGAAGGAATTGACGAAGTACTTTACGTACTCGTTGTACGTCAACATATGCAGATCGCTTCTGGAAAAGGACAAGCTTCTGTTTTCGTTGTTGCTGGTGATAAATCTTCTGGACAAAAAGGGCAGCTTGCCCCCGGCTCAATGGATGTTTCTGTTGACCGGCGGAGTTGGCCTCGACAATCCGTTTCCAAACCCGACGTCCTGGCTTCCTGCAAAAATGTGGGACGAACTTTGTCGACTCAACGACATTACTGGATTCGAAGTACGTCGATCAAAATTAATCAGTCGACAAAATTAATCAGCTCGAGTCGACAAAATTAATCAGCTGCAATAATACACAACAAAATAAATATTCAAAATAATTTGCAAAATCCACGACAGGGCATTCGAGAATCTTTCACCACAAACGTTTCGTCCTGGAAACCGTTCTTCGATGCCAAAGATCCGCAAGACGTTTCAATTCCAAAACCTTTCGATAAATTGACGGTTTTTCAAAGACTGTTGGTGCTGCGTTGCATACGTCCGGACAAAGTTGTTCCAGCTGTGCAAAATTTCGTGGGCGGTAAAGTATTCGATGAAAAATCTTTTTTTTTTTTTTTTTTTTTTTTTTTTTTTTTTTGTCGTGTCTTCTTCGAGTAACAATTTTTCGATTTCAAGGGTGATACTCTAAACGTGAAACAAAATGGTCCAATTGTGAGAATTTTTTATAACAATATAGCACATGGGAACACAAAATTTATTTGAAGAAATTTATTGGATATACTTTGGAGACAGTTGAACATTTTGTCAAAATTAGTTCCACAACGCCTTAAAAAGTGCTGTAAAAAATTCCAAAAAAATTCATAAAATCTCATCAACTGTCTTAGTACAAGGATCAATCGTTATATCCCTGCAGGAATCATTCGTTTTTATTGAAGAAATTTATTAGATATATTTTGAAGACAGTTGAACATTTTTAAAAAATCAGTTTCAACGCCTCAAAGAGTGCTCGAAAAAATTCCAAAAAATCCATAAAAGCCCATCAACTATCCCAGTACTCAGATCAATCGTTGTATCCCCGCAGGAATCATTCCTTTAAGCAATACAATCATACAAACAAATAAAAATGTGGGAGGAAAAAGTTTTCGGTGGGGACAAAGCGTGAAAATACTTCACCCCTGATAAAATTTATTATATCTCCAATACAATTAACTATATCTTATTCCCGAGGCCCTGAGTCACAGTCGACTCAGCCAAATAAAAAAAAAGTAACACGTATATATTCTTGAAAAAATTCTACATTGTCATTGTTCTTCAATTATTCTCATCCAATAAATCCCTTTTCAAATTTTCCAGTCGAGCTTGGATCGGAGTACGTCGATCCGCCGCCCTTCGATTTGAACGCCTCTTACGCAGATTCCAATTGTTGCATACCTTTGATATTCATTCTGACTCCGGGTTCCGATCCTGCTCAAGTTCTGTTGAAATTCGCCGACGATCAGGGTTTCGGTGCAAACAGACTGTTCTCATTGTCACTCGGTCAAGGTGAGTCGTCACTCTTCAACCTTTTTCCCCAAAACGATTGAAAAAATCCACGACTGACCGAATTCCCGTGAAAATCAGGTCAAGGTCCAATTGCGGTGAGGCTGATAAACGAAGGTTTGAAATACGGTCATTGGGTGGTGTTGCAAAATTGTCATCTGGCAAAAAGTTGGATGGGAACGTTGGAAAAAATTTGCGAGGGTCTCTTACCGGACACGATACATCCGGATTTTCGTTTGTGGCTGACGAGTTATCCGGCCGAACATTTTCCCATAACCGTTCTTCAAAATGGCATAAAAATGACCAACGAACCGCCCAAGGGTCTACGTTCCAATATAATAAGATCCTATCTAAACGATCCCATCAACGATGGAAATTTTTTCGAATCTTCGAAACAATCGTTGACGTTCAAGAAACTTTTGTATTGTCTGTGTTTCTTTCACGCGATTGTTCAGGAAAGACGTAAATTCGGTCCGATTGGATGGAACACACCCTACGAATTTAACGAAACGGATTTGCGCATAAGCGTGTTGCAGTTGAAAATATTTTTGGATCAGTACGATGAAGTGCCGTTCGAGGCTTTGAAGTATCTGACGGGTGAATGTAATTACGGGGGTCGGGTCACGGATGCTTGGGATCGAAGGACCCTCAACACCATACTCGAACGTTATTACTGCCCGTGAGCCAATCAACCCCTTTAAACTATTTTTTTTAAATTCATTTTTATATTATTTATTTATTTATTTCATTTTTTTTATTATTTTTTTTTTCAATTTTTTAATATTCTATATTTATCTATTTTTCTTGCTTTACAGGGAAGTTTTAAACAATTTTTTTATTAATTTTTATTTTTATTAATTTTTTTTTTAATTTATTTATTTATTCATTTTTTTTTCAATTTTTTAATATTCTATATATAGATATCTATTTTTGTTTTACTTTACAGTGAAGTTATGAATAATTTTTTAATTTTTTGAATGCATTTATTTTTATTTTTATTCATTTTATTTATTTATTTATTTATTTTCGAATTTTTTAATATTCTATATTTATCTATTTTTATTTTTGCTTCACAGGGAAGTTTTGAGCAATGAAAAATATATGTTCGACGAAGCTTCTGACATCTATTACTGTCTCAGTGTGAAGGAATACGACACGTATTTGGAATACACTAAAAGACTGCCACTGATAACCGAGCCCAGTGTTTTTGGAATGCACAGCAATGCCGACATCATCAAAGATCAACAGGAAACTGATTTGCTGTTCAGTTCGCTTTTATTAACCCAGGTTAATTATTCATCGTATGTTTGTCGTCGTTTTTTTTATTTTTTATTAAAGTTTTTCCAGTATCGAATGATGAATTTGTTGTATGTTTGTGCTGATAAATCAGGATCGGTTGGCAAGTATCATTCGTCACAGATTGTTTACGACGTATTTTTTTATTTTATTTTTTTTTTTTTTTAATTTGCAAATAATTATATTAATTTTTTTTGTTATGGAAATAATTATTTTTCTTCGTTGTTGAATGCAATGCAATGCAGGATCTATGGCGAGTTAAGGTACAATCGACAAATTCTTCGAATTTGAATATTTTTTCGAAATTTATCGAATAATTTTTTTTTTTTTTTTTTTGTTGCAAATTTCGGCAGGAAACGACGAAGTCCGGAAGTGGGAGTCAATCACCGGACGCTGTGGTTTACGGGGTTGTAGGTGATATTTTGAGCAAGCTACCCGAGGATTACGATTTGCCGATGGCTCTGGAGAAATATCCGACTTTGTACAATCAGAGTATGAACACGGTGCTTGTACAGGAGATGGGTCGTTTCAACAAGTTGCTACAGTGCATCAGAAGCAGTCTCGTTAATGTTCGAAAAGCCATAAAAGGTACGAAGTATCTGGGACGTCACTTTTTGCCATATGATTTAAATTAATGATTCCATAGTTGGTTTTTTCGATAAAAAAAAAAAAAAGACTCGACTCAACAGACAATTGAAAAGAGAAATCATCCCCTCAATTTTTGTTTGTTCGATGACATTACTACAATGATGGACATTGATTTAATGGATATGGATTGGAAATACTTTCGTGACTAAATAATTATTGATAATAATAAAAGCTCATCAAATGTTTATCATCTGATTGTAAAAACGAAAATTCATCAAAAATAAACATAATTGTTGCAAAATTAAGGAGATAAACTTAATCTTCACATCTCAATTAATCCGAATGAAAAATTTATTTTTAAGATTTTAAAAATTTGATTAAAAATAAAATAAAATTAATTAAATTAAAATAAAATAAAATAAAGAATATAAAAATATAAAATGAAAATTGAAAATAAATGAAAGACAGAAAAATACAAAATCCCAAATTATTTTTCAGGACTCATTGCAATGTCTCCCGAATTGGAGGAAGTCGCGGGAGCAATTCTAACGGGAAAAATTTCTTCCTTGTGGATGAAAAATTCTTATCCCTCGTTGAAGCCTCTGGGAAACTATATAAACGATTTTTTGCAACGACTGACATTTCTACAGGTACTTTGTTTGAACTTTGCATCACGCGTTGTGAATTCATTTTTCTTTAAAAAAAAAAAAAAAAAATCAAAAAAATCTTTGTCAACTGGTTTTTCAGAAATGGTTCGACGACGGACCTCCGCCGACTTTCTGGCTTTCGGGTTTCTACTTCACCCAAGCGTTTCTCACCGGAGCCCGACAGAACTACGCGAGAAAGTATCACATTCCCATAGACCTGTTGGTCTACGATTTCATCATGCTCGACAAAACGTCGTTCGGCGATCCTCCGAACGACGGGGTTTACATTCACGGTCTTTACTTGGACGGCGCGCGTTTCGACAGAGTTAGGATGATCATCGACGAGAGTCTTCCCAAAGTGCTTTACGACGATGTGCCACATGTGAGTTTACGTGTAACGAAAAATTTGCGTTATTATAACCTAAAAATAAATTTTTCATTGACAATGACTGCGAGGGGAGGATTTTCCGGATTTTTCTAAAAATATATTTTTGAAGATATTTTTTTGCTCCAACAATCTTGTTAATACTTCAATAATTTTATCAGAGATTATTTTCGAGACTATATATAAACTTGACAAAAATGCAAAAGTCGAAAAAGTAAACAAAAAAAAAAAGAAGAAAAGGCAACTCTCTCCCCTTAAAAAAATTAAAAGTCATCGGAAATGTTTCGTGTTTCGTTATGATCTAATTTTCGTTATATTTGTTTCGTTACATTGTCTTCATTGTTTAATTTTTAAATGATAAGAATAATAATGACGTTTTTTTAAACACGAGAAGATATGGCTGCTGCCAATGAAGAAAGAAGATGTACCGAATCGTCGAACGTACACCTGTCCGGTGTACAAAACGAGCGAGAGACGCGGCGTTCTGTCGACTACCGGTCATTCGACGAACTTCGTTATAGCGATGCTTCTCCCGACCGATAAGCCCGAGGATCATTGGATAATAAGGGGAACTGCCATGCTGTGCCAACTGACCCAATGATAAAACAGTTCTCTAAATATCGGCAACGTGATGGACTCGCGTTTCACAAGTGCGAGAGAGATAGCGCTATCGAGGCTCGCTGCGGAGTGAGAGAGAAAGGCTCGGAAATGCAGTGTCACCTTAACGATTATCCAAAACATTATCCACGTCGAAATAACGAAAAAAAAAAAACAAAGAAACAAGAAAGAAGGATCGAATGTATTTGTCTAAAAAATCGTGAATATAAGCTTTTGATAATATAATTTATAACGTTGAATATAATCACGATTGATTTATTTATATACCTGATAGCAATTTGTGATACAGTCAAATCTCCCAATAGTCAAACTCGCGAGTCCAAAATGTGGCGCCCCTCGTGGAACATCTTGCGACTAAACGCAGTGATTCTCAAATCGAAGTGATTCAAGTTGTATCTCAAAAACGCGCGCGATTCAAAATCTCGATTCAGCGATACTCAGTTCTCTTCCAAATTTTCAGCAATTCCACTTCGCGACAGCTATAGATTCGACCAAAAGAATGAGAGGTCCATAGTACATTCAAAAGTATTATTCATATATTCTCAACACGCTCTTGCAGTCGACTTCTCTCGAACGGACAATTTGTAGGTTAGCTTCTCACAACATCGTACAGTTCGTAACAATTATGGAAATAAACTGTAATTTGTTTTCACAACTCTGCACTTACATTACGCTCGGTTTATCTTACGAATCACATTTTTGTTCATCGCTCCGATCGGTATATCATTATTTTCCTGTAAAAATTCAACACCGATCCCACAACCCATCAAACGCTTCGATCTGAGAGTCACTGGTTTCACGTCGCCACCCACAGACACGAATACATCGAACCGTTTCGCTATTGGTCGATCGATCAACCTCCCAACGGTCCAATCCCGCCCACTTTATAACCCGAATTTTGGACTACAGAGAGTTTCCACTGTACCAATTGACGCTCCGGTGGCGCCATCACGTTCCAACACCCCCAACCGCAGTTCTGCATTACCGACCAACGATAATCTCATCGAAGATCACATCCGTGGGGGAGTCTGGCCGGAAATGTGGCAACGCCGTGAGGCGCAAGGTACATTTAAAGATGGCCGCTGCTTTACTGCTGCTGGATTACTGTGTCACGTCAATTTCGTCTGGCCCTCGGGGTTTTTAGCTGGAGCTAAACGAGTGTCTTCGCGGGGGCGGGGGGGCGGGGAGGGATTTTCCTTGGGCGTTCGTCGAATTAGTCATTAACGAATAACGAAGAAGAAAACAACAACAAAAAAAAAAAAACTAATAATGAAAAAATGAAACTGTTACGTGGAACGAAAGCATGAATTGCCATCAAATACTGAGCGGGGCCTGCAATGCAGGCGACCGCTGCTACGCTGTCGGCTCCGTCGAAGGAATATCGTTCACTGTGAGTCGTTTTTTTTTTTCTTTTTCCTTTTCATTTCTTCATCTTGTTATTCCATTTTTTCTCATTATTTTATTTTTTATCATTTGATTATCGTGCGAATCTTTGCGTCAGCGATTGTCGTGTTATCGTGAAATCGCAGTTGAAAAATTTTTCGACACTAAAACTGGATTTTGTCGTGTCAATCGCAAACATTGGGGAAAAAAAAAAAAAAAAATATTCAATATGGATTGCGAACGGTCTTGTCAGCTGATCGAATGACACTTTGCGGTGGCAATCGCTGACAACTAATTCACCTATAGCGTGTAATATAAGTCGCGCTCGTCGATGGACTACGCTCGACTTATCTTTGCGACCGGCGCGACTTATAGATTCTAGACGCTCTGCCAACGACTGCGTCACATGTGTTTTGTCGCGTCGTTAACATCCCGGAGCGACGGTTCCCTCGCTGCGAAATGGTTTACGCGCCGAGCGAGGCAGCATCCGCGACCTGCCGGGTGTTTCGCGTCTTTGCGCTCTTTACCCGACGCATCGTTTCGTAGTCACGATTGTCACGGATATTTCATGAATTTGCGTCGGACGCACAGGTGTCCGATGAATTTTGGATTCCGATAGTTTGCGGAATCGAATGACACTTTTTTTAGAAGTAGATTCCCATTTGTCGCTCCGACATCGAGACTGCGACTCTCGGATCAAAACAATTCGCATGAAACATTTGTTTTTATTTTTATTTTTCTCAGGCACAGATTTTTTGGTATTTTTCTGACGCTTGTCAAAATATTTTCCGGCGCCGATAGTCGAGCTATCTGATCGTCGACGACGACTTGTGTGTCTTGCTATTTTTAGAGAGTTTTTTAATCCCAAACCATCGAGTTTCATGGATCTCGATAAAATTTTGGGGTTATAATTGATTGTCCAAAAATTCTGTGCCACATATGAGCTATTAATAAATCTCATTCAGCTGCTACAGCAGCGAGTACTCCGACTCTGCTATCTTGGTATCGATCCCCCACTCGTTCTCGTCGCGAGTCAAACTTTACGATTACGGACCGTCGCAGTTTGACGCCGCGCGCGAAACACTTGAATTCCATCGAATAGTAGTTCGAGTTATACGTATCTTGTTTCGTTACATAACCGACGCTTGATTAACGCCAAATGTGCATCGCGTCTAACCGGCAATTACGAAAAAAAAAAAAAAAAGACTCGAGTGTTTGACGCGCGAGCCACATGCCGGAATAAATTATCCATAAACATTGACGCCTCGAAAAAAATATATATATATACATATACATATATGTTATTCTTTCGCACAACGTTTAGGCTTACGCGGCTGGCTGCAACATAGTCATTCTTGCCAGCAACTTTGAGAGGGTACAAATAATACCCGGAGCCGTACACAACTACATAAGAATAAGCTGTTTGGATTGTAGCACCGACACGGGAAAAATCGCAGCCGCCTATGAAAATCAAGTCTGCATATTCGAGCCGACACCCCTCATCCACAGCACTTGTTCTCACGTTCGTAACTCCAAATTATAACGTATCCTTCGACGATAATACAAAAAAAAAATGTGTCGATCGACCCAAAAAAAAAAAAAAAAAAACAATTCTCTCTCGATTGCAGCAATTGGAGTACAGATGGGTTCAAACCGGAAGTCTGCAAACCGAGTCGAACATCACATCGCTGTCTTGGAATTTGGAGGGAACTCGTTTGTTGACCGGAGGAGAATTGCTGCAACTATGGCATCAGAACATTCAGCCATTTCAAGAGGAGCAAAGTAAGTTCATGGCCGTAAGGTCCCAAAAAAAAAAAAAAAAAAAAAAAAAAGTTCGCATTCCGGACCAATGTTAATGATTTTATATCCTAAAATGTCTATTGTGTCTAGCGGCGAAGATGAAATTGTTGCAAACGGATGAGGTAGCCGCTGTCGCAGTCGAACAAAACGCACCGGCCAATTCGTCCCAAGATCGTGAGTTCATTCGTCCACGGAATGAACATCGAACCATTCATCGATTATTATTCGCACCATAAAAACTTTTTTTTTTTTCATTTCTTTCGCACGCATGATCAGACGCTGGTTAATTACGCTGAAATTTGAACAGTTCATCGATTGGCAATAACAATTTTAACAGAGGTCCATTTTTTTTGCCTCACCGCTGCAACCGACACGGTCATCCACAATTTTTCTGGGAACCGGGGACCAGGGTCGTTATTTTATTTAATTTTTCATAGGCCACAACTTTTTCACACATCGTCATCGAGCATGGTGTCATGTGCATCGCCAACAACAGCTTTGCATTGGATTTTTTCGTCTTTTTGAAAATAAATTTTTACACAAAAATTTATCTTCAATTCGAATCTTCGTTATTTATTTTATTGTTTTTTTTTTTTTTTTTTTTTTTTTCGTCGTTTGTTTTCAGCCGGAGCAGTTACGTTTTCGATCGGACCCGAGGCGGAGAGTCCCTGTCCGGATTCGAACTCGGGCAACGAACCGGGCTCGTGGAATTGCGTGTGGAAATGTCGCACAGCTACTCCGGTTCATCTGATGAGTTTCAGTCCCGATGGCACGTTATTCGCGACCACCGGACTGAACGACAGACTAGTCAAAATATGGTTCGAAAACAAGCAACGTGAGTCTTCTCCCAACATATTTCGACCCTTTCGAATCTCCTGCCCTTCCCCGTTCGTTGAAAAAATAAATAAATAAATACATAAATAATAATAAAAAATAAATTGGAAAAATTTCAGAAAATAAAACAACGAAAAGAAACTGAATAAAAATTATTATGAAGAGGCTCCAAAAAAAACCAAGAAGCGAAACGTTAAAAATGGGAATTTAAAAAATTTTGATCGTCCTTCTTCAATGCTCGAATTCATTTAAATTATTATTATTATTAATTATCAACGGCCAAAGCATCAACCAACCAATGAAAAAATATATATATATTTATATGTATTTGGTTAATTTCAGTATTTCCAGGACGTGGGTCGGATCATCCGAGTTTCGGACAGTCTATACCGAACGACAGTTACGGTTTCGTGTACGTTGCACATCCCCGTGCCGTGACCCATCTTTCGTGGCGTAAAACCAGCAAATACATGCCAAAGTCAGTTACTTCCCTGTTCGTGTGTTTGTGTGTGTGTGTGTGTTTGTGTGTGTTTTACGTAAACTAATCTAGTGTGATTGCCTGTCCTATTTTTATTCTCAATTAACCCGTCGAACAATTTTCGTCGTTATAAAATAGCTGGCATTCGGGGGCCTTTTCGACCCCGAGGCACGAAAAGGCTCGCTGCGAGTAACCAACCGGTTTTTCTTTTACTCGGAAAAATTCTCACATATTATTTTACACTCACTCTGAGAGTTGCCATAGGTCATTCGATTTAAATTCAATATTTACTGATGAAAAAAAAAAAAAAAGTTGAAGGTGTGACAATATCGCGAAATTGACGATTTTTACAAAAAAAAAATAAAATAAAATATCGAAACTTTCCTAATTTTCATTAATGTAATTTGATAATTCAACCGGATACTCTCGAGATAATCTATTTCCAGAAGAAGAAAAATTGCCTGATAGTGAAATGAGGGATAAATGTCTTTTATTGGGGTTGACTCTTTGCTTGGGGGATTTTTGTCCCCAGTGTGCCAGATAAGGGTCAATAACCATAATAATCGATTCGGATTTTTTTCAAATAAAAAATAAAAGTCCGAGGTTTAATCGTCGATTATTATTATTATTATTGTTATTATTATTATTATCATTATTATTATCCATCAAAATATCATTAGTCAATGATTATTAAAAATTATAGTGAAATTCGGGATAAACGTCTTGTACTGGGATCGACTCTTTGCTTGGGAGATTTTTGTCCCCAGTGTGCCAGATAACCATAATAATCGTCAATAACCGTAATAATCGATTTGGATTATTCTTCAATTAAAAAAAAACTCAGACCTGATCGTAGATTATTATCATTAACTCATTACCTTATTATTATTATTATTATTATTAATCAAAATATCATCAGTCAATGATTATTAATTATGATCCAAACGTCGTACAGAGGTTCGGTGTCGAACATGTTGGTTACATCGTGTCGTGACAACATCTGTCGTGTTTGGGCCGAAACGATACCCCCGGAGATCGAGGGACTGGCTAACATGAGCCAGTTCGAAGGTTCGGATCGTCACGGACACAGCGGCAAGCATCGTCATCACAGCATGCACAAACATCGTTTCATGCAACGTCTGAAACACATGAAGTACGACGAGAAAAAAAAATCACGTTTTCGAACATTCATTCCAATTGTTTTCATCTTAGAACTTGTTCTTCTTTTTTTCTTTCTTCTCTTCTTCATTTAAAAAAATTTTTTTTTTTTTTTAATTTTTTTCTTTAAAACAAAAGCTCATTATTTTTCAGAACTTGTTTTCACATACGTCGTCACGCGAAGCAGCAGCAACATCAGGCCGGTCACACGGCACCCACGCTTCCGACATTGCCGTCTACGTATTCCGTTCACGATTTTCACAACAATTATCAGGGCATGGGACATTATCCGGGAATGCATTTTCATTTGGCCGCCAGTATCAATGCGGAAACCGGTACGTGTCATGTCGAACGTTGTTTTTTTTTTTTTTTCAAATTATTATTTGTTTGTTTTTTTTTTTATTTATTATTATTATTTTTTATTTGCACGATAACGATGATAATTCGCGATTGACGATAAAAGCTGATGAAGATAAGCGAACAGTCTACATCGATGTTATAGATATACCGTTGGTGCCGAGTCTCGTTACCGGGGATCCCGAGAGAGAACCAAATTTCATTCTTCACTGGTTGAACAACAAGGAAATGCATTTTACGATGCAGGCCGAAAGCATTCTTCAGGAATTGACGCGCAAGGTCGTGGAGAAGGAGGAGGGGGTTCACAATCACGATCCCGATCACGTTGATCACGATTCCGAGGGCGAGCATACACCAAGTACGTCGAAATATATTTTTTTTTTATTTTTCAAATTTGAAATTTTTTTTTTTTTTTAATATATTTTTTTTTCAATTCTTAAAAATTTTTTTTCTTAGATAGATTATAACGATCTTTCGGTAAATTCCATGAAAAAAAATTACAAGCATCAACCGAAGAATACTAAGAAAAATAAAACGTTTGATAAATTTAATTGCCAAACGGAATTAAATGTTATATTCGTTGAAAAAATGATAATTTGACAAAATCGTTGAACAAGCAACTAATTCAATGTTATGTGCATTCGTAAAAAAAAAAAAACGTAACGTATTTATCCGCGTGTTGCATGAATGTGGTAGGTTTGTGTGATGATTTATCATTTTATCAGACGGCTTATTAAATTTTTGCGATGTGAATGGTTTTCGTAGAGAAAGGATCGCGACACCAGAGCAATCACAAGACGGGAGTCGGACGTGCGACGAGTCAGGATGATCACAGCAGCGACGAGCATCACACTACACACACCGGATCTTCGCATCACAGTTTACCGTACAGTGGACACTCCCACCAAAGTCTGAGGTTTGCATTTTCATAATTTTGTTATTGGAAAAAAAAATAAAAAAACAAATTCAATAAAAATTCACAATTTCAATAAAAATTCAATCAAATTCACAAATTCAATCAAATTCACAAATTCCATCAAATTCACAAATTCCATCAAATTCACAAATTAAATCAAATTCACAAATTCAATGAAATTCACAAATTCAATGAAATTCAAAAATTCAATAAAATTCAAAAATTCAATAAAATTCACAAATTCAATAAAATTCACAAATTCAATAAAATTCACAAATTCAATAAAATTCACAAATTCAATAAAATTCACAAATTCAATAAAATTCACAAATTCAATAAAATTCACAAATTTAATCAAATTCACAAATTCAATCAAATTCCCCAATTCAAAAATTCAATCAAATTCTTAAATTCAATCAACTTCACAAATTCAATAAAATTTACAAATTTACAAATTCAATAAAATTCACAAATTCAATAAAATTCACAAATTCAATAAAATTCACAAATTCAATAAAATTCACAAATTCAATAAAATTCACAAATTCAATAAAATTCACAAATTCAATAAAATTCACAAATTCAATAAAATTCACAAATTCAATAAAATTCACAAATTCAATAAAATTCATAAATTCAATCAAATTCACAAATTCCATCAAATTCACAAATTCAATCAAAATTCACGTTACACGATCAAACGTTGACTCAACGAAGACCTGAAAAAGATTGATTTTTTTTTCTTCCCGTTCCACAATAAATACAAACGAAAAATCGATTTTATCTTCATAAAAATGGATTAACATCAGGGTAAAATGAATTTCAAATATCGATCGATCATAACGAAACTCAAAAAATAAAATCCAATTGTTTTCAGTTGACTCATTCCCCTCGATCAATTCCTTCATAAAAAAAAACTATCAAAAATAACATCACAATTTCACCGAAGCGTGACCAAAGACGATCAAATCCCTCATTAATTTTCATTCATTAAAAATAAACGATTGATTTACATCCTTCATTAATTTTATATAATATCAAATAAACAATAAATCACTCATCGATCGATTATAATTTTCCATTGCAGCAACACGACCTCCATTAATTCCATAGCAACGGACGCGACCTCGACCCTTAATCTCGCTCCCGATTCCCTGGACACGAAGATCGAGACCCTCCTCCGCGATTGGCACCACAATCCCGATCTCCTATTCTCCATACACCCGATTGACGGAAGTTTTTTGATCTGGCACATCGAGTGGTTGGACGAGTATCATCCGGGTTCGTTTCGTCAGGCCCAAATATCGTTCTCCACTCGAATTCCCAACGCTTTTCCACTGGGCGACGCCTCGACGATGAGCCACAACGTGTCGATGTATTCCCACAACACGGGCGGTCCTCTCCTCAGCATACGCGAGGTTGCCAAATCCTCGGCAAAATCCACGGAGCACACGGAAATATCCACGCCCTTGCCCAGCCTGATCGAACAGGACGAGGACCAATCGACCCTCACCTCGAAAACCGGACAGGAATTGCTCCACAGCGTGCAAAATTTCGCCGATCAAACGAAAAATTCGACGATAATATCCGCGACAAACGCTGCGGAAAATGCTAAAACCAATCAGGAAGCCGTGAACAACATTCTGACCCATCCAAGCCCGATTGTCTCGATGGTATCGAAACACTCGAACGGCACCTTAAATCTCTGGCAACTAACATTCGCCGATAAAACAAAATTCTCCCAAGTTCTGAGCATAGGACACGCTTGTCGAGCATCCGGTCATCGTTTTCGTGTAAACGACATCACTTGTCATCCGGTATTGCCACTTCTCGTCACAACATCGCACCACAATATTCCAGAATTTCCAAACGGCGATAAATCAACAACCGCGAACAACATGGAACAGCATCGCGACAACGAAGCCCGAAGCAAGGAAATAATGTCGGCCACGGGTTTCTGCAGCGAATTGATACTGTGGCGCGTCGACGCGGTCGGTCCGCTGTCGAAAAGCGGCGGTGTGTCCGAATTGGCGCGAATTAATTCCCCGGAAATTTCCGCATTCAGCAACGTCGCTTGGATTCCGACTCTATTGCCAAGCACGACACTGGGAAATTTGTCGAACTCGCCGAGCGCGTGTTTCGTGGCCAGTGACGGCGAGTGTCTGCGAGTTTATCAAGCTGTGATCGACGCGAGAACGCTTTTGGCCGAGGTTTCCATAAGCGAGCGTAGATCGCGAATGATGGACTCTATGGTGAGTTCATCGAGCGATTTGTCATCGGACGACGGTGTACGTCATTCGATCCACGATCGAATAAACATAGTCTCACAACAATCAACAGCCCGACCTGGTTGCGTGATACAATTGGACGCGATATCCGATGCCACTCACGATTGGCAAAACACGCAGTTTCTTCACGTGTTTCAGGAACAATTGATAACGGGCGAGCGAACGGACGATAACAAACCGGGAATCGACGCGACGGCCAACGATCTGGGTCTCATGGAATCCACCCTGGACGCCATGGTCGATCTTCAACAGTCCGCCATATTCGAAGAACCTTTTTACATAGTCGTGCTCGAGAGAACGCAAAAAGGCACGACCGTACACATGTGGCGTTTGGTAATAGCTTCACAACCGGAAACAAACGGTCTCACGGGTTCGATGATGTACGTACCGGATTCCCAATTGGTTCAGGACGACGAGGACGAAGGTACCCCGGGTAGACACTCCGAGGGACGTAGATCACGTCGTACCAGTCAAACGGGAGCGAGAAGCCGTCGTTCCAGTCAAGCAGATTACGATTCTTCATTCTTACATCGTCGCAATCACAACAGTCACGTACTCATTAAAACGACAAAAGTTTGTACCCAAGAATTGCCATTGCCCGAAGGTGTCGAAGTTGTTCACGCTGCTCCGGCAGCCGGTCATCTGAGCAGTTCTTCCATCTATCCCGCGTGTTTCGCTCCCTACATAGTCGTAACGGCTTGCAGCGACAGTACAGTACGATTTTGGAAATGCAAAGTCACGAAAATTTCTAAAACCGAACAATTGGATTACGAATGGCGCGAGTGGGAAATGATAAGAAAGGATCAGGAATCAACCATAGACATATCCGGACAACCTTTGAACATAAGCGCTGCTTACAGCGGACGTATTGCTTGTGCTTACAAGTATGGAAAATCTTTTACAAGACCAACGAAGAGCGATCCCGATTCGCGTTACGTTAATCTTTGCGTAGCTATTTACGAATGCGAGAGCACAGGAGGCAGCGAATGGGTCCTCGAGGACACGATACATCTGAAAAACATTCATTTACCTCGCATACAGATGGATCAACAGTTGGATCTGAGTTATTTGTACGACAGCAAATTCATGCAAAAGAAACAACGTTTGACCCAAGTTTTGCAACATTTGAGTCACGAGGACGTGAGATCACCGAGAAACGGTGAAAATACGGACGTTGGAAAAACGAATGCGGGTTTATTGGCCGTACCTTCGTTCAGTACTCTGCAATCTTTGAGAAAATCCATAATAGAAAATGGCAATACTTGTCCATTGACGCAAAAACATTTGGTACAATTGGATTGGGTATCCAAGGAAGACGGTTCGCACATATTGACCGTTGGCGTGGGTTCCAAGATAATGTTGTTCACTCCCGTGTGTTCGGATTTGGCACAAGCGAACATGAAAGCCATGAAGGAATCGCAGAGCAACAACAGGCCTATTCTGCGTAAAACATCGTCACTGGCACAACCGCAATTCGTCGATGAGATACGTTGGATGAAATTGCGTAAAATAAAATTAACCACTGCCGACGGTTTGCCACCTCTTCCCATGCAAATATCCTGGGTCAGAGACGGTATTCTCGTGGTTGGCATGGATTCCGAAATGCACGTTTATTCACAATGGAAACCAAATCCGAAAAACGATTGTTTACACTCGAATCTTCAGCATCAGGAATCCGACGAGTTTCAAGCTAGCAGAAATTTACGTGACGAAGATTTGCGAACTTTGGCGCAAGAAACTTCGCAGAGACGTTTGGCCAATGTTTCATCGATGCCACATTTGTCGCGAGTGAGTAGCATCAATTTGACGATGTTGGACGCGAAGAAAAAACGTGGAATGCAAACTGACACGACGAATTTCGATTACATGCCGGATTACGGTTTGTTCGAAGCTTCGAGAATAGCTTGTCCGGTATTGCCGCAATATCATCCGAAACAATTGATGGAACTATTGAATTCGGGTAAGATACGTTGGGTTAAAGCTATATTGTCGCATTTGGTGAGATGCATAGCCAGTTCGTGTTCGGTTAAGGCGGACGATGAAAATTTGATGAAACAGAGAGGTGGATGGTCGAGATCGAGAACAATGTCGGTGAGTTATGCGGGAACTACATCGCCGTTGGAACCCCGTGGATCAACGACTCAGATACCCGAAGAATTGACGTTGGATTATGCGGAAATAACTTCGATATCGCCTCTGCCATTGTGGACGCTTTTGATTGCGGACAAGGAAACCAATGCCGCTCAGCAGATCGATGACAAACAGGATTACAACGTTTTGTTCGACGGTCAAGTGGACGAGGGCGATTCGTTGGACGACATGTTGGACGAGGGTTACGATTGCACCAGATCGAAAGATCGTCGTTCGTCGGTACCCGAGAGACAAGGAATATCGCATTTTGGACCTAGACAGGGAAGATTGTTGTCGCGTTTGTTGACGCACACGCATTTGCCGGGTCTGTCGAGTCTCGATCAGATGCATCTTTTGGCACTGGCCGATACGGTATCGACTTGCAACGTCGATTTTGCCGAACGTTTTGCCATTGATGCAGCGAAAACCGCGATAGCCAAGGAAAATTTGACTGGCATACCGGATGGGGAAATGGCTTCCACGGATTCATTGGACGATTGCGGTTTGAGATTCTTGTTGGCTATGAAACATTACAATTATTTGATAAGATGTTTGCCACTCGCGCAGAGAGCGCAGTTTCAGAAACAAGGAGTTTCGACGAACAATCTCGTTTGGGCGTTTCATTCGGAATCCGAGGAAGAACTTTTGGGACTGATACCGTCGTACGCGAAGGGACAACCAAAATGGTCCATTCTGAAGGAACTCGGAGTCGGTTGGTGGATCACAAGCATGACCGTGCTAAAACGTTGCGTCGAAAAAATTGCAAAATCCGCGTTTCAACACAAACAGGATCCTTTGGACGCGGCTATTTATTATCTGGCGATGAAGAAGAAAAATTTGGTTTGGGGATTGTTCAGAAACAAGAGAGACGAGAGAATGACGAGTTTTTTCGCTAACAATTTTACGGAGGATCGTTGGAGAAAAGCGGCTTTGAAAAATGCATTTGCACTTTTGGGAAAACAACGTTTCGAACATGCGGCGGCATTTTTTTTGCTCGCCGGAGCGCTCAGGGACGCGATTGACGTTTGTTTGCACAAATTGAACGACGTGCAGATGGCGATGATCATCGCGAGACTTTACGAGGACGATATGACGGGGCCGAATTTGAAACGATTAATGTGGGAGGAAATTTTGGGATGCGACAAGGATGGGAATAATTCGGACGTTATGAGGGCTCATCCGGATCCGTTTTTGCGGAGCATGGCGCTTTGGATATTGAAGGATCATTCGGGATCGTTGAATACTTTGCTTTCGACCAATGTTGGGACCATGCATCCGCAGTACAACGACGAGGCGGACAAACCCGAAGGAGCTACGGGTAATTGTTGAAAAATTTGTTTTTCATTTTTTGTCGTGACGGTGTTGAAAAAAAAAAAAATTTTATCGACATTTTAAGGGGGGGATAAGGTCAAATCATACGAAAAAAGCCATGTTTTCGTGATTTTTTTTTCTGGCGACGCAGTTAAAATTTCTTTACTCAACCAATGGTACATTGAAGTATGGCATTCGAAGAATGTTTCATGAAATTTGTACAAAGAAATATTAAAAAAATACGGCAATGGCAGCAATTGTTTGGACGTGTCTCGAAAAAAAGTTGAATTGCGGTGCCCCTCATAACTTGGTGCTGGATCGTCCGAAATCAAAAAATCAAAGTTCATTCGTTAGATAATAGTTTTCCCCAGGTAACGCTGTCGAGTTTTTTTTTTTTTTAATTCCAATTTTTTCATTTTTTCGAACACTTTGAAGTGAAAAACACAATTTTTCGGGGAAAAAATCGGCTAATTTGTTATTGCGAAATCAAAATTATGAACAAAAAAAAAAAAACTCGACAGCGTTACCTCGTAAATGATGTACAGGAATAGTGTTTGAAAATTTCAAGATGATCGGTGCAGTAGTTTTCAAGTTATCAGGGGCACCGACTTTAAAAACGTGAGTTGTGGGAAAAACGCTTCAAAGTTTTAAACGCTTATGCGTGTGGAATCAGTGGCAGGTATAAAAATACTCATAACTTCGTCAATTTTGCTCCAATTGACTTGAAATTTTGACACAGTATTCTTCAGATATTACGAATTCAATTTCAAAAATGAAAAAAAAATGCAAAAAAAAATTAAATACCTTACCCCCCCCCCCTTAATGTAAATGGGTTGAAAATGTTGTTGAGGTATCCTCGATAAGAGATTTCCTTGTCAGATTTTTCATAGAAATAATTTCCTCAGAGAAAAATCTTGAGACCACTGAATAATTTTACAATCGACAAATTATATTTTTACAAATTCAGCAAAAATTTTATAGAAAAAATTATAAAAAAAATATATATATACATTTTCATATTTTTCAGCAAATCCGAACGTTTTCAATTTCTACGTGTACCTGCGAACTCATCCGTTACTGATAAGACAATACATCGCCTCGACGGCGTTGGATCGTAAAAAGGGTCATTCGGTTATAATTTCGGGATTCAGTTACGGAGCCGAGACGAACAGCCAGCAGGACAAACAGTTGATGCTCGAGGACAGCATAACGCCTCTCGAGAGACAGCTTTACTTCACCACGGCTCACGCTCACTTCAAGGCCGGATGTCCGGCCCTCGCCCTCGAAGTTTTGTCGAAATTACCGAACAAAGTTATGGACACGAATTGCGACGATACGCCCAGTGAGTTTTAAATTCGATTTTTAAAAAATGTTTATCACATTTCAATTCCAAATAATAAATAAATAAATAAATCTGAATAATGAATAAATAAAAATTTCTAAATAATAAATAAATAAAAATTTCTAAATAATAAATAAATAAAAAATTCCGAATGATAGATAAATAAATAAATGATTTTCAGGTCTTTTGAACAGTCCGAGTAAATCCAGGGCCACAGATTTCCAGATAGACAGCGGCATGATAAGCTGGGACCACGGTGACAAGAAACCTGAGACCAAACAAGGTTCGCCAACGACGAATATTTACCATTCGACGTCACACTGGGTCACAATGACCCCGGCCACTATCAAACTATCGCCGCGCTGACAATATCGTGTTGAACGACTCAGGAAGTCGAAGAATAATTCAGGATATCAGTTTAACAACATTTAACAATTTTGATATCACGGAAATATTTTTTTCTTTCTATTTATTTATTTATTTATTTATTTTTTTATCGAATTTTCAAAATAGCGAGAAAAAAATAATATTGCGGGGCCCAATGCGTGAGAGACCCTTATTTTTCACAAAAAAAAATCATATCTCTTACAATTTGTAATCCCAATGCGTGAAAAATCCCATTTTTCACTGAAAAAATTATATTTTTTACATTTTGTAATTTTTTAATTTTTAATATTTGAAACAAAAAAAAATGGTTTGGCTGGAATATTGGCTTGGGGATCATTTCGACCCCTAGCGACCTCCAAGGGCTAACAATCTTGCAGGAACGAATACCAATTTTTTTTTTTCGTCGGTAAGAAAAAAAAGGAAAACGAAGAATAAAAAAAAAATTATTAACAATCGAAAACGATTCGCAGAAAGTGCATCGGCGATGGATTGGGGAAGTTCGGCGATGGACTGGTCCGAACCGGTGGGCCCGAAGAAGGACGACGGTTTGGTGTTGAATTGGGACGACGATGGGGTCGAGGACGAGGACCTCGAGAGCCCGCCCATGAGCATGAAGCTGGACCGACAGGAAAGCGGAAAATCCGAGGACAAAGAAGGTAAAAAAACCAATCGGTTCAAAAAATATTTCACATCGCAACAATCTCATTGCTCGAAAAATATTGCTCAATTTTATTGTCAACGCCTCCGAGAATAATAAAAAAAAAAGAAAATAAACATTTTTAAAAAAGATCTTTTCGACAAACAAAAAAAACGGAATTTCTTCTCCAACGTAATTTCAATATTGTATTCAATTGGATTGGGAATTAATATTGTATTTAAATTTTAAATACAACATTGATTCACAATCCAATTGAATTGATAATTAATATTGTATTTAATTGGATTGCGAATGATTTTTTTTTTCAGAAGAAGTAAAACCGGTCGGACAATTGGACATAATGGCGCAGCAATTGAAATTCGTCGCTTGTCTGAAGATTCTGATGGAAGAATTGTCGACATTGGCCACGGGTTTCGAGGTCGACGGTGGACAATTGCGTTATCAATTGTACGTTTGGTTGGAACGCGAGGTCGATGCTTTGCGACAACTTTGCAGCTACAGCGTTAATTCGGACGGAGACGTGACCATCGTCACCGAATGTAATTTTCATTACAATTTTTTCGCATCTGATTCGATAATTATAAGTTCTCGATATTTAACCAGCTTTAACTCGATACGATTCTCAAAAAAGAAACATAACAATAACAAAAAAAAAACAACAACAAAGAATCAAACATAATCAGAGTGTCACCGGAAAAAAAAATAAAAAAAATATTTAAAAATTAAAAAATTAAGAAAAAAATTTTAAAAATTAAAAAAAAAAACTGTATTAATTTCAGACGATGGTGTTATGGTCGACGACGTGCCCCCGTACAGACCTGGGGAACAGCCGACCTTGCATGAAATTTTAGTCGCGGAAAAGCTAGATTTTGAAGCTAAAGTTCAAAGAGCCGCCAAGAGAAAAAAATGGCTCAAAGGTAAAAAAAAAAAAAACTAACGCGACCATCAGACGCTTGATACGGCGCTGTATTATTGTTTTTTTGCTTACACATTTCTTCATGTCACACGTTAACGGCTCTCACGTAATTCATTCATCTTGTGAAGTTTGATTTTCTTTAAAATCACGAATACATGAAAAATTGTTTTTATTTGAAATAATCTCTAAAAAAAATAATTTTTTCTACGTCGATTCAGCCAATGAGACTCTTCTACGAACGTTATTGTCGTATTGCTCGTTGCACGGTGCTTCCGGGGGTGGTTTGGCGTCGGTGCGAATGGAACTCGTTCTCCTGTTGCAAGAACTTCAGCAAGAAAAAACTCAGCAACAGTTGCTGAGCCCTCTGCCTTTTCCCACGACTTTGCCGCTGTTGAGCGCTAGCGTGGCTTGCAACAAAACCGTCGTCGCGGATCCTGTCAGGCATCTGCAGGTATGAAAATCATCGTTCGATGAGTTTCCTATTTTTTTTAAATTTTTTTTTCAAAAATAATTTATTTTCATATATTTTCTGCGAGTGAAAAAAAAATGTCTTCGATTATTTTTCATTTATACATTTCATTTCTACATTTCTACGAAGACACGACAAGTGACAACCGATTATCATAGATTTTTCCCGTGAAACACTACAAAAACGAGAGCCAATCTACTATTTTCAAAACCAAATTCGTGTCCTGAAAAAAAAAAAAAAAGAATACTTATTAGAATCGGTTGTGTGTTGATTTTTAAAATGGATAAAATTTTTTTAAACGGGTTTGCTTTGGATTCGTTTTATTTTATTTTTTTTTTTTGCTGATGTGGTCCATTAACCATTTATTTATTTTATTTATTTTATTTATTTTATTTATTTTATTTATTTTATTTATTTTATTTATTTTATTTATTTTATTTATTTTATTTATTTTATTTATTTTATTTATTTTATTTATTTTATTTATTTTATTTATTTTATTTATTTTATTTATTTTATTTATTTTATTTATTTTATTTATTTTATTTATTTTATTTATTTTATTTATTTTATTTATTTATTATTTCAATTATTTTAAATAACTGCGACAGTTTTCCAATCGTGTCAATTATTTTATTTATTTATTCATTCATTGATTCATTATTTCAATAAATCTATTATTAAGTATTTTTTCTTTTATTTATTTTTTTCCAGTCACTCGCCCAAGATATGTTGCAAACATTGGTCGAACTGCGAAATCCACCTATGCCAAATCGTAACTCGCACTATTGCGAGGTATTCATTCTCCGTGACTTGTCGGTCGCTCTGAGTGCTTGCATATATCAATCGTTGTGCGATTCCGACACGTTTGTCATGAAGCATCATCAGCCGGGCGACAGTTTTCCAACCGTAGCCGAAGTCGAATCGTTTTCCGGTGGTCATTTGGTCGCCTCGAATCGTTACAATCGTCGATATTCCATCGACGACGCGGTCAGCATAACGACTTTGCCATCCAAATGGCCTGGTGTCACGAATCTGCGCGCACTTCTCGCACGCGAGAAGGACGAGGACACGCCGAAATTGAATATTCTGCTTTGCGAAGCTTTCGTCGCGACTTACATGAGCCTTTTCGTTTATGCATTGTCGAGTTGCGACAGTCACATACTTTATCGTCTCGTCGGACATCATTTTGACAATAATACGTGGTCGTGCCTTTTCGGCGGTGGTGTGAAGAAACTTTTGCGAGTCGCCAGCACGAGCAGTCAGGTTCGGTCGTATTTATTTATTCATCATTATTATTATTCAATTATTGATCGGAGCTTTTTTATTATTTTAAAAAATTCAACATTTTACGACTGATGAATTGATAAAAACGTTGAAAATTACAGAAATTTTGGTATTTCCTGATAAAACAAAAAAAAAGATGTTTCTTCTGTTTTGAAATTTTTTTTTAGTAAATCATTTGCCCTTGTTGATTTTTTGGAATTCGAAATACGAATCGTGATGAATTAACAAAAAAAAAAAAAAAAAGAAGATTAAATTTTGGAAAATTTTTAATAAGAAATATGGTTTCTCTGTAGTTTTTTTAAACACGTAATTTGACTCTACGAGCCCTTGCGAATTTCACAAAATTCAAAATACGAATCGTGATGAATTGACAAAAACGAAATAAAAAAAAAAAAAAAACGAAATTTCGGCAAATTTTCAATAAGAAATATGGTTGTTCTGTAATTTTTCCGAACACATAATTTGCCTCTACGAGCCCTTGCGAATTTTACAAAATTCAAAATACGAATCGTGATGAATTAACAAAAACGAAAAAGAAAAAAAAAGGAAATTTTGGCAAATTTTCGATAAGAAATATGGTTTCTCTGTAATTTTTTTAAACACACAATTTGACTCTACGAGCCTTTGCGAATTTTACAAAATTCAAAATACTACTCTCGATAAAAAAAAAAAAAAAAAAAAAAAAAAAAAAAAAATGGAAAATTTAGAAAAATATAAAGTTGAACAATTCGAATCGACTAACAGGGCGGAAGCGCGAGCGTCGAGAGGGCCGACAGCGTGACGAGCGAAATCGCAGCCGCGGGAAGCGGAATGTGGAACACGATGACGTCGTTGACGAAGCAACGAGTCAAATTGAACATGAAATTGCTGGGTCAATTTACCGGACAGCAACCGAACATGAAGGAGGACAAACCGACTTACCGCGAACAATTTGTGTCTCCCCAGATGAGCATGGTTTCCTATTTTCTCATGAAAGTGCGTAAAAAAAAAAAAAAAAACATTTTTTATTTCAATTTTTTTTTCATTTAGAATTTTTTCTTCATTCCATAAAAATCTCGAAAAAAAATAACAATAAATGTCTCACCGTAAAACGGATTCCTACACGATAAACAGAAGATAAACTGACTTTTTTTGATTAATGTTTTGACGTGCAGCCGCGCATGGAAAGCCCGTACGCCGAGGAAATCGACTACGACTCGTCGGATTCCGCGGTTTCCGATCTGGGCTCGTCCGAGGACGAGGAAGACGTGTTCGACACCAACGTTAAACCAAAGAACAAACCAAAGGACAATAACGAACACACGAATCCGAACGGATACAGCTGGTGTATCATGAGATTAGCTATAGTCAAGATACTGCAGTTGCAGCTGCAAGAGTTTTTGAACGTCGCGGGCATCGAGATGCAAGGTTGTTCACTCGGATTTCTCTCGTATTATCGTAGAAGTGTGTGCATTGCGTTTTAATAGAATAGTCTTATTATTATTATTATTATTTTTTTAAATTATAATTTAACCCGCTAACATCACATCTCCAAATAATGATGTATCTGTAAAAACCGAATCCATCTGCCTTCTTTTTCATTCATCGACTCAAATCTTGCGCCAATATTCGATTCAACATGTTTTCCAAACAATCTAATAGTCGTTGTCTTCCATTGAACATTTTTTAAGCATTAAAAACACTGTAAGAAAAAAACATTCACGAAATCTGATTTTTTTTTAACAGAAAAAGAAATCGTGAAAAAATGCAATTTTTGTCATATGGTAAAAAAATCTTACGTTGTTTTTCTCTTGAGATTATCTAGAGTTGTGAGAAAAAATCGAGCTTTTATGAAATTTGAAAAAAGTTATGTTTATTTTGATGTTTGAACTCTTCGAATTTTGTTTGGTGTTGAAAAATGAAGGTGGTACGTTTAAATGTAAAAAAATAATGTTGAAAAATGTTATTTTTATTGCATAAATACCGTAAAGTTGGCGTGGGGTCCGGTGGACCCTACTGACCGCAATAAGTTGATTTATCGGACAAAAATTTCGACGCTAACCTTTGATTATTAAACCCGAAAAAGTCCATTGAATTTTTCGTCTACCGATCACATCTTATTGTATACCAAATTTTTGTTTCTTTTTTTTTTATTGTAAAATATTGCAGAACTCTTTTTTTCTTCACGATAAAATAATTGTTTTACGTTTAAACATTTTTATTTATGTTATGAGAAAAATGTTTAAATGGCCTTAAAAAATTTTGAAAGGGTGATTCTTGGTAAAATTGCGTTTTTTCGTTAATTTTTCAGAACTACCAGTGAGCAGTCCGTTGATTCACGGGACTCTCGGAATAGCCGCACAGTGGCAAGAGTCGTTGAGAGAAGAGTTGGAATCAAAAGGACCCCCACCGGCCAATTATATTCCGGGTTGCGCACCCGATCCCACACCCACTCCGGGCAAACCGGCGATACACAAATATCGTTCGTTGTTGGAGAAGGAAAATACACCGTTCAAGTACGTATTTGTGAAAACTCTTAAGGGGACTGAGTCACCTAAAAAATTCGAAAATTAAATTTTTTTTTCCGTGACACGGCCGATCCAAATTGAAAATCGATTTTACCCTTACGAAGTACGTATACTTAGCTATCATTTCAAATTTTTCCATAGCCGTATGAGTTATCTAAATGCTGTGAGATTTTTCACAAAATTTTTCACTTGTCGCAGCTTTCGGACCCTGCGACTCAATGGATTTTCAATTCTAACGTCTCATTTTCTTCGTAACAGACCTCATTCTCGGATGAGTGTGGGATTTTTTTTTATCTGCTTTCTGGAAATTATGGCGACCTATAATGTGAAAAAAAAACAATTTTTTTTTGTAACTTTTTGAAAAACCGGTTGAATAATAGGTTACCATAAATTCGTTTTACCTCGCATCCAAAATTCCTACACTCATCCGAGAATGACTGCGATTTGGAACAAAATGAGACGTCGGAATCCAAAATCCGTTCATCGGTGCGGTCCGAAAGTTGCGACAAGTGAAAAATTTTGTGAAAAATCTCACAGCATTTAGATAACTCATACGGCTATGGAAAAATTTGAAATGATAGCTAAGTATACGTACTTCGTAAGGGTAAAATCGATTTTCAATTTGAATCGGCCGTGTCACGGAAAAAAAAATTTAATTTTCGAATTTTTTAGGTGACTCAGTCCCCTTAAGTACCCTCCATAAGAGAGTTCCTCGTCACATTTCCGTGAAACTTGACATGCTTATAGGTATCGATGAGAAAAAGGTTCGATTAAATTTTCATGGCTTTCCGGAGCGCGAGAAAAAATATATCAACACGTTTTATTTGTCACACGTTTAACACGGAGCCTTATGGACAATCACGCTCAATTTGATATAATGCAAAAAGTCCTCGTCAGATTTTAATGAAAACACTTGAGCTGCGAGTTGAATATTCGGACAACATTTTGGGCACTTGACAGTGGAGATCGGGAGACTGTGATGATAATGATAAGCAAATGAACATCGGGAAAATACAGTTTGTATGAGGAGTTGGTCGTGATCCAGTAGACATGGCAACGTTGCGCGTTTGTTTCCCATCTTCTCTCTCACTAATCGACATCACAACACCTGACGTTGTCACATCAAAGTACTACGTACCTCAATCAGGAGATGTTATATCTTAGGCTTGCTCTGACTCTCACAGTTTGTGGGATACTACCTTAAGTGTCATCGAAAAAATTGAAATTTTTTTTTTGTTCGTGACACGATCGATCCAAATTCAAAATCGATTTTAGCCCCACGAAATATCTGTACTCAGCTGTAATTTCAAATTTTTTTTCATGGCCACACAAAGCATCTGAACGCTGTGAGATTTATCGGAAATGAATTTTTTTATTCGTCGAGCAGCACTCGTCTCGCGTCTTCGGCGCCGGCTAATCGTCTGTGGTGTTACCTCGTGAGGCAAGAAGCCGTTCAGGACATCTTCATACGAGCCGTGTTCGGGAAAAGACGATCGTTGTCGTCGATGCTCGATCAATCGGGGGTGGACGGAATGAGTCGGGGAACCGGCGAGGACAAGGGAAGCGACAGTGGCACCACCAGTCTTCCCGAACCAGTTAGAATAATTCACAAGGAACAAGATAGTATTAGTGCCTTTTGTCTCAATCAGGTACGTCGATTAATCATTCACAAATGATCGATATTTAACTCGAAAAAAAAAAAATTGCATTTCCAATTTATAAAATTTCATTACCAATTAATTAATATTCACCGCGAAAACAAAAAAATTACATTTCGAATTTGTAAAATTTCATTTCCAAATAATTAATATTTAGCTCGAAAAAAAATTTCATTTCGAATTTGTAAAATTTCATTACCAAATAATTAATATTTAGCTCGAAAAAAAATTGCATTTCGAATTTGTAAAATTTCATTACCAAATAATTAATATTTACGTCGAAGAAAAAATTGCATTTTGAATTTGTAAAATTTCATTACCAAATAATTAATATTTACGTCGATGAAAAAAATTGCATTTTGAATTTGTAAAATTTTATTTACGAATAATTAATATTTAGCTCGAAGAAAAAATTGCATTTCGAATTTGTAAAATTTCATTGCCAAATAATTAATATTTACGTCGAAGAAAAAAATTGCATTTTGAATTTGTAAAATTTTATTTACGAATAATTAATGTTTAGCTCGAAGAAATAAATTGCATTTTGAATTTGTAAAATTTCATTACCAAATAATTAATATTTACGTCGAAGAAAAAAATTGCATTTTGAATTTGTAAAATTTAATTTACGAATAATTAATGTTTAGCTCGAAGAAATAAATTGCATTTTGAATTTGTAAAATTTTATTTACGAATAATTAATGTTTAGCTCGAAGAAATAAATTGCATTTTGAATTTGTAAAATTTCATTACCGAATAATTAATATTTACGTCGAAGAAAAAAATTGCATTTTGAATTTGTAAAATTTTATTTACGAATAATTAATGTTTAGGTCGAAGAAATAAATTGCATTTTGAATTTGTAAAATTTCATTGCCAAATAATTAATATTTACGTCGAAGAAAAAAATTGCATTTTGAATTTGTAAAATTTTATTTACGAATAATTAATGTTTAGGTCGAAGAAAAAAATTGCATTTCGAATCTGTAAAATTTTATTTACGAATTTTTTTTTTTTTTTTTAGGTAAATCCAGGCCTGATGGCACTGGCCACACCTCGAGAGGTTCAGGAAATGGACATATCGTTGCTTCTGGAGCTGCCATCGTGGTTGGAGGACGAGTGCGAATTCGACATAGTCAATCTGAACAGGCAGGCCGAATCGGAACAAGCTCATCCCACGAGTTTTCTAGTCATACAGGTGAAAAAAAAAAAAAGTCACACGTGAATTTACAGCGTGGAAAAATAATTGGGAAACGTCAGATTCTTGTATAAAATTTTTCGTAACGTATTATTGTCGTGTCATTGCAATATTTTCTTTCGTCTTGCAAAATTATTTTGCTGTTTATCATTGCGATAACTAATATAATTACAAATTCAAGATTGTTAAAAAAAAAAATTTTTTCTACAAATATCTTTTATCTGTGAAAAAAATTCTGCAAGTCGATAAAACTTCATGAATATTCGTTCAACTTTTAAATAAATGTTTAACACAATTATTCAGCTCTTCAAAATTGTTTTAATGACTAATGTAATTTTTTTGTTAAATTTTTTTTTTTTTTTTTTTAAATATATTTTATCCGTGAAAAAATGTCGCAAGTCGATAAAACTTCATGAATATTCGTTAAACTTTTTAATAAATATATCACAAAATTATTTACAGCTCTTCACAATTATTTTGATAACTCTAATGTAATTTATTTCAAAATTTAAAAAAAATTTACATTTTTTTTTTCAAATTCACAGACGGCAGCAGATAGGCCACTACTAGCTCAGAGTCCGCAACCGAACAGTCCCCAACAGCACTCGGGCGCTGCCAGCCAGCCTGGACGTGGAGCCAGTGTGGTGAGTTTCCTCCATTCAATTTATATTAAAAAAAAAAAAACAAAAAAAAATTACTCCAAACTTTAACAAAATATATGTTTACTCCTTCACCAACTCTCACGTATGAAAAAAAAAACATGTGCATAGTACGAATTGAGCCCACTCTTTTCTAATCATGACGTTTTCAATCCTCTGTCGTAAACAAGAAATGCAAAAATTAAAAAAAAACACACACACAAAAAAATAACAAAAATCGGTAATGAACATAAATCTTCTGGAGAGTTCAACCAAAAAATAACCGGCGAATTAATATTCAACTCAGAAAAAAAAAAAATATCACCCTCTTGGATGTCAAATTGCTTTCCAGATTTCATTTATGTTCACGCACCGAAATTCAAACGAAACAAAAATTTGAGTCCAATTTTATTGTTCGCAGAATCTATTAAAAATGTTTTTTTTTTTTTTTTCAAAGTTTCACACGAAATAAGAAAATAACAAATAAAAATAAATAAAATAATGATCGAAAAATTCGTTTATAATTACCAGTGGCTTAAATTTCTGTTCAGCCCCGAATCACACTATTTTATACAGATATACATATATATATATATATATATATACGCACCTACGAACAGTCAATTTATTTGTCGATACCATGCCAGCACAACACGATCAAACATGCCAAAAACACTCTTTACCAAACATTAAAAAAAAAAAAATTTTAAATAAAAAAAACATTTTCCCAAAATTCGATTCGTCAGCTGATAAAAAAAAAAAATCAACCCCTTCCGCCCCCTCCACACACATACACGGACGAGTAAACGACATTCATTGGTCCACTCCAGCGGTGGCGTTTAAAAAATGTACAGTTTCGAATTCTCGATTTGCATGAAGCTCCGGTTAAAAAAAAAAAAAAAAACAAAAAAAACAAAAAACAAAACAAAAGATATCGCATTGTTGCCTCACCCCTTGGGCCTGTGGCTGATCAAATAATTTCCATGAAGAATTTGCAAAAACCATGAAATAATTTTGAGAAACAATATTTTACAAAATTCGATATTAAAAAAAAAATAATAATAATTAGAATTATTGTTTCATTGATTGTCATTAATTAAAATTCTGTTAATTATCGAAGCCCCATCGGGTTGTGTGTTTTAATTCGTACGGTGAAAGGGGGTGGGGTGGGGGTGGGGGTGGGATTGGGGTAGCACAAGTGGTGACGGAGACAATGTTGCTTGTTCAATGCTTGCCTAACATATCTAACTTGGTCTGCGTCACTGACCTGATGGCTCACTCGCTCGCTCTCAGATGAAGGGGATGCCCGCTTTTCCTGGCTCCCACGACCTGCGCTTCTGTCAGTTTGTTGCTGATAGGAGCAAACTCTTGTTGAAGCCGGTGAGACTAACAACTAACAAGACCCTAGCCTTTTCCTAGTGACCAAAAAAAAAAATTTCTTAAAAAACATTTTTTTCGAAAAAAATTTAAAAAATTCAAAAAAAAAAAACAAAAAAGTTTTACCATAATCAAAACCGTTGTTTTGTTTCCACTGAAACACGTCGAGTCTGGCTTGCAAATATCTTTCGGCGCGAAATTTATTTTTATTGGTAATAAGAAGAAACAAAAAAAAAAAGGAGAAAAATATAAATTAAATGAATAAATTTGAAAAATTGCAAATTTGGAAAACCTTTATTGGGAAAAAAATTGTTTTGTAACCCTTAGCTGGCACACTAGGGTCGAAAAGGCCCCGAGCAAAGTCCACCCTAATTTAGACACCCTTTACGATTTATTTTTCATAATAAATAACTTTTTTTTTCAATAGTCACTATTTTTTTTTTCCCGAAAGTAAATTATTGATAAATAATTTTTTTTTTAACAGCCACTATCGAGGTATTTTTTTTCTGACGGTAGATTGTTTCGAGAGTATCCAGTTCAATTTTTAGATCAAAGTAATGAAAAATGGCAAAGTTTCAAATTTTTTTTTTGTAAAAATCTCCGATTTTGCGTTTTTTTTTCACCTGCAAATTTTTTTTTAACAAATTTAATATTGAATTTAAACGAAATACCGTGTGGCACGTCTTAGAGAAAGTATCAAAGAATGTGTGAGACTTTGTACGAGTCAAAAGAATCGATTGATTGCTCGCAGCAAGCCTATTTCGTGACCTCGAGGACGAAAAGACCCCTTTTATGGCCTTGTGGCCGAAAGGTGTGCCAGCTGAAGGATAATATTCGTTGCCAATTTATCTCAAGCCAGATTCTTGTAATTAGGTATACAACAGCTTACATTCGGGCATGATGTTTCATTAACGATGCATAGCGAAGCCAGAGTTACAAAAAAAAAAATATATAAAAATAATAAAAATTAATTCTCGATCACAACGAAAACCCCTCAGATAGTTTTTTAGACAACGATATGGACCTCACTCACTTTATTTGTCGTGTACGAAATCTTCACATCATGATCTATTATCCATCGCGAAATATTACAAACCGTTTAAACAAAATTTCACACATTTTCATCGATTACTTTTTTTTTTTTTTTTCGTTAAACGCTCTTTTTCAACATTTACTTGTGAATTATCGCGACTATGCGATACTCGTAGAATCAATTTGACACTAAAAAAACCAAAAAAATGTATCTCTGGCTACAACTACGTTGTTGACGTTTTTTTTTTGTCTTTTTGTTCGAGAGTTCCACGTGCATTTGTTCGATTTGTCATATGTTTCTCATTGTAAAATTCTCTGTGACGTAAATTTTTCGTTTGGTTCTCGCATGTCGAATGAAAAAAAAAAAAAACAAACAGTGATTCTGGTGAAATGGGACGTTAGTATTTGTAGCCGAGTTCCCGACTTGTTGGTCATCGATGGAGGAAGAAGGTTCCGTCAGTCAGAATTCGTTGTGAAAACTATTCGCAAATTAATTGTTATTGATTGAGCTGTATAATTATTTTTCGTCGAAGATAGTCTCTTTATTCAATTTCGAAACTGACGAAAATTGAACAAAAACTATTCGGAACTATCGAAAATTGAAAAAAAAAAACTATTCGGAACTATCGAAAATTGAAAAAAAAACTATTCAAATTTATCAAAAATTGAAAAAAACTATTCGAAACTATTGGAAATTAAAAAAGAACTATCGGAAATTTTAAAAAACTATTTGAAACTATCGAAATTTGAAAAAAAAAAAAACTATTTGCAACGATCGAAAATCTAGAAAATTATTCGACAACTATTGAAAATAAAAAAAAAACTATTCAAAACTATCGAAAATTAGAATAACTATTCGAAACTATCGAAAATAAAAAAAACTAAACTTTCGAACATTTTTTTTTTCGAATATCAAAAATATTTTTTGAAAAGATAAAAAAAAAAAAATATTTTTTCGCATTGACGAATTTCACACGCGATTCGACGGACAAAACCTCTTCAGCATTGATAGTCGCGATGTATGACAAACACGATTCGACAACCATTTTCGTTGACTCAACAAACGCATGCTCTGAAAACTCAATGTCGCAGGTCTTTTACGATAATTCAAAATCATTTTTTTTTTTTTTAGTTTTCTTTTTCCAAATCTACTTCTTTTGTTAATCCCTGCAAGATTTTTGTTTTCTTCGTTTTTTTTTCTTTTTTTTATCGAGTTGAAGATATAAATGTTAGCGTTAAAGTTTCTAATAAACGTGCGTTATAACTCAGTACTTCGTGTCTTGCTGTACCAGATCCTGAAACATAAAATCGATGGTATAAGGAGGGTGTCGTCGCATCCACTTTTGCCGCTGTGTAAGTAATCCGACTGTTATACGAGATAAAGATGAAAATCACTAACATCTGATCAATCAAGAATTTGCGATAAAAACGTGTTTTTTTTTTGGTTTTTTTTTTTTTTTGTTTTGTTTTTTCGTTACTCGTTGAAACAGACTTAACAGGATCTCAAGATGGTTCTGTATCTCTGTGGGAATGGGGACATCAGACGGCTGTGGCAACACCCAGACCATCCGGAACTTTTGCAAAAGTAACTCGGGTGCGTTTTGCCCAACACGGTAACAAATTCGGTGTCGCCGATTCCGATGGACATTTGAGTTTGTTCCAAGTTGCTTGCAGAGAAGGAACTGCTCGACCGTTCTTCGTACGTATATTTTTATTTTATTTATTTTTATTTTGTTTGTTTATTTATTTATTTATTTATTTCCTTACTTATTTTTTTTTTAGACAATCTCATTTTGTTCCCAACAATGAAAAAATATTCGAACGTCTATTCATTCATTTATTCATTTATTTACTTATTTTAGACAACCTCGTTTTGTTCTCAACAACGAAAAAAAAATTCAAACGTTTATTTTTTTATTTTTCAATTTTTTAAATTTTTCTAGACCGCATTTTCCGATCTCATTTTGTTCTCAACAACTGAAAAATATTCAAACGTTTATTTATTTATTTTTCAATTTTTCAATTTTTTTAGACAATCTTATTTTGTTCCCAACATACTGAAAAATATTCAAACGTTTATTTATTAATTTGTTTATTTATTTAGTTATTTTAAAAAATCCTATTTTGTTGCCACTGATTGAAAAAATATTCAAACGTTTTTTTTTTTTTTGCTTCCTCATAGAGGAAGCTTTGTTTTCGTGAAATTTTTTTTTTTCGAGATGTTCATGAAAACGTGTTCAGTATGTCTCAAAACACCTAAAAAACACATTTAGAAAAAATGTCCGGATGTATGTGTGTGTGTGTGTGTGTGTGTGTGTGTGTGTGTGTGTGTGTGTATGTGTGTGTGTGTGTAGTCATGGTTGACCGCTCACAACTTGAGAACGGCTCGAGATATCAAGCTGAAATTTGTCACACATGTGAAGGGTTCACGGCGCATAGCACAATTTAATTTTTGGAAAAATCTATCAAGTTATTTTGTTTTCACATCATTTTTTCGAAATTCAAAAAATTATTTTTGGTCTCTAGCTCCCACAATTTTAGAGATATCGAGCTCAAATTCAGTATAATGTTGTACGAGTACAGGGAGATGCCCGATACCGAATTTGGAAAAAATCCACGCATTGCTTTACTTTTAAAGCGTTTTTTCATGTGAAAAAAACGATCTTTACACTCTAACTGGAGCAATTTTTGAGATATCGGACTTAAATTTGGTACGAAGTTGCGCAATGATCCAAAGAGAAACCCGATTGAATTTGGGCGAAATCCATCAAGCCATTCATATTTTATGGCGTTTTGAAATTTTTCCAAAAATCAATGTAACTGCTCTAGCTTCCATAATTTTTGAGATATCTGGCTGGAATTTAGTACGAAGTTGCACTACCATCGAAAGAGGTTTTGTATTGAATTTGGACAAAATCCAACAAGACGTTCAGATTTTATGGCGTTTTGAAATTTTTCCAAAATTCAATGTAAGTGCTCTAGCTTCCATAATTTTCTAGATATCCGGCTGAAATTTAGTACGAAGTTGCACTATCATCCAAAGGGATTTCCTATTGAATTTGGATAAAATCTAACAAGCAGTTCAGATTTTATGCGAATTATAATTTTTCAAATTTCATATGAATTGCCCCATGTATTTCGACTTACATCACACTTACAAGGAGCCCTCAACGTCACGAAAGTGAACAAAGGTGCAAAGTAGAACCTTGCACATTGCTTCCTCATAGTTTTGTACCGTTTTTAAATTATTGAGATGTAAAGTAGAACCTTGCTTATGGCTTCCTTATCTTCTTACACATTTGCCAAAGCTTCCTCTATGAGGAAGCCAAAATTGATCGACACAAGGTTCTACTTTACATCTCAATAATTTAAAAACGGTACAAAACTATGAGGAAGCAATGTGCAAGGTTCTACTTTGCACCCTTTTGCTTCCTCATAGAGGAAGCTTTGTTTTCGTGAAATTTTTTTTTTTCGAGATGTTCATGAAAACGTGTTCAGTATGTCTCAAAACACCTAAAAAACACATTTAGAAAAAATGTCCGGATGTATGTATGTGTGTGTGTGTGTGTGTGTGTGTGTGTGTGTGTGTGTGTGTGTGTAGTCATGGTTGACCGCTCACAACTTGAGAACGGCTCGAGATATCAAGCTGAAATTTGTCACACATGTGAAGGGTTCACGGCGCATAGCACAATTTAATTTTTGGAAAAATCTATCAAGTTATTTTGTTTTCACATCATTTTTTCAAAATTCAAAAAATTATTTTTGGTCTCTAGCTCCCACAATTCTAGAGATATCGAGCTCAAATTCAGTATAATGTTGTACGAGTACAGGGAGATGCTCGATACCGAATTTGGAAAAAATCCACGAATTGCTTTACTTTTAAAGCGTTTTTTAATGTGAAAAAAACGATCTTTACACTCTAACTGGAGCAATTTTTGAGATATCGGACTTAAATTTGGGACGAAGTTGCGCAATTATCCAAAGAGAAACCCGATTGAATTTGAGCGAAATCCATCAAGCCATTCATATTTTATGGCGTTTTGAAATTTTTCCAAAAATCAATGTAACTGCTCTAGCTTCCATAATTTTTGAGATATCTGGCTGGAATTTAGTACGAAGTTGCACTACCATCGAAAGAGGTTTCGTATTGAATTTGGACAAAATCCAACAAGACGTTCAGATTTTATGGCGTTTTGAAATTTTTCCAAAATTCAATGTAAGTGCTCTAGCTTCCATAATTTTCTAGATATCCGGCTGAAATTTAGTACGAAGTTGCACTATCATCCAAAGGGATTTCCTATTGAATTTGGATAAAATCTAACAAGGAGTTCAGATTTTATGCGAATTATAATTTTTCAAATTTCACATGAATTATCTTCTTACACATTTGCCAAAGCTTCCTCTATGAGGAAGCCAAAATTGATCGCCACAAGGTTCTACTTTACATCTCAATAATTTGAAAACGGTACAAAACTATGAGGAAGCAATGTGCAAGGTTCTACTTTGCACCCTTTTTTATTATTATTATTATCTTATTGCAGAATTATCAATGCCACAGCAAAGTAACATCGGACTTTGTGTTCTTGGGAGCTTGCAGTTTGGTCGCGACCGCGGGTCACGGCTCCGAGGGTCGCAACGTCGCCCTCTGGGACACGTTACTGCCTCAGACCAAATCCCTCGTGCAGGGTAAGATTTTTCAAACACCCCACTAGCCCTCGAGACTCCACAATTTTCCACCCGATCAGTGTATCGCTGTTAAAAAAAAAAAATAGAAATTGTCGTGCTAAAAATCTAGAAAAATTCATGAATGAAGTTCAGAATGATATTTCACGATACTCATATTTTTTCGTTCGTTCAAAAGGTTTCACGTGTCACGATCAAGGCGCGAGTTCGGTGATATTGGCGCCCCAGCATCAATTGTTGATAAGCGGTGGTAAAAAAGGCGACATAAATATATTCGACGTGAGACAACGACAGCACAGACACAGGTTTCAGGCTCACGAGTCGGCCGTCAAGTGTCTGGCTCTGGATCCTCACGAGGAGTTCTTCGTCAGCGGGGCTGGCGATGGGGATATCAAGGTATCAAAAATAAATAAATAAATAAATAAATAAATAAATAAATAAATAAATAAATAAATAAATAAATAAATCAATCAATAGATCAATAGATCAATAAATCAATAAATCAATAAATCAATAAATCAATAAATCAATAAATCAATAAATCAATAAATCAATAAATCAATAAATCAATAAATCAATAAATCAATAAATCAATAAATCAATAAATCAATAAATCAATAAATCAATAAATCAATAAATCAATAAATCAATAAATCAATAAATCAATAAATCAATAAATCAATAAATCAATAGATCAATAGATCAATAAATCAATAAATCAATAAATCAATAAATCAATAAATCAATAAATCAATAAATCAATAAATCAATAAATCAATAAATCAATAAATCAATAAATCAATAAATCAATAAATCAATAAATCAATAAATCAATAAATCAATAAATCAATAAATCAATAAATCAATAAATCAATAAATCAATAAATCAATAAATCAATAAATCAATAAATCAATAAATCAATAAATCAATAAATCAATAAATCAATAAATCAATAAATCAATAAATCAATAAATCAATAAATCAATAAATCAATAAATCAATAAATCAATAAATCAATAAATCAATAAATCAATAAATCAATAAATCAATAAATCAATAAATCAATAAATCAATAAATCAATAAATCAATAAATCAATAAATCGATAAATCAATAAATCAATAAATAAATAAATAAATAAATAAATAAATAAATAAATAAAACATTCTCAATTTTGTTCTCTTTCTCGTCACTGACAAACATTTCGTTAATTACGAAAAAAAAAAAAATATTTAACTTTCCACAGGTTTGGGCATTGACTGTCCATTCGCTTTTGTATTCGTTTCCCGGGGAGCATCCTCGGTCAAGTTTCTTCAAGAACATTGGTCAGGTGAGTCCAATTTGAACAAAGAATAATCCATCTTCAATTATATTTCATTCGTACAAAATATTTCGATACAATTTAGAATAAAATTAGATTGTAAATTATTGACAAATTTCATCCTTGGCTGACGCAACGGGGTCCGAATGACCCCATTCAAAAGCAATTCGTCTATAAGTGCTCCAGCTAAAGTTTAAATCTGTATTCCTGTAGAAAAACAAGAAAAAAAAATTAAGAAAAACAATGATTTGCATATTGATGAAAAAAAATGTTTTTTGATACTTTTAGGGTGTGACGCAATTACAAGTGGACTCGGCTGGACGTTTGTATTCGTGCGGCGCGGACGGATCCATGAAAGTTCGTCAGCTTCCCGAACGCGACTGCGTAGTGCATACACTTTACTAGGACCGGAAAAACCGAACAACAAAAAATATATTTAAAAAAAGAAAAAACAAACAAACAAACAAACGAATCGATAAAATCTACTTACTTGTGAGTAAACCCAGAGCATTAAGAGTGAATTAATCGAGTTGATTGGCCTTCCTTGCACCGCGTGGTCTTTTCTGCACGCGACCTTATTGATCGTCACTGACAAAATGCGTTTTTTTTATTTTATTTTTCGCAAACGCTGGACGATCATTCGCTATGCTTTTTTGACTCTGTGTCTCGTGGGGCGGGGGTCGAATTTTAGAAGGACCAAAATTTGGAACGCGCAATGCTTCGAAGACTCATAATTAATCATAATTAATCATAATAAAGTCATAATGAAATTAATAAAAATAAAATCATAAACCCCGCTCACAAAAATCGAATCTGCGTTCTTTTTGACGTATCGACTTGAATCTCGCGCCAAACTTCGATTCAACAAGTTTTCCAAATAATCCAATAGTCTTTGTCTTCTATTAAAAAAAAATCAGTAGTCAAAACACGATAAGGAAAATAAATTCACGAAATCTGATTTTTTTTTACAAAAAAAAATTCGTGAAAAATTTAATTTTTTGCCATATGACAAAAAATCTCATGCCGTTTTACTCTCGAGATATTATACTTTTGAGAAAAAATTAGATCTCATGGACTTTGATGAAAAATTATATTTATTTCGAAGTTTCAACTCTTCGACTTTTGGTCGATGTCGAAAAAATGAAAGTTCGTACATTTGAATGAACAAAATCACGTTGAAAAATACTATTTTCATCGCACAATGGCCACGAGATTGACCCGGGGGTCCAGTGGACCCCGAGTGACCGCAAAGGGTCAAAAGAGTACAAAATCAAAACCAATACAAAAATCAATGAATTTCTCTTTGTCTTTTCATCAAGAACGCTGGCTAAACAACGCTATGTAGACCAAAAGTTCATGGTAACAATGTTGTAGAGAATTGAATTTGCTACAAAAAAAGTCCCGGACAGCACACATGCAACACCGATAGTTTACTCTTGGAAAAGCTGGAAAGTCGGGAAATGTGAGAAACTGGGACGATTGATGGGCGTTCGTAATTCTGTACGTTCGAAAAACTGTGCGTTCTGAATTTTATTCGTATTCGTTCTGAATTTAGACCCCTCCCCCTCTCCCTTTCCCATCTCACTGCATCTCCTGTCTAACCATTGCCCGTGCGAAATTCAAACCCCGACACAAGCTTCTTCCAATTGTCATGTCAATCGTGCGTGAAACAGATTATATAAGTAGAGTAGTGCGAATCGGTGGACTCGGCCTCCAAACAAAAAATCCTGCAAGACAAACCAACTATTTGATGCTATAATAATAGCAGCTTATAGTTGATCACTGGAAAAGCTATACAAAAAAACAAGAAAAAAAATTAATAAAAAAAAAAGATTTTCACGGCTTTGTCAGGGCATGAAATCGAATAACAAAGCGATGTGGCAATCGCAGCAACCCAGAATTTTGCCACAACATCGTGCCAGCAACGAAAAATCCAAAAAAAAAAAAAAACCACCAGCTACGATTTATTTGCAGATAACGGATTTACCGATTAACAAGACGAACCGAAAGTATATAATGAAAATTGCCGGCTTCACACGACACGGACATGGCCATCTCACATAAGCTGATGCAACCCGCAATCGCGTCATCCAGTACACAGAGAAGATATTAATTGAAAAAAAAAAAAAAAGATTAAAAAGCGAATAACGAGCTGTTATCTGTGAGATAGCATTCCATGTGTGCGTGTGTGCGTGCGTGTGCGAAGCTTACGCGAAAAATAGCTTTCTTAACCGACAATAGCATTAACTGCTATCATTTGAGAAGGTATAATACTTCTTCTGAAGCCTATTTAACACGAGAAAAAAAAAAGAAACAAAAAACGAAAAAATAATAATAATAATAATAATAATAGTAATGAAAAACTGTTCTTAACAATCATTCCTTTCGCCTATAAAAGTTGTATTATTGTCCTGAAACAGTGATATTCTTATTCCGAAATCTATATATAAATAGTATACAAATATATATATATATACATATATATATACATATATATATAAATATGTATATATATATATTTAAATACTATATTACCACTTTGTTTTTTTTTCAGTGTCAATGTATCGATCGTCTATTGACATTGTCACACGGTTAAAAAAAAATAACTGTTACTTCTCAGATGTTGAAAAAAAAAAAAAAAAAAAAATTTAAAAAAAAAAAGACAATCGAGATTCTCGCACGATTTTTTCTCCCTCGTCATTCGTGGCACATCAATGTGTCGTTCGTAATGAAAGTAATACATTTTTTCCGATTCTCAATGACCGTCGTTGTTTCGAAAAAAAAAAAAAAAAAACGAAAAAGAAAAATTCGTTATCATTGTTCAACGTAAACGGGAATGTCATTCGAAATTCTTCCACATCGAGAATTATTTTCGTGTTCTTCTCGATCGGACGACCGTTGTCGTATTTCGTCGCGTGTTTGTGACGAAAAAAAAAAAATCAATATGCGATAATAATCATTGATGTGTAAAACAATGTTGTTGAAACTCTCATAAGCTTAAAAAAAAAAAAAAAAATATCTTACATTAATGCAGCTTTTTTTCTTTCGCAATGCAATCCACGAATTTAAACAGGATTTAACTTCGGCATACGATTATACAGCCAACTGTTTTAAGTAACTACTTGCCACGATATCGAACTAGTTTGTATTAAGTATGTGTGTGTGTGTGTGTCGCGATATTTCGAAACGTAAAAAAAAATTAAATAAATAAAAAACGAGTTGAGAGAGAACGAAAAAAAAAAGGAACTCGATAAAATTTACGTACTCGTGAAGAAATACCGAAAAATATGGAAAAAACAAAAAAAATATTTAAAAAACATAAAATAAAATAGAATAACAAAAAAAAAAAACCGAAATACCGTTGGCTCGCGTTACTTAAAATTGGATATGACTATGCCGAATGGAAATAGCCTGGCGGCTCTCATCGGGGCTTGATCATGATTTGTTGCTTCGCAAAACAATCCCCAAACTACAAATTTCTCGCATAATCGTGTACTGTTAAAAAAAAAAGAAAAGAAAAGAAAAGAAAAAAATATCGCACTACCCGTAGAATATTATTTATTTTTTTCCGTTTATTTTATTTTATTTTATGTTTTCTTGTTTTCTCTACAGAAGCTGCGGGCGAGCCATGTTTTTATGCATTAAAGAAACGAAGAAGAAATAAACGTAGAAATAAAATATTAAAAAAAAAAAAAAAAACATTTAAAAAAAAACAAAACCCGTTTGTTCAATCGACAATTGTATTATATGTGAAAGCGTGGATCGTCGTAAATTCGAAGGTTTTGCGATTGTAACGCGCGAGCGCAAAAAAAAAAAAAAAAAAAAACGATACTCAAAAGTTTATAATTATTCGGGTCATTTACAACACCTCAAAAGCCTCGTCGTTATTTTATCGACCTTGTTACATCGCTATGAAAAAAGAGTTTTAACGAATTAGAGAGAAAAAAATAATGAAAAATGAAAAATATAAAAAAAAATGATAATAATAATAATAACACAATTGTGCACCGGTCTTGATCAAAGACTGATGAGAACAATCTATATACCGGAGGAACTTAGAGGAATTATTATACATGTGTTGATAATATAGCGAATATATATATATATATATATATATATATATATATATATATATATATATATATATATATATATATATATATATATATATATATATTTGTGTATAAATAGTGCGAGATGAATAATATATGAATAAATAAATAAATATATAAATATATATATATATATATATATATTATTGTTGTGGTTAAGCTATTTGATTAAGATGAAGCAATTTAACTAAAAAAAAAAGAAATTGTAGTCCTTAGATGATAGTCCGACTCACAGTATTGTACACATTATTCGAAATGCACATTATTAATATATATTATACGATGATAATGAAGATACGATGAAAAAAAAAGAAAAAGAACAAATAATAATAATGATAATAATGTTGTTGTTGCTTCAGGTTTGCTTGTATCCTATTGACGAAATAGCACGAAAAAAAAAAACCCCTGTTCGCGAGCTCAAGCTCGACGGTGTTGTATACTTGATTACACAATAACTGTATGTAAATTGTAACTATTAAATCAGATGAGCCAGGAACCCTCAATCGTCATTGTGTGATTTAAACATCAATTCATTGTCCAAATCCTGCTGAATATAATTTCAATGTTGAAATTAATTCACGTCTTTTTTTAATCCTGAACTGGATTTCCGAAAAAATGATGAGACACGTGTTTCATCATTTTTAATGGAGAATCTAAAGCTATCAAGTTTCACGTCTATATCTGTGTCTGGTTTTTGAGATATTGTTATCGTCTTTAAAAAATTCCTACGCATTCTATTTTCTAAAAATGTATCCACCCCCCTCGACTTGATTTTCGGTAAATTATGAAACACGTGTTTCATCATTTTTTTTTTTACCTCGAGCCTCGTCGAGGTGAAAAAAAAATTGTTTTCGAAAAATAACGTGAAAATTTTCCATTCACGACAATTATCGAGATGATATAAAATTTTTTTAAAAAAGATCAAGGTACGATGAAAAATGTCTTTATTCGATCGAAATCTAATTTCAGCGAATGAAAATTTCTCTTAATGAATATTCGTGTTATAAAAATTTTTTTTACTTTCCGCTGCCGAGTCTCGACGATATTTTTTTTTTTCCCGCAGTTTTGAATGAAATTTTCTTGTTGATAATCAACAAATTTCGAATCACGGTTCGACGCCTGAGACACGACGACGAGTCAACGCACAGCGTTTCGATCGGATATTACACGCGTACGCCTCTGCAAGTTTTCTTGGTCGCGGATGGTCCCGCGTCGGGTTCTAACGTACTCGTGAAATTCGAACCCACACTTTTTTGTCCCGAAGTCAGCTCGGATAGTTCGCAGCTTCTCGATTTGAATTCTTTGATTTCGTCTGCAATACGCAAAACACAATCATAAAAATGAATCATTCACGGATCGCTGGATGAATATTTATTCGACGATTATTAACTCGTTCGAAAATTGTCAATTCGTTGTTAATTCATTTGATTTATTTTTTACCGAGCCGTTGCTGCAGCATCTCCGCCTTTCTCTTTCTCTCCATGCTCTGTTCCATTTCTTCGATTCGACGAGCGATCGATTGAGCGTCGTGCACCGTCTGAATGTTGGCTATGTATTTATTGCGCTTGCTTCGTTGATCGAACAGAAACTCCTTCTTCTCGTCGTCCATTTGTTTGTCCGCTAACGCGTGAGCTACGTCAAACATTTTTTCCAAATCCAAGGCGAAAGTCTTCTCCTTGTTGGCGTTGGACGGTCTGGCTCTGTGTCTCTGCAAATTTCGCCATTCCTGATACAACTTTTCGAGCTTCTGCACGCATCGGTGTTCGGCTTGGGTCGGAACACCGGCTTTTTCCCAAAAAGGCAAAACTTCTCGCACCACTCTGCGTCCGCTGTCTTCCAGCGACAAATTTTTGTGACGCGTGTAATAGAACAGCAGTTTCAGTACTTGTAATTTCGTTGGCAATTGGTTTCCGACAATTTTAACGTCCACGTCGCCAATCAGATAGATATTGTTTCGAAGCAATTGTGACGAACTCATTGTTGTGAGACTTTTTGACAGTTCGAAGAATCGAATTTGAGGTTATATGCAATTATATCGGCAAATGCGTCTCGATGCATTTTAGGTTAGCATCTTTTGAATGTATTTTATTAGAGATTCCTCGAAAGATTGAAGTTTTCTTGTAAGGATATTCAATTATGTTCAATTGATCAATTGTTATTGACGTTCGGCATAAAATATTTCGCCGATGCAAGGACACAAACAACGACGCCGGTGATTCGTCGGCGGGGAAGTTCCCCCCACACGCCCTCGCCGCGCCACTTCGCAGGAGCATTGAATTCCCCTCACGCGTGGGAGAAATTTCGCGAATTTGTCAGCTTTGAAGAATAAGCTAAAAAAAAAAGAACGTTCGTCTGAAAAATTGCACAAAGTTCATACTTTTCGCACAGTTATTGGCAGTGCTGTATAATTATGAAAGTAAGTGACTAAAAATGCTATGTCAATCAAATTTTCAAAAAAGTAGGAGGCTTTTGTGGCTCAGGAAAATATTTATAAATGTATGTGTATATATATATATATATATATGACTTCTATATTTAAATATAAGATTTCTATTGATTTAGAATTTTATTATATATATAATAATGATAATAATAATAAAATTCTAAATAAATAGAATTCTTTCAAAATCATTTGGAAGCACTCTAGGCCACTCTAAGGGGTAGTCGTCGAAATTCAAAAGTCACTCAAACATAAGCCACCCCAATATACCGGGTGGGACAATAACTACAAGCACATTGGATATATCTTCGAAACTATAAAGTTGACAGAAACATTTGCTTTCAATAAAATTGCACAGTACGCAAGGGGCCATCCGATATAGCGATAATTTTTTTGAGGTTATAGGTACTTTGGACATTTGAAGGTCACCTCAATTTTTTTTTATATGCATTGGTATCGTTTTGTTTTGTATCATGACGGAGGCGAGGGTCAAACGAGTTCAACGACCTATCGCATAAGATCATCGAAGGTCATAGGAAAGTACAGAAAGTGTGAGTTCGGTCGACTTTAAGCATTTGTATATTTTCCCAGATACATTTATGCGTGGATAAAATAGTGAAAAACAAAGGAAATGGCTGAACAATCAGTTGACAAAATGGTATTAAGCAAATTGGCAACTGCGTTGCACGAATGTTCGACTAAATGCAGATTTTCATCGCTGATTTCCCACGATTGACGAGTGAATGAATTATGGACGACAACGTTCCAAGAAACGTGGATACAGACAGACGTCCCTGATGTGATATCTGTTGAGCAGCCAGCAGAGTATTCTCTCGAGGCCCAGACCGTATCCACCGTGGGGACAGCTTCCGTATTTACGCTGATGAATTGTCAACAATTATTGGTTAAAAAAAAAATCGTTTTTTGTTTTCCTCGTCTCATTTCATTCTCCAAGGTGTTGAGAATACGTGTGTAAAATTTGACGAGTGCGCCCCCCAGAAAGGTTCGAAATGAATGAATGAAAATATGTGCGAAACCCCAGCACTGTGGTCCAATGAGAAGACGTCGCTGTAAGCTCGTTTTGTTTCCCCATTTGAATAACATGGGATTTTCATATTTTCTATTTATTTATTTCGAACCTATCTGGGGGGGGGGGGGGGGGGGGTGCATTTGTCGAAATTCGTCGACACCCTCATTAACGTCCTCCCTATACAGAACGTATTTCGGAAAACAAATGTCGTTCGTTATCTCACCTGATCCGTGTACCAGTAGTAAGGCGTCGGATCTATTTCGGCGCGTTTGTAACCCTCGAGCATCTCATCGTAGTCCCATATACGCATGGATCCACCGACGATTTCCCCGACGTTTGGCATGAGAACGTCGACGGATTCCGTCAGCAATTTGTCTTCCGGACAGCGAGACATGTAAAACGATTTTATCGCTACGGGAAAGCGACACAGCATTATTGGCTCGTTTATCTGATCGGTCATCTTTCGTTCTGGCATCTCCGGAATGTCCTTGAAACAATAAACACGAATGTTAAATTTAATTTACGAATATTAAAAAAAAGGGGGGGGGGAAATCAAATTAAAAAAAATAAAATTCCAAATTTTCTTTTTTTTCTAAATAAAAAAAATAAACCTCTCCAAACTCGTAAAACGTTCCATCGTCTTTGGTAATGTTGTGTTCCTTGAGATATTTAATGGCATCGCTGTAATCCATTCGTTTGAACGGTCTTTTCGGTGGTTTGAAATCTGGATTGAGTTCCTTGACGATATGACCGAACGGAGACGCGAGAACACGATCAACGGTGTCGCAGATGAGATCTTCGAGACGATCGAGAAGATCGTCGAAAGTTATGAACGGACATTCGGCCTCGACGTGAGAATACTCGGCGAGATGTCGACGGGTTCGAGATTGTTCGGCTCTGTAGGATTGTGCGATGCAATAGACGTCCCCCATCGCTGGAATACACGTCTCGAGGTACAGCTGAGAACTTTGGGTCAGATAGGCCTCTTCTCTGTAATTTTTGAACAATTGTTTTTTTTTTTTTTTTTTTTTTTTTCTTCAATGTTTCAAATTATTATTACAATCTCATCGTTATTAACAATTATTCCGCAACGATGGGTCACCTGTGTCTTGTCCCCGTGTAACGTTCTTCAAGTTTTTATATTTTTATAATGATTATATTGTTTGAACACGATTTTTTTCAGCAATATTAATTTCAGAAATTTTTCGAAATTTTCCGAAGCATTTTAGATTGATTTTTAAGAGCACCAGGATACGAGTGATCAACGTTACAGCAGGAAAAGTGTTAAAAATAACTTTACGGACTGAGAAATGAAAAATAAAAAAAATTTTGAAATCCTGATTAATTACCCAAAGTAATCGAGCTTGAAGAGTGTCGATCCGCCTTCGACCTGAGTCTGCACCAGCGTGGGTGGAGTGACTTCGCAGTAACCGCGAGCCTGATAGTGATCGCGAAAGGCTTGCAGCAGGGCCGATCTCATTATCAGGACGCGAGAAGTCTGATGAATCGATTTTTTGTCGATTAAAAATATTTTCATTGCCCTTACGATTGTAAGCACGATGAGGACGTAGAGAGAAGGGAATTAAATTCGAATTTCAAGAGCTTACGTTTTCGCCTCGAATCATTATGTGCCTGTTGTCGAGCTGCACGTCCGGATGAGCTTCCTCGTTCAGAATGGAATCCGCGCCGCCGGGCGGAGCTGCTCCTATGAGTCTCCAATAATCGACGATCAATTCGTGCCCCCCGGGAGCCTGAAGGAATCAAGAACATCGCGAATTAGCATCGAGTTTGCGTCCTTGCGGTTACTTCGTCGTTGGTTGTTCCAACGTCTTACGTTTTTTCCGTCCGGAACGACTTTTATCGTTCCGAAGAGCTGAACCGCCGCCTCCGTGGAAAGAAGCACCGCGTCGTAAGTCTGGCAGAGCGTGTCGTTCAACACGGACTGCAGAAAACCGGTTCCGTCTCGCAGCGTGATGAACATCAGAGACTTGCCTGAGATCACAATTTTTGGGGCTCGATCGTGAAATTTTTTCGGAATAAAATTTATTTCGCGCGAATCGTTTAGGTTAGAATTGTCGCGATGAAGAACGGTTAGCTAAAATTCTCAAGAACGTTCGAGCGGTCTGTCATTTTTGGCAACCGATGAAGTTCGGAAACATAGTCGACTGTTTATAGCCGAGTTTTATTTTCTAATTCATTATTGTATGGAAAAAAATGTATCGTACCTTGTCTCCTCAATCTGTGAACCCAACCGGAGATCTTGACTCTCTGATCCCTGTGTTCGTTTGCCTGGCGGATCTTGACGAGCTTGGCCTCCGGCAACGACTTGTCCTCCTGGATAACCACGTTCTTGGCGTCGTCCAAGTTCTTCAAACGTTTTTCTTCGTCCTCCAACAGTCGCTTTTGTTTCTCCTCGTTCTTGTACTGCTCTCTGACCCAAATCTTCTGAACCTTTTTCAACTGCGACTTGGCAGCAGGTTCGTACTTCTTGGTCGAGTCCTGAGAATCCTGGTAGATAGTCGGAAAGGGTTCCTTGCCGGCGTGACGCATGGCTTGGAGAATGGTCTTGAACGGCAGCGACTCTGTGCCGAGACCGCTTTCGTCGTTGCCATTCTTCTCCGATGTGTATATGCCATCTTAAAAATGACACACAAAGGTTAGGATCTCGTGGATGAAGTAATACCCGATTCATCGTTATTGGACGAAGGATCATGGAGTCGCAGGAGATACATCAGACTTACCGATACTCAACTTTTCAAGCTCTTCCGCTGGCATTTTCGAGTACTGATAATCGATAATTGCATAAATTAGTAAGATTCGGCTTTATTATTATATTTTGGGTGCGAAATTTTCAATGCAATGCGAATGGAGCAATGATTACACGTGATGCCGGTAACAATGTCAAATCGTAATACGAATAACTATAATCAATAACGTATTCTTGTTGAACCTACGAAGGATTGATGGATGAATGGATGTGAATTAATGCAGAACGTGACTGACGTTAGACCTCACAACCAAGGCATATGGCAGTACACCTCACCGGGTGGGCTGATGAAACTTCTAACCTCAAACCTGATGCAAGATGCAGCTGGATCAGATGATGACCACCATGAAAGATGGAGTTCATAAGATCGTTAGTTAGTTAGTTAGTTATTTGGTTGGGGCTGGCTCCGGTCGCTGCTCTGCAGCAGCTTTGACCATACGGCCATGGACTAAAACGTATATAGAAATCTGAAATAGAGGTAATCTGAAACAGAATAAAAAGGAGAGCGGCACAGCCGCCCGATGTTTCCACCGCGGCAGCAGTGTCGCTCTCCGCGCTCGAAAGAGCCAGTTATACCTCTACCTCTAGGGTAGGGGCCCAGAAAATTACAGAAATGTGCTTATTGAGGTGTGAGCGTAAACTGTTGGTAAATTTCAAAGGCATGGGTAAATAAGAAGTGAGTTTAAAACGTTAGTTGGCAATGGTTGAGGAAGCTTGAGAATATGCTGATCGTTCGGTGAGATGGAGAAGCTAGAAATGATTCGATGTTAAACGGAGGAAAGATTTTAAGAGATATCAAAGATTTAATTAGCGTTGTGCGAAAGTTGTCGTATAGGGGGCAAGCCCAGAAAACATGATTGAGATCTTCAGCCTCATGTCCACACGCGCACCCCGGAGAGGCATTCATATTTTTTCTAAAAAGACTAGCGGCAAGATTGTAATGATTGGAGCGCATTCTACAAAAAAGGACTATGGATCTTCGATCGAGTTTACCAAGATCTTGGAACCATGTCTTGTGATTTGAAGGCTGATAAAAAGTTTCGAAATATTTGACACCTTTGCTATTGCTGGAACTGTATAATTTAAGGGACCTCTCCGTAGAGCGCGCGCATTTATCCCGAACGATGGGGAAAAATTCTGTGGGAGGAAGTAAAAGATGATAGTCAGTGCCGTCTGAGATTGCCGCTTTGGCGAGGCGATCCGCGACTTCATTACCCGAAATGTCGGCGTGGCCGGGAATCCACACCAAAGTGACCCTAAGATTTTGAGTTACGGAGAGACTAAGGGCTCGACGTGTTGCAATAATGATTGGAGAGGAGATTTTAGACAAGGGCGCTACAAGAGCTGTGAGAGAACTGAGAGAATCTGAAAAAATAAAGGGGTTAGCAATTTTGTTAGAAGTGATGTACTCCAGCGTAAGCAGGATAGCCAGAGCTTCCGCTGAGAAGATCGAAGCGAAGCGGGAGACACGATATTTAAGATTAAGAGAGAGAGAAGGGCTGTGAATGGCTAGACCTACGTATTTTCCTTCATTTGTTTTAGAACCGTCGGTAAAGAAGAAGGTAGAGCTGTCATAATGGTGACCAAACTGAGCGAGAAATTCTGCGTTGGGGTTAGGTGAAGATTGAATTACCGTACCGGACAGAGTATCGATGGAAGATTGCGAAAAGAGAGTTGTAGGAAGGATTTGATAGAGAGGAGGAAACGGGTGAGGTTGAATATATTCTCTGTATTTTGACAAGTCAAGAAAAGCGTTAACAAGAGGGAGATCACAAAGGTCAGCGTAGCTGTTAATGGAATTCAAAGAGTGTATTAGAATTGGAATAGAGGAAAGGAGAGGATGCCATGATGTGGAAAAAATTTTTAAAAGGTATTTATTCGAAAGGAGTTGAAGACGACAGCGCAAGACCGGCTCCCTGGCCTCAGCAAGAACGACATTGTTAGGGGTCGAGTTGCGGAAGCCCAGGGCCAGCCTCAACGCCTTACGTTGAATAACTTCCAATTTTTTGAAAAGAGAATACTTTTTAATGGGAAAAACCATCGAACCATATTCGATTGAACTACGGATGAGAGCACGATATACAGAAATAAGTGAAGACGGGTCTGCTCCCCACCATGTGGTGCGGAGACATTTAATTATATTTAAGAGCTTACCACACTTGACATGCAAATTATTTACGTGAGTTTTCCAAGAGAGACGATAATCTAACGTGAGTCCGAGAAATTTTGCTTCTAAACATGTTGGGACGGGAGAAGAATTGATCGAAACTGAGAATTGTAGAGGATTGAAGTGTTTGCGGGAAAAAACGACTAGCTTAGATTTAGAAGGTTCAATGGAAAGGCCTCTACCCTCCAGAAAAACTGCGATTTTATTGAGACTATTCTGAATTGAAGAAATACATTCGTATGGATCGTTTGATCTTGAGAAAAGGGCTATGTCATCCGCAAACTGAACAATCGAACAGTCCAGATCCAGATGCTGTTCCAGTTTATTGGTATAAATTATGTAAAGTAGCGGGCTTAAAATACATCCTTGAGGTACACCTTTGGCTGATTTGAAGGGGCCGTGATTTTGGCCAGCAATGTTGAAAAAAACTGATCTAGACGAGACCAGGTTGAAAACGAATTTACAATAAGACCAAGGTAAGCCAAGGTCTCTAAGGTCATGAGTAAGAATACCGGGATCTACATTGTCGAACGCGCTTGAAATATCAAGAAAAACTGCAGCAGTGAATTGATTCTTGGTGAAGCCTGTGTAAATTTCGGTTGTGAGGATAGCCAAGTTGTCAGCACAGGATCTAGACTTTCGAAAACCAAACTGCGACGGTGAAAGACGCGAACTACTTTCGAGCCATTGGATAATTCTGGAGTGGAGAAGCCTTTCCATGAGTTTGAGAAAGCAAGAAGCCAGGGAAATAGGACGAAATTTTCCCGGAGAAGATTTGGGGATGAAAAAAACTAGAAATTCGCTCCACGGTTTTGGAAAAAAGCCATTCTTGAAAAAGTCGTTGAAAACACCTAGAACGAGTTCTTTAATAGAATCAGGGAGATGACGAATGATTCGAAAGTCTATTTTATCAAGCCCCGGGGCCGCTTTTTCTTTGCTGCACTGGATCGCAGATTCTAGTTCGGAAGCTGAGAATGGAGAGTCTAAATCGTCATTGGATGAGAAAGAGTTAGGAAAGCAAAGAGGAAAGCTCGGAGGAGAGCAGATAGCAGGAATGAGTTTTTTCATCTTCTCTATTGTCTCTGTATTGTTAGTGTGCATGGTATGTTCAACAAGATTTCTATTTTTAAAGCGTTTAATTTTAGACCAAACTTGCTTAGCAGATGATCGTAAGTCGATCGTTTCTGTGAAGCGTTTCCAGGATTTTTGCTTGGCTTTGTGGAACGTTCTTTTAGCAATTGCTTCTATTTTTTTGGCGTTAACGAAATTAACTAAATTTCCGACATTTCTAAAGGCAGCCCAGGCCTCTTTCCGAGCTTTATTAGCTGTTTCACATTCTTCGTTCCACCAAACCGCCGGACGAGATTTGAATACTCTGGGACGCGACTGTTGACTCGAATTTGAATTTGCAAGATGCGGGCATGACTCTACGACAGCCTCATTGATGGCAATTATAATGTTTTCGTATTGTGTCAGAGAAGATGAACTAGAGAGTGAAGGCGCGCGGCATTTCAAAGAAGATTCGAAGGTGGGCCAGTCGATTTTATCCGAGGGCAAACGATGAGGAGAGAAGGACAGCGTAGCGAAAGAAATTCCGAGGGAAATAGAAATAGGAAAATGATCACTTGTAAGAGAGTCAGGAAGGGTCTTCCAAGAACACAAGGGAAGGAGATGAGATGAGATGAGCGAGAGATCGACAGCTGAGATGTTATTTATAGGGGATGATACGAGAGTCGGGGAACCGTCATTTAGAATAGAGAAATCGCGGTCGGATATGACGTCGAGCAAGGAATTTCCGGATGGGCAATTATTAGTACAACCCCAAGAAGTATGGTGGCTGTTGAAGTCTCCAGCGATGATGACATTACCTCCGAGAAGAACGGAGTCGAAAAGAAGTTCCCAATCAGTTGTGGAGACACTTATAGCTGGCGGTTTATAAAGAGCTACTAGAATCAGGGGACCAAAATGGGATTCGATAGAAATAGCCAGTGTCTCAATGAAGTTTGAGATATGATGAGAGGTAGTGAACATGGTAAAAGGAATATCTTTTTTGAGATAGATGGCGAGACCGCCGCCCCTGCCAAAATCCCGGTTTTTAACGACGGCATTGAAGCCATCCAATAACGGAACCGACTTGTCACGAAAAGAGAGCCAGGTTTCACAGAGAACGATGACCTCGTAGGGTTCTGCAATCTTTGCCAAAAGACCTAGTTTATTTCTCAAGCTACGACAATTCCATTGAAGAATATTTAACTGTCTACGTGCAGCCATTATGGGTTTGGGAAATGACGGAGGCAAGTGAGTTTAGGCATTCAAAAACGGGAGCGAGTCTATCCGAGAGACCGAGAGCGGATAAAGCTGGCGCGAGTTGCTGCGTAATGAGACTGAGCAAAGAGGGAATAATGTTGAGAGCTTGAGCCGGATTAGATTCGAAGTTCGGGTGAGCAGAACAGGAAGGTGCGAAAAGAGAGGGGGGATTCGTTACGGGGGGAGCGGCGTTCAGGGCAAAACCGTTTTGCGCTCCTGAAAAGTGAGGTACGTGGCCGTGGGGAGCCATAAGCAGGTTCGCGTGTTCTTTACGAGTAGCGAGTGTCGAAGGCGAGGTCATGGGTGGTGCACGCGAAGAAGATTTACGGACTTGGGAGCGGTCATTAGGGAAACGTGAGTTTACTGGTCGGGTATCGAAGAAAGCGAGATTTGGCGATAGCAAAGGAGTCAAAGGTTGCGACGGTGTGGGTGTGTAGGTAGCAGAAGCTGCCTGGCTGTAGGAACGTGGGCTAGGGAGCAACGGGGACGAGTTTGGCAACGGGGAAGATGAGTGAGAGAGAGCAGGGAAATGTGAGTCCGTACGCGAGAGAGTTTGCGGGATTGAACCACGAGCTGAAGAGGGAGCTGAGAGGAAACGTCTGGCTTCGAAATGGGAGATGTTGCGCTCGGCGGCGATAGCTCGAATTGCTTTTTCGTGCTGAAAAGCGGGGCATTTTTTGTCTGTAGGAAGGTGGGGGCCTTTGCAATTTGCGCAGCAGGGCGCGCCATTCTGACATTCACAAACTTCTCCTTCCGGATGCTTTGCCTGACCACAACGAATGCACTTTGGTTTGCTTTTGCATTGAATTGCGACGTGGTTGAAGATGAAGCACGAGAAACACATCTTAACCGGAGCTTCCCACGGATCGACAGGGTGACGTGCCCTGAAGAGGGAGACGAAATTGGGACGGGCCCTACCCTTGAATTTGATGTAGAGCGATTGAGTGGGGATAAGCTTCGTTTGGGCGTCAACGGTGACCTTACGATTTTGGCGTCTGGCCTCCAAAATGGAAATGGGAGAATCGACATTCTGGAGAAACTCCTCGATCGAAATATCGGTGGGAACGCCTCTGATTATACCTTCAGAAGAGATGAAGGAATCCGGAATAAATGCGGTCAGTTTGTTCTGTGCGAGAGTCGGAAGAGAGAGGGTTTGATTCGCGGCAGCGGCGGTGCGGAAGGAAACGGTATTTTGGCACTTACCGGAGCTGGAAATGTCAATGATTTGATTGTTGGCGAAATGTTTAAAAAGGAGTCTTCCGGTGCAAGTAGGATTGAGCCGAGGGGTTTCTTTCGTCACCTCCGAAGGACGAATCAAAATCAAAAAAGGGCCTGCGCAGTTCGGGTCATACCTATTCGTTACCAGCTTCGGTGGTACTGCGTTCGTTGCAGCAGTTGTACCTGTCAAAATGGGTTGCTGCGGCGATCCAGATTGTCCCAACTGGGAAATCTTAGCATGACTGCGGTCTCTAACTTTTGACGCTCGTCCTTGTCCTTCGTCTACGCTGTCATCGGATTCCAACCGTCGCTTACCTGGAAAAGCTTCGTTTCGAAGATCCTCCACCTGCGAAACCAATTGGGACCTGTCGTCTTGTTCCATATTTTCAGCTATGTTATTATTGAGATCGTCTCCATCGACCCCGCGACAGTCCACGTCGACACCTAGGGTGAGCGAGGCCATGCCTCGCCCACCAAACAGAAACCGAACAGGGACGGACACAGGTTAGGAGAGGAGCAAAAGTAAGGTTAGGAAGTAAAAAGAGAGAAAAGCAAATAATACTAAGCTTCGGCCTGCGAAAAGCCTCACTCGCTTACGCAGCTCGAACAATATTAAAAGAAAAGAAACTCCAAGCTTCGCTCAATAACGCATAAAAATTAAAATAAACTTCAATTTTAGCGCAGCAAAAACGATAGCGTCGTGATTCCGGCAGATGTTCCATGGAACTCTTCATAAGATCGAAATATAGTTAGTTAGTTGTTTGGTTGGGGCTGGCTCCGGTCGCTGCTCTGCAGCAGCTTTGACCATACGGCCATGGACTAAAACGTATATAGAAATCTGAAATAGAGGTAATCTGAAACAGAATAAAAAGGAGAGCGGCACAGCCGCCCGATGTTTCCACCGCGGCAGCAGTGTCGCTCTCCGCGCTCGAAAGAGCCAGTTATACCTCTACCTCTAGGGTAGGGGCCCAGAAAATTACAGAAATGTGCTTATTGAGGTGTGAGCGTAGACTGTTGGTAAATTTCAAAGGCATGGGTAAATAAGAAGTGAGTTTAAAACGTTAGTTGGCAATGGTTGAGGAAGCTTGAGAATATGCTGATCGTTCGGCGAGATGGAGAAGCTAGAAATGATTCGATGTTAAACGGAGGAAAGATTTTAAGAGATATCAAAGATTTAATTAGCGTAGTGCGAAAGTTGTCGTATAGGGGGCAAGCCCAGAAAACATGATTGAGATCTTCAGCCTCATGTCCACACGCACACCCCGGAGAGGCATTCATATTTTTTCTAAAAAGACTAGCGGCAAGATTATAATGATTGGAGCGCATTCTACAAAAAAGGACTATGGATCTTCGATCGAGTTTACCAAGATCTTGGAACCATGTCTTGTGATTTGAAGGCTGATAAAAAGTTTCGAAATATTTGACACCTTTGCTATTGCTGGAACTGTATAATTTAAGGGACCTCTCCGTAGAGCGCGCGCATTTATCCCGAACGATGGGGAAAAATTCTGTGGGAGGAAGTAAAAGATGATAGTCAGTGCCGTCTGAGATTGCCGCTTTGGCGAGGCGATCCGCGACTTCATTACCCGAAATGTCGGCGTGGCCAGGAATCCACACCAAAGTGACCCTAAGATTTTGAGTTACGGAGAGACTAAGGGCTCGACGTGTTGCAATAATGATTGGAGAGGAGATTTTAGACAAGGGCGCTACCAGAGCTGTGAGAGAACTGAGAGAATCTGAAAAAATAAAGGAGTTAGCAATTTTGTTAGAAGTGATGTACTCCAGCGTAAGCAGGATAGCCAGAGCTTCCGCTGAGAAGATCGAAGCGAAGCGGGAGACACGATATTTAAGATTAAGAGAGAGAGAAGGGCTGTCAATGGCTAGACCTACGTATTTTCCTTCATTTGTTTTAGAACCGTCGGTAAAGAAGAAGGTAGAGCTGTCATAATGGTGACCAAACTGAGCGAGAAATTCTGCGTTGGGGTTAGGTGAAGATTGAATTACCGTACCGGACAGAGTATCGATGGAAGATTGCGAAAAGAGAGTTGTAGGAAGGATTTGATAGAGAGGAGGAAACGGGTGAGGTTGAACATATTCTCTGTATTTTGACAAGTCAAGAAAAGCGTTAACAAGAGGGAGATCACAAAGGTCAGCGTAGCTGTTAATGGAATTCAAAGAGTGTATTAGAATTGGAATAGAGGAAAGGAGAGGATGCCATGATGTGGAAAAAATTTTTAAAAGGTATTTATTCGAAAGGAGTTGAAGACGACAGCGCAAGACCGGCTCCCTGGCCTCAGCAAGAACGACATCGTTAGGGGTCGAGTTGCGGAAGCCCAGGGCCAGCCTCAACGCCTTACGTTGAATAACTTCCAATTTTTTGAAAAGAGAATACTTTTTAATGGGAAAAACCATCGAACCATATTCGATTGAACTACGGATGAGAGCACGATATACAGAAATAAGTGAAGACGGGTCTGCTCCCCACCATGTGGTGCGGAGACATTTAATTATATTTAAGAGCTTACCACACTTGACATGCAAATTATTTACGTGAGTTTTCCAAGAGAGACGATAATCTAACGTGGGTCCGAGAAATTTTGCTTCTAAACATGTTGGGACGGGAGAAGAATTGATCGAAACTGAGAATTGTAGAGGATTGAAGTGTTTGCGGGAAAAAACGACTAGCTTAGATTTAGAAGGTTCAATGGAAAGGCCTCTACCCTCCAGAAAAACTGCGATTTTATTGAGACTATTCTGAATTGAAGAAATACATTCGTATGGATCGTTTGATCTTGAGAAAAGGGCCATGTCATCCGCAAACTGAACAATCGAACAGTCCAGATCCAGATGCTGTTCCAGTTTATTGGTATAAATTATGTAAAGTAGCGGACTTAAAATACATCCTTGAGGTACACCTTTGGCTGATTTGAAGGGGCCGTGATTTTGGCCAGCAATGTTGAAAAAAACTGATCTAGACGAGACCAGGTTGAAAACGAATTTACAATAAGACCAAGGTAAGCCAAGGTCTCTAAGGTCATGAGTAAGAATACCGGGATCTACATTGTCGAACGCGCTTGAAATATCAAGAAAAACTGCAGCAGTGAATTGATTCTTGGTGAAGCCTGTGTAAATTTCGGTTGTGAGGATAGCCAAGTTGTCAGCACAGGATCTAGATTTTCGAAAACCAAACTGCGACGGTGAAAGACGCGAACTACTTTCGAGCCATTGGATAATTCTGGAGTGGAGAAGCCTTTCCATGAGTTTGAGAAAGCAAGAAGCCAGGGAAATAGGACGAAATTTTCCCGGAGAAGATTTGGGGATGAAAAAAACTAGAAATTCGCTCCACGGTTTTGGAAAAAAGCCATTCTTGAAAAAGTCGTTGAAAACACCTAGAACGAGTTCTTTAATAGAATCAGGGAGATGACGAATGATTCGAAAGTCTATTTTATCAAGCCCCGGGGCCGCTTTTTCCTTGCTGCACTGGATCGCAGATTCTAGTTCGGAAGCTGAGAATGGAGAGTCTAAATCGTCATTGGATGAGAAAGAGTTAGGAAAGCAAAGAGGAAAGCTCGGAGGAGAGCAGATAGCAGGAATGAGTTTTTTCATCTTCTCTATTGTCTCTGTATTGTTAGTGTGCATGGTATGTTCAACAAGATTTCTATTTTTAAAGCGTTTAATTTTAGACCAAACTTGCTTAGCAGATGATCGTAAGTCGATCGTTTCTGTGAAGCGTTTCCAGGATTTTTGCTTGGCTTTGTGGAACGTTCTTCTGGCAATTGCTTCTATTTTTTTGGCGTTAACGAAATTAACTAAACTTCCGACATTTCTAAAGGCAGCCCAGGCCTCTTTCCGAGCTTTATTAGCTGTTTCACATTCTTCGTTCCACCAAACCGCCGGACGAGATTTGAATACTCTGGGACGCGACTGTTGACTCGAATTTGAATTTGCAAGATGCGGGCATGACTCTACGACAGCCTCATTGATGGCAATTATAATGTTTTCGTATTGTGTCAGAGAAGATGAACTAGAGAGTGAAGGCGCGCGGCATTTCAAAGAAGATTCGAAGGTGGGCCAGTCGATTTTATCCGAGGGCAAACGATGAGGAGAGAAGGACAGCGTAGCGAAAGAAATTCCGAGGGAAATAGAAATAGGAAAATGATCACTTGTAAGAGAGTCAGGAAGGGTCTTCCAAGAACACAAGGGAAGGAGATGAGATGAGATGAGCGAGAGATCGATAGCTGAGATGTTATTTATAGGGGATGATACGAGAGTCGGGGAACCGTCATTTAGAATAGAGAAATCGCGGTCGGATATGACGTCGAGCAAGGAATTTCCGGATGGGCAATTATTAGTACAACCCCAAGAAGTATGGTGGCTGTTGAAGTCTCCAGCGATGATGACATTACCTCCGAGAAGAACGGAGTCGAAAAGAAGTTCCCAATCAGTTGTGGAGACACTTATAGCTGGCGGTTTATAAAGAGCTACTAGAATCAGGGGACCAAAATGGGATTCGATAGAAATAGCCAGTGTCTCAATGAAGTTTGAGATATGATGAGAGGTAGTGAACATGGTAAAAGGAATATCTTTTTTGAGATAGATGGCGAGACCGCCGCCCCTGCCAAAATCCCGGTTTTTAACGACGGCATTGAAGCCATCCAATAACGGAACCGACTTGTCACGAAAAGAGAGCCAGGTTTCACAGAGAACGATGACCTCGTAGGGTTCTGCAATCTTTGCCAAAAGACCTAGTTTATTTCTCAAGCTACGACAATTCCATTGAAGAATATTTAACTGTCTACGTGCAGCCATTATGGGTTTGGGAAATGACGGAGGCAAGTGAGTTTAGGGATTCAAAAACGGGAGCGAGTCTATCCGAGAGACCGAGAGCGGATAAAGCTGGCGCGAGTTGCTGCGTAATGAGACTGAGCAAAGAGGGAATAATGTTGAGAGCTTGAGCCGGATTAGATTCGAAGTTCGGGTGAGCAGAACAGGAAGGTGCGAAAAGAGAGGGGGGATTCGTTACGGGGGGAGCGGCGTTCAGGGCAAAACCGTTTTGCGCTCCTGAAAAGTGAGGTACGTGGCCGTGGGGAGCCATAAGCAGGTTCGCGTGTTCTTTACGAGTAGCGAGTGTCGAAGGCGAGGTCATGGGTGGTGCACGCGAAGAAGATTTACGGACTTGGGAACGGTCATTAGGGAAACGTGAGTTTACTGGTCGGGTATCGAAGAAAGCGAGATTTGGCGATAGCAAAGGAGTCAAAGGTTGCGACGGTGTGGGTGTGTAGGTAGCAGAAGCTGCCTGGCTGTAGGAACGTGGGCTAGGGAGCAACGGGGACGAGTTTGGCAACGGGGAAGATGAGTGAGAGAGAGCAGGGAAATGTGAGTCCGTACGCGAGAGAGTTTGCGGGATTGAACCACGAGCTGAAGAGGGAGCTGAAAGGAAACGTCTGGCTTCGAAATGGGAGATGTTGCGCTCGGCGGCGATAGCTCGAATTGCTTTTTCGTGCTGAAAAGCGGGGCATTTTTTGTCTGTAGGAAGGTGGGGGCCTTTGCAATTTGCGCAGCAGGGCGCACCATTCTGACATTCACAAACTTCTCCTTCCGGATGCTTTGCCTGACCACAACGAATGCACCTTGGTTTGCTTTTGCATTGAATTGCGACGTGGTTGAAGATGAAGCACGAGAAACACATCTTAACCGGAGCTTCCCACGGATCGACAGGGTGACGTGCCCTGAAGAGGGAGACGAAATTGGGACGGGCCCTACCCTTGAATTTGATGTAGAGCGATTGAGTGGGGATAAGCTTCGTTTGGGCGTCGACGGTGACTTTACGATTTTGGCGTCTGGCCTCCAAAATGGAAATGGGAGAATCGACATTCTGGAGAAACTCCTCGATCGAAATATCGGTGGGAACGCCTCTGATTATACCTTCAGAAGAGATGAAGGAATCAGGAATGAATGCGGTCAGTTTGTTTTGTGCGAGAGTCGGAAGAGAGAGGGTTTGATTCGCGGCAGCGGCGGTGCGGAAGGAAACGGTATTTTGGCACTTACCGGAGCTGGAAATGTCAATGATTTGATTGTTGGCGAAATGTTTAAAAAGGAGTCTTCCGGTGCAAGTAGGATTGAGCCGAGGGGTTTCTTTCGTCACCTCCGAAGGACGAATCAAAATCAAAAAAGGGCCTGCGCAGTTCGGGTCATACCTATTCGTTACCAGCTTCGGTGGTACTCCGTTCGTTGCAGCAGTTGTACCTGTCAAAATGGGTTGCTGCGGCGATCCAGATTGTCCCAACTGGGAAATCTTAGCATGACTGCGGTCTCTGACTTTTGAAGCTCGTCCTTGTCCTTCGTCTACGCTGTCATCGGATTCCAACCGTCGCTTACCTGGAAAAGCTTCGTTTCGAAGATCCTCCACCTGCGAAACCAATTGGGACCTGTCGTCTTGTTCCATATTTTCAGCTATGTTATTATTGAGATCGTCTCCATCGACCCCGCGACAGTCCACGTCGACACCTAGGGTAAGCGAGGCCATGCCTCGCCCACCAAACAGAAACCGAACAGGGACGGACACAGGTTAGGAGAGGAGCAAAAGTAAGGTTAGGAAGTAAAAAGAGAGAAAAGCAAATAATACTAAGCTTCGGCCTGCGAAAAGCCTCACTCGCTTACGCAGCTCGAACAATATTAAAAGAAAAGAAACTCCAAACTTCGCTCAATAACGCATAAAAATTAAAATAAACTTCAATTTTAGCGCAGCAAAAACGATAGCGTCGTCGATGTTTCACGATTCGTCAGAGCCTCTCGATCGAAATATAAGGGTGAGTATTTTAATCGTGCTTCGAATCACGTTCAAAATGGCTGCCGTCTGAAGTTCTTAAGATTCCCGAAAGCGTCGCCTGAGTCGATGACATTCGACTGTGATTGGTCAATCGAAAGGATCAATTTGGATCAATTATAAGTAAATTATTTTCGATTGGTGCTGGCTCGGGCAGAGATGAGTTGGGAGATGTCTGGAGGAGGCCTTTTTAGTGGTTCCGATGGAAGACGTGCGAACCTGGTGGCGAAACCCGAAAGTTGGAGGTTAACAATGGTAATCAACCAAGCAATCTCGGGCGCTCGTCGGATTGCGTTCGCGCGCACGCAGTGGGCGTGGATAAGCGCCACAGCCGTGGTGCGGCGAAATTGGAAAGTTGGAGGTTAACAAGGGTACTCAACCAAGCAATCTCGGGCGCTCGTCGAATTGCGCTCGCGCGCACACAGTCAGCGTGTATAATCCAACCGGCAAATTACCGACGGAGTCGATCGATACTTGATATAGCACGCGCGCACATAAATGCTTGTGGATGACGGCCTCGGTTCGGAGAATTTTTTCGCCGTTTGCGTCTACATTGTAGCTATGTTTACCAGGCTCTCTCGCACCACCGTTATCTTCAATTATCACCTGCTCACTTGGATTCCGTCTTTCTCATTGCATGAGGTCTACTGCATATTTATATATATATATGAGCGATTCCACGTGACTTCAGCCACTCAAAAAAAAATTTTTCCACAAATAATTTTAAAAAATTGAGCGATTTTTTTGCAATATATTCACCGAGTGCCGATATTTTTAAAATTTTTTTGACGGTTTATCGTTAATTAACGTTTTTTTGTATTTTTCCGTTCAAATGGCTGTATCTTTGGCAGGATTTGACGTATTTACATTTGTAAAAAACGAAAATGTGCGTGTTTTTAAGGCCTTCCAGAAAAAAATTACTTTAGATTCTATTGAGCAAGTTGCACGTCCGTTTCAGGGCAAAATATGCAAAAATATTTTTTTTCTCAAAAAATGCATTTTTAATTTTTTTTTCAAAATTTCCCCAAATTCTGAATAGGAAAAAAGAATTTTTGGTATTTCTTATATCGTGGGACCGGCAATCGGTGATGCGTAATTTTACCGATTTCATTAATAAATTTTTTTCAGTTGGTTTTTTTTTTTTTCATGTGCTCCAGTCGCTTTACGCGAGTTCAGAAGCCTCCTTGAAAGAGAAATTAATGATAATCAATGCTTGTTAAATCGCGTAAAGCGAAAAAAATCAAACTGTAGAAAATGTATTAATGGAATCGGTAAAATTACGCATTACCGATTGCCGGTCCCACGATATAAAAAATACCAAAAATTCTTTTTTGAAGTGAATACTTCTTAAACGACACAGGATCGGCTCGCCAGCCGGCGCGTTGTAGGACGGGACAAGAGAATGAAGGAATGAAAGAAGAGAGAGAGGGGGCGAGAATGATGCGTAAGCTGTGGGTATGCGAGTGAGAGCGAGCGAGTCAATGCAGAGAGGGGGCAGGATCGCGTGCCTCGTCATCGGCAGTATACCTGGAGTATGATTCCGGCTCGAACCGTCGTCGAGTTCGGACGTGTTCTCTTGAAACCTCGCGTTCAGATGAGCTATATTTCCTCAGCGTGATTCAAATCACTTCACCAGTGAATCTTCAAACGTTAAACTTTATTCGGCTACGCAAAATTTCTGTGAAGTTTGAATATTAAAACCATCGAATCGTCTCTACATCTCCACCGTGGCTGCAAGATCATTACTTCACCTGGATCAGTGGCAACCTACAATTTAACCGTATTGTACTCAAATCTCCACGTGGCTGGAAGAACATCATTTCATCAGGATCAGCGGCGTAACAGTCTGGGGTCTTTTTGTTGTTGTTTGTTTCGTTTTTTTTTCCCCTACTTTGTTACCGAACGTATTGCCTGTATGTAAGTACGATTTATATCCGTTATTTTTCCTTTACTACCTATTCTTGCTTTTTTTCTTTTTTCTACATGTACATGTAGATATATATATTCATATATTCATATATACATATTTTTTTTTTTTTTTTTTTTTTTTTTTGTTGTTTTGTATAATTTTGTTTTGTCTTTCTGTTCTTGTTTTGTTTATTCTTGTTTTTTGTTTCGTTTTTCTTCTTTTTTTTTGTGTTCTTTTAATTTTCTCTTTTATCTTTTCTCTTTCCTCTTTCTATCTTCCCTGGATCGGGTGCGATGGATTCGGTTTCGAGCTCCGAAACGGAGTCGGATCCCGAGCCTCCAACGGCCAATGAAAATTCTTATATAGCGGAGTCTTTGGTGGTAATAAATAATACGAGACCTAATTCTCCTTCCGAGGAATTGAAAAGTTCGAAAAGAAAATCCAAGCTGAACCGCGGCAAAACACCCGTAAAACGGTTAAATATTAACGAATCAATCGAATTTGAAACTACCGAGCCTTTGGCTACGGGTGCGAAGGAAGTCTCCGTTACCTCGGAGAAAGCTAATCCCCTGTCCAATTTTGTCAACAATAACACCGGTCCCGCGTCGGAACATGTTGATGCTTCGGCGGACGCTTTTTCTATCCCCGGTACCTCTGTGGCTCCGGGAGGGCCCGTTATTTCTTTTGCTTCGTCCCGAGAATCGCGAATTATTTCAGAACTCAAATTCAATAGATATAATGCTACTCACCTTGGACCGTACACTGTCCATATACAGGGAAATACAACCGGGAAAGAGGTTGGACGTATCCCACCATTGGCTACCGGCATGAAATTATGCCGAAAATTCAAACACATTCAAGACGTCCAGAAAATCGGATTTAATAAAATATCAGTCGATTTTAGCGTTGCTGCCTCCGCGAACAAATTTCTTGACAGTAACTTCTCGGAATCTAAAAATTGGGTGGCATTTATCCCGTCATTTAAAATCATGCGTAAAGCTATAATTAGAGGCGTTGATGTAGATCTCTCGGTAGATGACATTAAAGCGGGGCTCGAGTCCCCAGTTTCGATTAATAAGATCGAAAGGATTAGCAGAACAGATAAGAAAGATCGTTGCCTTATCCCGACTCGGTCGGTAATTCTCTTTTGCAGCGGCCAGCATATCCCGCAGTCGATAAAAATTTATAAAATGAGGTTCTCAGTCGAACCTTTTGTTGATAAAGTGAAACGCTGCTTCCAGTGTTTGCGTTTCAACCACTTTCGGAACCAGTGCAAAGGCCAATTGAGCTGCAGCAAGTGCAGCGGTCGACACGGTGTGAACGAATGCACTGCGGAAGTTTTAAGATGTGCCAATTGTGGAGATAATCACGACTCGTTAGCTAGAGAATGTCCGGAATTTATCTTTCAAACAGGAATTAAAAAATTAATGGCTTACCAGGTTCTCGATTATAAATCTGCAAAATCAATTATCTCTCGCAATCCGTCCATACTTGAAAATGTACAGGTGGTTAATCAAGTACCAGATATGTCCTTGGGCAACTTCGCGGATGCTGTTTCCAACCGCAGCCCGAATCCCAAAGAAAAGTTATACCGGGAATTATTGGATTTGCCCTCCGTTCGAGCCCTAAAAAGAAAAAGAAGGAACAACATATTCCCGACTCGGAGCGACAAAATTCATACAACCCAGGACGAGCTGCCTGATCCTCCACAAAATGCTATAGACGAATCCGAAGTAGTCAACGACCCGGTTTTTCCGTCCGATTTTGTCCCCGACCCTCCCTCACTGGAGCCAGCCCGGGTGGAGACAATGGACTTAGATCAGAATGTCAATGACATTATTAACGACATCGGTGGGCTTGATGTTCCGTCCGATTGCCGCGTCCTGTATAGCTCGGAGATTCTCAACTCTCTCATTGAATCGATGTCAGATCGTATGTGTGCTATCGGGGCACAATTTCTTAACCCCGAACAGCTCAATTTGGTAGTGGGTTCCGTTTCCGCGGACATGCGGAAAATTGTCGATGGGTTGGAAGAGAATGGAAGACCTACATCGTAACCAATTTTTTTTTATTCGCTCCAGTTTCCATTAACTTGTAGGGACTTTGTCGTTTTTGATCTTTTAAACGTCAACATAACTGTTTCTACGTGAACCCACTTATACATGGCTAATAGAAAAATAAAAATCGTTCAGTGGAACGCACGTAGCATAATGAATAAACGACACGAAATCCCTAAGATTACAGAATACTCGGACATAATCTGCCTTAGTGAGACATGGCTCCGAGATTCCAACCACTTTCACGTTAATGGGTACAGAATTGTTAGAAAAGATAGAATTAACAATCGCACTGGCGGTGGTGTAGCCATCGTGATCAAAAACAATCTTCCTTTTAAAATGTTGGATACGTCTGCCATACATAATCTAGGATTCGAGTGCGTCGGCACCTCAATCAGATTGTCAAAAATCAACTACATCAACGTATTTTCTTTGTATAAGGACCCGGGGTCTCACATCCCAGCTGCTTCTTGGGCCCGGTTTACTCAATTTTTTGACAACTTTTGCAATGTCATTATTTGTGGGGACCTTAATGCCCACCACGACAGTTGGTCGGGTTCAAAAAACTGTCACGGATCCCACCTTTTTAACAATCTTTTATGTTCTAATTTAATAATGTTGAACGATTCCAGCCCCACGATGGTCGGTCGTCCCGCCTCACGCTCATCGTCGCCTGACATATCGTTGTGTAGCCAGGACTTGGCCCTGGATTGCCACTGGTCTGTGGGCGAGGATAGTTGGGGCAGCGATCACCTACCGGTTTTCATAGAGATAGGTACCATCGTCTCATTCCCTGAACAGCTCCAATCAAAACTGTCTACCTCAAACGTAGACTGGGACCTTTTTGGCTCCATCATGATACGTCAAGTTGGGACCATAGAAGCCTCTCAGTCACCTTGTCTGGATGAAACCTACTCACAATTTATCCAAAGCACCATTTCCGCTTGTACCGATGCCGGAGGCTCTCTGATGATCGATCGGAAAGTCCGCAAAGCACCAAAATGTCCGTGGTGGAACGAGACTTGTACTGAGGCTGTCAATAACAGAATTACTGCTTTAAAAAATTTTAAAAACGACAAGTCAGTACAACTCTTTAACGAACTTCAGAGGGTTTCGGCCATCTCTCGACGAACCCTCCGAAAGACGAAGAAAGAATCCTTTAAGGCATTTTGCAATTCTATCAATAACTCGATGCCGATCAAAACGGCCTGGAACACGGTTAAAGGTTTTAAATCCAGAAATTCAGCTGGCTCGCAGGACTCTCCGATCGATCCCGAAGATCCGGCTATCTCGGCAGCTATAGACAGCCTTTGTCCCCCCTTCGTGGCCCCTTCATTGAACCCGGTCCCTCCCAAGTCGATACCCCTCCTCGATTGCCCTTTCCGCATCTCCGAACTTGAGTACATTTTGGCCCGTTTGAAGCTCCGTTCTGCCCCGGGACCTGATACAATAAGTAACCTTATTATATCAAAATTCCCTCCACCTGTTGTTCGTTTTTTGCTCCGTTTGTATAATAGAATGTATACTCTGAACTCAGTTCCAAAAGACTGGCTGAACTTCAACGTTTGTCTCATCCCTAAACCTTTAAATAAAGGTTTCCGACCAATATCTTTGGCGAATAATCTCATGAAAATTTTTGAAGGTCTCATTAAGAATCGGATAGAGTGGTGGATCGAAAACGACCGTTGTATCCCGCGCTCCCAATTTGGCTTTAGAAAGGGTAAATCCTGTGTGGATAATCTAACCATTCTAACCACAGATATCCACCTAGCCTTCGCCAGGAAACAGTTTTGTGGAGTTATATGTCTGGACATTAAAGGTGCATACGACGCTGTTATTCCGCAAATTCTCATCTCTAAACTCAGTGCTCAAGGTTTGTCCTCCCGTGTTTGCAACGTCATCTACAACCTAATATTTTCCCGTAACCTCAACTTCAGAATACGAGACCAGGTAATTGACACCAGACAAACCAACATAGGACTTCCGCAGGGCTCAGTTTTAAGCCCAATTCTTTTCAATATCTATGTCAGCTCTATCTTACAATGTCTTCCTGCCGATACAAAGTTTCTTCAATATGCAGATGACTGCGTAATTTATTCATCTTCCAGCAATCTAGATAATGTTAAATCTAACCTAAATCTCGCTCTTGTTCAAGTCTCTGATTGGCTAGAAACGTTGGGTCTATCCCTCTCTGTCCCCAAGACACAATTCACCATCTTCTCTCGGAAACAATTCACTCCGTTTCTTCATTCTCTGTTTCATAAAAACGTGAATATTCCTTTCTCTCGTTACAGCACACTGTTGGGTGTAAAGCTCGACTTCAAACTCAATTGGGGAATCCACATCAAGTATATTTCACAACGTGCGAGACAAGCTCTATATATACTAAAGTCCATTTCATCCCGTTCATGGGGCGCATCCCCGTCGTTACTTTTCACTTTTTTCAAAGGGTATGTAAGAGCGATTATGGATTGGGGCAGTTGGCTCTATGGCAATGCGTGTAATAAGCTCTTAGTGAAGCTTGATCGCATACAATATGAGGCAGTTCGTGTGTGCTTGGGATTACTTAATACCACTCCCCGTAGTATAATCCTAGCTGAGGCTGGGTTACACCCTTTGAAATTTAGAAGGACCTTCCTTACGAGGCGATTCCGCTGTCGAGTTTTTGCTCTAGATAAACACCCGCTCATCAGCAAATTAAAATTGCTTGATAACGTCCTTACCCGTTCCAACCTAAAAAGCACAAGGTATTTTCCCGAATTAATTAAGTGCTACCGCAACCTAGCTCCGAATATGCGCGACGTTTACAAGTCCGAAGAACCGGTATGTTTTCAGTTTTCTCTAGCATCGCAGCAATGTGAAATTACTCCGGATTTTTCCTTGGGTAAAACCCTACAAGAATCAGATAACCCGGAGTTACTCCTTCAGAACTGTATATCATCCAGATGGCCAAACGCGACCCTGGTCTATACAGATGGTTCTAAATCGGAGAACCTCTGCGGAGCTGCTTTCCTCTGTACTTTCCGGAATAATTCCACATCATACGCTTATTCTCTGAATCCACAATTTTCAGCCTTTTCTGCAGAAGCTGTGGCAATTTGGCGTGCTATCACCTACTGTCGCAGAAATAACGTAAAACAAATCACGCTTTTTTCAGATTGTCTTGCTGTCCTAGCGGATATAGCCAAACAAGACCTTTCCCCTTCGCGGAATTACTTGATCCTAGAAATAAGACTTCAAATTCACCTCCTCTCGGTTGACGGTGGCTCGATCGATCTCATCTGGATCCCGGCCCACCGTGACATTGTGGGTAACTCCATTGCGGATATGCTGGCGGCTGGGGGTCCACAGATAACTGTCGGTCCTCTACCGCTCAACCTAAGAGTTCCGGTTTCCGACATTGCTTCGCTCTATTGTCCTATCGACCAAATTGCGGTTTTGAGTTCGCTAAAATCACTTCAAGTATCAAATAGTGCTTCCAACTACTTCAATACCCTGGAACATTGGAACGGAAAACCCTGGTGGCTCAAATCAAAAGAGAGTAGAAAACTCATATGTTCAGTTGCCAGAATAAGAACATCCCATTGTAAAACCAAATCGTATTTTTATAGATTTAATATGATTGAATCTGACCTCTGTGCGTGCAGCCGGGCATCGCAGGATGTCCATCATCTTTTCTGGGTATGCCCGATGAATGACGGTGCCAGGGAGGCTCTCTTACGGGATCTTCAGAATCTGGGGGCGCATCCGCCGCACTCTATTCAGGCTATAATTAGATCAGGCCATAACCACCTGACAGCAATTATGCGCTTCCTTTCGAATATAACGTCTTTGCCCTAAAATTTTGTTCAGTTTCACCTTTCTCAATTAAATAAGATGAAATCGATTGACTATATAGATAAATTTCCTATGTTCTGTCCAATGTGATTGTTATGTTTTCCTCTGCACTTTGTGCTCTTTCCCCTAACAGGGTTTGTGATGGTTTCCCGATCTTCGTGCCGCTGATCTTCTCAAGTGAACAACAGAGTGGGACAATGCGACCTCGTCTCCAAGTCGCTTTGAAGTCACCGCGCATCCACTCGTACTCATGGCATGAGTGACATCTGACGTCCAGAAGATAAACCTCCATTAAAGACGAGAGTGGCACAGGTTCCATTGGAACGAGCCAATCAAGGCTTAAAAAAAAAAAAAAAAAAAAAAAAAAAATACCTGGAGTATACGTGCGATAGTACGGACCACGGTCTTACATACAGGTCTGGAAACGAAGTCAAATTCTGGTAGTGGGGGAGGGTACCTTAGCGTCGACGCATTTAAAACTATCGATGCTACTAGACGGCGCTGTCGTCGGGGGATCAGCCTTAAACATAACCTCACATTTGATGTATAAACATTTACATTTGATATGTAGCAATATTCAGGGGTAAAATATTAATCTAAAACATTCATGGGAATATAACGATCTTCGATAAATTTAATGAAATTACCAGTTTTGGCTCTCCTGTTTTATATTCAATTTTGAATATCGCTCCAGTTTACGCTTTAATAGGTTAGTACCGGGCGTACCGGGTTAGTATATCATGCGCATGGCGCATGCTATGGTTGATCCCCCGATCGCAGCGCGGCCCTGGTGGCTACAACGTCACCCTAAGTTCGGCGACGTTAAGCGAACTACCCCCACCAGCTTCGTTTCCAGACCTGTATGTAAGACCGTGGTACGGACAGACCTCGTGCGAGAGAGATAGCGCCATGGGCGCTCGCGGCGGAGCGAGAGAGAACGTGGATTTTAAGAGGATCCCGAACGTTTGGGCCACCTTCTCTCTCGCTCCGCCGCGAGCGCCCATGGCGCTATCTCTCTCGCACTTGTTGCGGCCGCGAAACGTTTGGGATCCTCTCAAATGGCGGGTAAGGGCTGGAGCGTAAGAAAAAACACTTCTGCGATTTTTTTCATAAATAAATAAATAGAGATAATTCATTCAAACCTTTTACCCATCATTAAGTATCATTTCGATAACATTCTGTGATTGTTTTATGCGAAAATATCGAAGAACAAGCCGGTGACAAAGCTTTTCCAACAATGTCTTTGGATAAAAACTATTTGCGGTAATAACTGTATCTCAGCTGAAAATTATCTCAAATCAACGATCATCTAAATTTAGTCGAAGTATCATCCTCCCCTTTACGGTCTCTGATTTTTTTTTCATTCTTAAATTTTCGGTGGTCATTTAAAGTGAAAATTTCGTGGTCATTTTTCATAAAAAATAGCAGTTCTCACTTTCGATAACCACCAACAATTTGAAAATTAAAAAATAATAATCAGAGAACGTAGGGGGGAGGATTTCATGATATTTTGACTACATTTAAATGGTCTTTGATTTTAGATAATTTTCAGCTGAGATATAGTCAACACTGCAAATCGTTTTTTTTCCAAGGACGTTTTTGGAAAAGCTTTGTCACCGGCTTGTTCGTCGATATTTTCTTATTAAAAGATATACAGGATGTTATCGAAATAATACTTAATAATGTTCAAAAGATTTGGGTAAATTTGCTCTATCCATATTTATAAAAAAAGACGTCTACCCTCCAGCCCTTATGCCCCCCCCCCCTCCCGTTAATAAATAAAAAACATTTTTGAAAACACAAATATCAACATGCAGGCTACTTTCGACTTCCTTGTTAATTCATAATTCGATCACTGACTCTTCCTCTCCTCCCCTTCTCTCTCTCTTTCTCTTTCTCTCTTCCTCTCCTCCCCTTCTCTCTCTCTTTCTCTTTCTCTCTGGAATCATCGGCAGATATAATTTACCGCGCCAGCGAAATGCATACAAGTATTCACTTCCATCGTGTGTGGTTCCCACACACTCAATTTTTTGTATTCAGAATTTGGGGAAATTTTGAAAAAAAAAAAATTAAAAATGCATTTTTTGAGAAAAAAAATATTTTTGCATTTTTTGCCCAAAAACGGACGTGCAACTTGCTCAATAGAATCTAAAGTAATTTTTTTCTGGAAGGCCTTAAAAACACGCACATTTTCGTTTTTTACAAATGTAAATACGTCAAATCCTGCCAAAGATACAGCCATTTGAATGGAAAAATACAAAAAAACATTAATTAACGATAAAACCATCAAAAAAATTTTTTAAAAATCGGCACTCGGTGAACATATTGCAAAAAAATAGCTCAATTTTTTAAAATTATTTGTGCAAATTTTTTTTTTTGAGTGGCTGAAGTCACGTGGAATCGCTCATATATATCTTTGAGGCATGAACCGTTATATCATATCGCGGAGATATGGCAACGATGTGATCTCATGGTTGCCGAATCTCCGCACCATCCGAACAGCTGTTGGCGAGAATCCGCAAAATCGTGTTTCGCTCGTTTCGCTGAGAAGTACATACGGGGGAGAGCACGGGTTTATCGGAAATGCTCGGGACAACTCGGCTTTCTACGCCGAGATAGCAGACGTATGTGCGTTGAGACTGGCTCGGGCCGGTAATGACCGTAGCCTTCTGATTGGCCTGCTCTGCGCATGATCGGACCGGAGGCGGGAGATGCGAATGTGACAGAAAGAGTTTATAACTTTCTGACACTGCGTTTGAGGTTATTCGTCTATATGTTCACATTCGCATCTCCCGCCTCCGGTCCGATCATGCGCAGAGCGGGCCAATCAGAAGGCTACGTTCATTACCGGCCCGAGCCAGTCTCAACGCACATACGTCTGCTATCTCGGCGTAGAAAGCCGAGTTGTCCCGAGCATTTCCGATAAACCCGTGCTCTCCCCCGTATGTACTTCTCAGCGAAACGAGCGAAACACGATTTTGCGGATTCTCGCCAACGGCTGTTCGGATGGTGCGGAGATTCGGCAACCATGAGATCACATCGTTGCCATATCTCCGCGATATGATATAACGGTTCATGCCTCAAAGATATATATATATATATATATATATATATATATATATATATATTTATATATAAATATGCAGTAGACCTCATGCAATGAGAAAGACGGAATCCAAGTGAGCAGGTGATAATTGAAGATAACGGTGGTGCGAGAGAGCCTGGTAAACATAGCTACAATGTAGACGCAAACGGCGAAAAAATTCTCCGAACCGAAGCCGTCATCCACAAGCATTTATGTGCGCGCGTGCTATATCAAGTATCGATCGACTCCGTCGGTAATTTGCCGGTTGGATTATACACGCTGACTGTGTGCGCGCGAGCGCAATTCGACGAGCGCCCGAGATTGCTTGGTTGAGTACCCTTGTTAACCTCCAACTTTCCAATTTCGCCGCACCACGGCTGTGGCGCTTATCCACGCCCACTGCGTGCGCGCGAACGCAATCCGACGAGCGCCCGAGATTGCTTGGTTGATTACCATTGTTAACCTCCAACTTTCGGGTTTCGCCACCAGGTTCGCACGTCTTCCATCGGAACCACTAAAAAGGCCTCCTCCAGACATCTCCCAACTCATCTCTGGCTCGGGTCATCACCGTCGCGACCAATCAAACAAAAGCCGACGAGTCAGACTGAGAAAAGTCAGACTGCCCGGAGTCAGGCTTCAAAACTGTTTGGACGTACTTCACAAAAAGCAAACAGATTTTTGTCGGAAGCACACAGTTAATTCATCAGAACTACTTAGAGGGCGCATGCTAATCGCGCATTGGTCATCATCAACCGCGCGATATTTGAAAACATATATCGATCTATTGAAGCAACTCAATTTCTTACGTGTATTAACTGTACTTTCGATAGAAAAGTGCTCAGATTCAATAACGTTATATAGTTTACGTCTTCTTCCGTCTATCCTCCATAACCTACACGATCACACATCATATTATTCGAAGTCGTTCTCCGCAATGCAGTCCAAACTGGTCCAAACCGATGCAGTCTGCGCACAGCCAATCGCGTCCCGACAATCCCTGCGCCGTCGAGCCGGATGAGAATTCACCAGGGCCGTGCGCACTGATGCGCACAAAGCAGCCGCGTGAGCAGCGGGTGGTCCTCCCCCGCCCCCCCCGGCCCCCGCCAACTGTTCGCGCAAGCGCGCGCGGTCGAAAACTCGTACCCGAGTATATAAGTGGCGTTAGCGTCGATTCGGCGTGATAGTGACGTCCACAAAAGCGCCACGGAAGTTGTCCGAACTCGGATTCGAGCCAATTCTCGAAGGTTCCGGAAGGTACGAGAACACCACAGTTTCGCATATATATAGGCTGCGCAACCTACGCCACAGATTTAGTTCGTAACGATACGTGAAAGTGAACGTTTGGTGTGTGATACACGCGAGTTGTGTTTTTTTCCGAAGTTCGGAATACAGAAAGGAGGACATTCAAGACAAAAAACATCAAGTTTGGAATTGTTGAAAATATATATATTACACGATTATATCTGTGAACAACAGTGAGATTGAAGAATAAATCAGGATAACCAAAAAAGTGTTTGAGAAGATTGTCGAAAGGTGTGTATCGTTGAAAAAATAAATTAAGAAATTAAAAAAAAGGATAACCCACTGCAAAGTCGCAAAATATTGTCCTATCCCAAAGTGGTTGTATTATCGAGCGGTGCGATGCAAATATATATATATATATATATATATATTTTTTTTTTCGCCCATGACAACTGAACTCAAAAGAATTAAAAGAAATGTACGAAAATTTCCGTATGTTTTCGGGTTTAATTCATGACCAAGCGTGGTAGACAGTATATAGTAACGATATTCGTTGGGTCCTCGATCTCTTTGGAAAAGTTTATTTTAGAAATTTTCGTTTTCGTGTCTCTCGGGCGGCGCGACGAGACGTGCAGAGATACGGTGCGCGGGCGCGGGAGGGGCGGGAGCGCGGTTGGTCGGTCGAACGGCGGGTGGGGGGGGGCGGAGTAGGGTGAGAAGAGTGAGAAACGACGAGACAAGATCGTTGGTTTCACATCGCGCGCGGGCTATATCATCATTGCTTGAAATAGCCGATACAGTACGTGGGTGCCTTCGGGAACATCGATGACCTCGAATATAGAACGATCGGTTTATTGAGCATTTTTATTTTTTTATTTTTTTTTTCATCCTTCATTTTCTCGTTTTTTTAAAAAAACGTTTTTTTTTGCACTCGCGAGAATTCGGAGCGACGACGTGTGAAACGAAGATATTCGAAGAATTTGTGGAATTTCGCGGTAGGGTCGAGAGAGCATTATTTTTATCTGATCACAGAGGTCTGCGTGTGAAACGCGGTATCTGCGCGGGGGCGGGGAAGCGAGGGAGGGTGGCGGAGGGGGGAGGGGGAGGGACAGTGGCCCGACTGCACGTAAGAGCTCGCTGGAAAAAAAAAACGAGACACGGGCGTGTATGTCAAAGTGGACTGTTCGACAGCTTTGATTAGATGCCATATCTGTATCGTACTGCAAAATAATCGTCTTCCCCATCCCCTCCCTCATTCCTAACCCCACTTCCGACTTTTGCATTTCCAGTTTGATCTTGGAGTTTGGAGACGATTATTTATCATCGTCGTAAATTACTGATGCGTACTTGAGATTCTACATTGGCATAATATACATCTCTGTTGCCAAGTACGATACTTTGGGTTATAGGATTTAAAAAAAAGGGAACAAAAAAACAGTTGTGCCAGTTGTCGCAGTCATTTGTTAAATGAAATGTGAGGGTCGAATTTCAAATTGATGATGGAAATGATCGTGTGAATCATTATGTCGAATGAAAATCGTTGACAACTTTACTTTAATTGTGTCTTCGGTTGCGATAGTGTTATTATAATTATATCGAATACAATATTATAGTTGAATGGATAGGCAACCGGTGGGAACTTTTTTTTTTTCTTTTTGTTTTCTTTTTGGTATGATCGGTTGAACTACAGATAGATTTTCATTGGACATACCAACGTATTACGTTCAATTGATATCAAAATTCGATAACCGAATACAGAAACTTTTTACATCCGAATCACGAGGGCACCCCGATTCTAACCGCAAAAATAACCCGCTCGTCCGACGCTCCGCTCACGTCCACCAAACAAATCGAACACAAATTCGACAATCCAAAATATACAGATTTTCGTTATGTTTTCTCATTTCAGATTCCATCAAAATGACTAAAGACTACTACAAAATATTAGGCATAAGCAAAACGGCGACCGACGACGAGATAAAAAAAGGTTACAGAAAGTTGGCGCTGCGATATCATCCAGACAAGAACAAGAGTCCGGGAGCAGAAGAAAAATTCAAGGAGATAGCCGAAGCTTACGAAGTGCTGTCGGACGCCAAGAAACGAGCGGTTTACGACCAAGTGGGCGAAGAGGGTCTGAAGAACGGCGGTACTCAGTCGGGCGACTTCGATCACAGTTCGGGTTACACTTTCCACGGCGATCCCAGAGCCACGTTCGCCCAATTCTTCGGTTCGGCGTCGCCGTTCAACACTTTCTTCGAGTTCGAACGAGGCGGCAACGACAACAACATGTTTTGCTTCCAAGACGACATGATCATGAACGATCCGTTCAGTTCGGGATCGCAACGACAGGGACCTCCGGGCGGCGCATTTCGTTCACACTCGTTCAACGTTTCGGGTCCGGGCATGTTTCGCGGAAGCGGCAAGGATCACGCTCAGGATCCGCCCATCGAGCACGATCTCTACGTAACTCTGGAGGACATAGCCAAGGGCTGTACGAAAAAGATGAAGATATCGAGACGCGTCGTGCAACAGGACGGCACGACCAAGCGAGAGGACAAGGTGCTCACCATCAACGTCAAACCAGGTTGGAAAGCCGGTACCAAGATAACCTTTCAGAAGGAAGGCGATCAGGGACGCAACAAAGTGCCAGCCGATGTTGTTTTCATCATTCGCGACAAACCTCATCCTCTGTTCAGGCGGGAAGGCAGCGATGTCAGATACACCTGTAAAGTCAGTTTGAAACAAGCTTTGTGCGGCGCTACGTTGAAAGTGCCCACTGTTTCGGGTGACACGATAGTTCTCGATTTCACCGGACAAATCATCAAACCCAACACGGTCAAGAGAATTCAGGGACAGGGACTGCCGCTGCCCAAAGAACCGTCCAGGAGGGGCGATCAACTCGTCACGTTCGACATACACTTTCCGGACACGCTGTCGCGAAGCGTCAAGGACATACTTCACGACACTTTACCAAATTGAATCGCTTCTTTTTTCTTCCTTTTCTTTCTTTTTTTCTTTTTTCAAACAAAAAAAAACACGGAGTATCAATGATAAAACAAGGTTAAAAAAAAAACAAATGAAATACAAAACAAACGAATGAATAATATGACAAAAAAAATCGATACGATTACAACGCAGTAGCGAACGATGAGAAGGATATTAAGTAACGGATAAAATATTCTCAATACAGCTACGCAAACTTATATATATATATATATATATATATATATATATCTATATATATATTTTTTTGTTCTTTCGATGAGACACGAATTTGAGAACGAAAAAATAAGACTAGTTGGTCGTTGTAGTACATAAACGAGAGCGAGAGAAAAAGAGAGAAGCGGGGGGAAACGATTATTATATATATATAAAGTCGTACATTTTTGGTTTCTTCTGCAACTCGGCGGGCGAGGGAGAGCTTTTGGTATAACGACCGACTGACGAGTGTCACTGTTTGTAAAAAATCTTTTTTTTTGAAGAAGAAAAAGACGAAGAAAAGAAAACAGAAATGCTCTGGGTCATTTTACCGATGGTTAAAAAAAGAAGATACAAAGGATTGACATTAATACCTCGAAGTCTTGTTATCTCAGTCACGCTCCCTCCCTCCCCCCCCCCCAACCGCCCTCACGCTCTCGAAATATTGTTCACGAAATAACGCGAACGATGTGTTTTTTGTTCCGTTGACTTATGTGATTATGCATTGTGTGTGCGTGAGTGACGAATGCGTGATTGAACGATGCAAATGGGGTTGTGTCCGTGTGCATGTGATGCAAATCGAAGAAAAGAAAAACAAAACAAAAAAAAAAACTGCGCTATCGAAGAAAGATGATGAAGCGAAGACGAAAAGGGGAAAAAAAATTGAATAATTTGAAAAAAAGAAAAATATTTTTGCGCGTTTGAATTCGTATCCAACGCAGCAAATTGACCGAATGATCGAAATGCAGCGCAGTCTCGATTGTAGTCTAGTGGCGACATACATTAGTTATTAAAAAAAAGAGAGAGAGAGAGAGAGAGAGAGAGAGAGAAAAGAAAAAAACAAAACTAAGTAAATAAATATGTGAAACCTTTAACCAACTCGTTTCTCTCTGATGAAAAAAATAAGAAAAGAGATAAAGAGAGAGAGAGAGACATTGGTGATTTAAGATACAGCTTGTTCTAAAGCTATGGTTCTACTGTACTTTTATTATTATTATTATTATTATTATTATTTTTTTTCTTTCGTTTTTATCATTTTCAAATTTTATTATTTTTCACGATAATTTAATCGGCATATCGAATTTTTCCAACACTGGCTGGAAAGCTGGACAAAAAATTCTGATAACGTGCGAATGACAAACGAAAAAAGTTTTGTTCATCTTATTATGAATTGTCATTATAAAAAAAAAAACAACAACAACAACAACAACAAAAAGAATGAAGAATGATCATTGTAAAGTTGAATTAATTATTTGTACACTGAATATAATAATGGACGCATTAAGTTATTCGATATGTAGTTTTTATTTTTTTTTATTGTGACTTGATTTTTATTTTTCCTGTTATTATTGTGACTTTTATCAAACTTCCACACGACCCGCGCCGCCGCCCCCCCTCCCCCTCTCCGTTTTTAACCGACGTTTAATGTCTCGTCGAGCCTGCAGCAAGACACTCCTAAAATAGTCACCGGATTGGGTGACGTCATCGGGCCAATGCGAAACACATTCAACGACACACGCGGTGAAACGTTATTCTATCTATATACACTCATATAATTCGCGTCTCTGTGTGTGTGTGTGTCTGTATATATATATAATATATATATGTATATTGGAAAGCCGAGGGTCCAGCAAGTTCTCTTGTTCTGTCTCTCTCTATCTCTGGCTATCAACGACACACAGACATGCACATTTGACCGTTTGTGATCGAGAGAGACACACGGTCGGTTTATTCCTTCCTCGGATTTTTACCCCTGGCCCCTGGAGAGGTCATCGTTTTATATATGTACTTGCCGAGGACTTGCCCCGTTCATATATAACCAATCCTGAAACGCGGAACTACACCAATGAAACACACGTTCGATTTAATATTAAAATAATTCACGGTCGAGCAAATTTTATTTAATCGCGCGAGATTGGATTGATTGTGTGTGCGTGTGTGTGTGTGTGTGTGTGTGTTTGTGTAAGAAACAAAGTTGCGCGAAATGATTCAGTATCCGTCGAATTATCGATCACGGATTTCCTGCACCTACGAAATAATTTGTTGTCGATCGAGTTATCATATATATATATATAGAATTTTTCGTTATATGATATTTTTATATATAATTATGACGATTTTCATATATATAATTAGTATAATTTTTTTTTGTTTCTTTTTTTGTCGATGTTTATTGAGATGAATTATTCTTTTTTCTTTGTCGATGAAAAAAAAAAACATTATTTCAGCAGCGTATATGTATTTTATATTTATAATGATATATATATATATATATTTTTTTTTTGGCCCCCTGATAATTCGATACGGGGGTTCTATGGTCCTTATTTAATTTTATTTTTTTTATGAATTGCACTTGTAGAAATTATTATTTATATCGTCAATCTTTTTTGTACAAATGCGCGGCATGAATGTATCATGATGACAAAACTTGAAAAGTGTGTTTGGAAGAGTAGATATCGAACAGTGAATTTTGAAAAATAAATGAGCGAACATGAGTTGATGAATAAATGGATTTTCGAAAAGAAATGACTTATTTTGATGGAATAAATAACGGTTTTCAATCTCGCGTCCTTGATCGCGACGAGGATGGTCTTCGTCATCGATACAAATTTTCAAGGACTCGCAACGACGACTTTACACCGTGTTATAGATCCTCGAAATTCCTCATATCGAAGCCTAAGACATTTTTATTTGAAAAAAAAAACTGTTTGGAACTTGCAATTTGCTTTCTTCGAATCCTAAAACATGTTAAACAACGTAAAACAAAAAAATCATAACCTCCAATCGGAGATAATAGATTTCAAGATATCGATCGACAATTCGACATCCTGCAATAATTCATTCGAATGAATGAAAAATCGTTCGAAAAAACCAACAACAACATAATTATTCAATTCTAAACGCCAAACTTTATTCGTACAGAGACGATGAATACATTTTTTGTCGTCACAATACATTTTTGCAATTACGATACAACATTAGAATCCTGCGTTTCAAGGTCATCGTGATAACCCAACCGCGAAATCTCAAAGTAATCACGATCGATCAAAGCGTCCTCATAATCATTCGGAACATCCGGCCGAGTCGGAAGTTTCCGGGAAAGCGGAAGTCCATCGGCCCCGAGACTGAGATATCTGACCAACTCGTCGGCCATTTTGTCATCTCCCTCGTCGCGTCGCGGTTCGCCGTTCCTCGTTCCCACAATCCACGAATCCTCATCATCGTCCAAATTCTTTTCACGATGCCACGAATCCTTGCCGAATCTAAAACGTTCCGGCAAACAATGATGCCGTCGACAATAATAGTCATCGCCGTTTTCGCTGTGACACCACGTACCGTCCGGATAATACGGGTCGAGGCCAAGGTCGTACAATTCTATCCTCGGTGTGTAGTAAATGTTCGTGTCCCTGCGTTTGCAAAATACTGCGCAACCCATCCACAATCTTTCCACCTCGTGCGCGGCTTGCAAACCTCCGCCATTATCGTCCAATTGTTCGACGTAATTGCTAAAATTTCGACATCGATAATTCGCAAATTCAATCGCTGTCAAACGTTTATCATCGCACAAATTTTCATCCGTGCAAAGCACAACGTCACGAGCCAATCCTGCGCAACTCGATCGGCGGCCATTTTGAATTTGTTCGTCGCGACACTCGCGACGACGTGATTTCGCCCCTTTCGATTTTTCGACGCAACCGCTGCTGCAGGCTTCTTCGATCCATTCGGACCAACCGATTTTTTCGTCGATCTTCGGATCTTCGCCGGGGAATCGATCGATCGGCGAACAATGGCCGCCACGGCATTCTTTGTCCTCGTCGCACATCGTTCCGTCCAGAGCCGGCCCGGCCATGAAATAACCTATTCGGTTCGGAGTTTTGCATCGCAATTCGTTACAAGCGTTTGACAATGTCACGACTGTCGCGTCTTTGTCTCTCAACAAAATTTCACACTGTTTCTTCGACGTCCACGAGCGTCCGGGCAATTCGGAATATAGCGACGAATGATCGAGACGGTGATCGTTCGATGGTGTGGGCTTGTCCAGGAGACAGGGTTTGAGGTTATGGAGCTTGAGGGCAACGTCCCGGCTGCAAGGCGACCACATTGTCTCACCTTGGGTACCTCGACTCGGTGACATTATGAATCCGTCCTTTGTACACGTGTTCTCCACCGAATCGTGACGCATTCCCAAACTTGTGAGAGAACAAAAAAAAAATAATGTATTTTCAGAGATTATAAGTGGAACGGTATATTTTTACATCGTGGTCGTATATCGGTTAACGGTATACTGGGGTAACGAGTTACCCCACGACTGTCGCTCATTTTTTTCCTAATTAATAAGAAAAATATTGGTGCATTTTTTTAAAATTTTATTTCGATCGATAAAAAATAATTATTTGTAAATTTTTTTTGCAGGGTTTGTTATAATTTAAATTGAATGTACTAATTAAAAGCTATATCTTGGAATTTTTTTCGTATTTTTTGGATCGATAGTTTAGAATTCAGAGAGCACTTCGATGATGAGAAGACTTTGGAAGCGAATATCTCGTGACTGAAGGGTTGAAATGAAAAATGTTACGGAACATTTTAAATTGCATTTGAGAAGACCTATTGAAAGACACCCCACTCTATGGGGTAAAAAACACAATTCAGCTCACTTTTTAATCCGTTGAAGGTCAATATCTTTTAAAATTCTTCTTAACGTTATCATTTCTGTATTCGGGTCATCGATCTACGTCCGTGTACCCGATATCATCTCGATCGGTAGATAAATGGAAAAATGGGAGGACTCTAGCTGACATACGGACAGACGGACGGACGGACGGATTGACCGTATGTAATCATAAAAAGGTTCCTAGACTCCTACGAAATCCTAAAAAGGGTCGTAGACAGACACGCAAGGTTTATTTTAATTTTCCGATCGGTTTTTCCAATAACTCGACCAGTAAAGTCTGCGCCCATTATCCCATTACTCACTTGTGACCCATTTCGTGAGCGGCAATGTAAACCGACGTGAAACCCGCCGATGGATAAGGTTTGCCAAAACGATTGTTAACCCCGAGTTCGGCGATAACGCAGGACCAAGGTGCGTAACAAGTGCCATTGACCGGTGCCAAACCCATTGTCACGCTGCTGCCATCCTCGTCTGCCCAAAAATCCAATCCCGAAAGATAAACCGCCATGTCCCAATGTCCGGGATCATCGTCGTTCGGTAAATTGTTTAACCGAGCGTACGAACAAAAAGAATTCAAAAGTCGTTCCCTCTCGCCGTTCCAATGACGAAGATCCGTCGGTTGTCTCTTCATGATGTCCATGCGCACCAGAACCACGTCGATTCGGGCACCCAAACTAGGATGATAAAAAACCGCTTGGACACCGTTTACATAAGCCAGAAGCATGTCGAAAATTTTTTTATCATCGTTATTGAAATGAGGAGCGAAAAGTTTGTAACCAGCTTCGTCGAAAAAAACGGCCAATTCTATCGTAAGGTCGATCGATTCATCGTTTCTGATTGATCTTGATGATTGTTCATTTTTTGTTAACAATTGTTTTGCCAAATTTTTGTAAATGTTGGACGAGTCGTGAATTTGCGAATCGTTTATTGGAATCATTGATGAGATATAAGAACGTTTGATCAGGTGAGGCTGATGTTGGGGAAGCTCGGAAGTTTTATTGTCATTGATGAAGAAGGGATTGTTGAGAAAATTTCGTGATTTTTTTTGTTCTCGAAGAGGAGTTATTTCCAGGGCAGAGTTGTCCATCAGGATCAAACCATTCTGCAATCATAAATGTTTTGATTATGTTTTTGATGGCACAAATTGTTTTTTTTTTTTTGTTATTGTGCAGGATAATTTTTTGATCGATGTGACATGATTGTCGGATTGATGCTCACAATGACGTCTTCTTCGCACAGACTTATGGCTGCGGTTGTCGAGCCATCTGTGTGAAGATAATTGCAGGATGAAGAAAGGCCAAGGTCAGGCAAAGGTTCGATGACGTTGCTCCGATCGTGTCTCCATACTTGAAACGATGGGGCCAGAAGCTTGTGATTCTTTTGCAGATTCAATTCGAGCTTGCGACCGAAAGCCGTCACGACGAATGGCATCTGAGGACATTTAATTTACATTTAATTTAGAACCGAGGACATTTTAATTTAGGTGTGTTTGTGTATTTTAGGGTGTGATGAAAATAAAGACAAAGTTTTACATCGATTCTTCCGGCAGGTTCTACATTCGTTGTAGTTGCTATCGGGAAACATGTCCCAAAATTCGAACCCAATCGGACGATATTTAGAGGTTCCGCTTTTGAAAATTCGATTTTGCCTTTGATTAACACACGAACTTTTTTTTTTAAATCTTTTATTTTCAATTTCAATTAATATTTTGTTGGTAATTGAACAATTTTGGGGTTAGGCAGTAAGTGCAACATATAGTTTCGGAGTCACTCGAGGTGGAACTATTTTTTTTTTCGTTTTACAATTTGAAAAAGTTGACAAATTTGTGATTAGCGAAAATCAATGAAAAAGTTAGTGAAACAAATTTTTTAAAACTTTTTTTTCACTCTGTGACAATTATTTCAACAAGTGCAATTATTAATGCAAATGTTTCGAATACCTCATCGTGATAACCGGAGCCTCTGGTTGGCAAAAAAATTACTTCGACATCGTCCGAATTTCCGTTTATCACACCCAATAATCCTAATGACAAAAAAATATATTTCAACATGTTAAATGTTTCCAGCTTCGAGTTATTGTGCAGCGATATATTATCACGTGCTTACTTATATAACCGTGATATGTGTACATTTTAACGTGTGATCAGGTTGGTAAAAAAATTTTCCACAGTAATTTTTATGCAACAAAGGAATGCATGCTGGTGCCCCTATTCACGAGGTCCATGACCTCCAACGTAGCAGATATAGACAATAATGCGATAGTGCAGATGATTGTACAGCGAAGGATTGATTACTTCACTCATTGCGAACGAATCACCGGCTTAATTTTTTTTTTTGTTGAAAAAACGCTAAATTCGAGAACGAAAAAAGTACGTTTTATTATAATTTCACGTTAAAAAAAGACAATTGGATAAATTATCAATTCATATTACAAAAAAATGTTCAATTACCACACGCGCGTTCGAAATAATTTGAAATTTTTAAATATTTTAGAATGCTTAGAATGTAATGTAATAATATAACATGTAAAAAAATAGGTATAAAAAAAGTTTATTTACCAAATAGATTTATTGGAATTGTAATAAAAATTTGATATAACAATAATAGCAACAAAAAAAATTCTGGTCAAAGAACTTTTTCGTTCTCACTCGTCTTGACTTTATTTATCTTGTTAGCCTTTGTCTAAATAATAAACTACAAAAAGAAAAAACTTTTTATTCCATCGTGAATCTCATCAATTCACAATTCCAAGCCTCAATAATAACTGTATTCCTTATAAATTGTTGATAAAGGAATAATATAGAAGAATCACCGTGTGTGGTGAACGCTGATAACGCATCCGGCAAATTGTGCAGTCGAAATGCACTTTTCGTGTACCTGAAAGATAATCACGGATGATAATGACGATTCGGATTCGATATTCGACGATAGTCAATTCGCAAATTATATCGTTATGTATATATATATATAGTTATATGTCGTTTCGGCGAGGGTCGTTAATCCCGGCGGGTAAAATTTTTCATTTTTTTTTTTTTTTCGTTTTCGTACGCGAAGGTCGGAGTCGCGAAGGCCGCATGCGCGGGCGATGGCGTGCCCGGTTGGCGGCGGGGGGGGGGGTGGATGCGTGCAAATGAATGGAGCGTCAGAGGTTTGAAATAACCTCAATAGCACCGAGCGAGAGCAAAAATCTCGACCGGTTGATTCCCGCGATAAAATCCGAACAACGCATGTTCATTCGTTTCAACGTCGTCGTCTCTCTCTCATGAACGGTGAATAATCGTTGAACAAAGATAAGTCGTAGATATTCCATGGCCTTTCCGTCGAATGATCAGGTTTACACAAAGTCTTTCACTCCAAGGCAGTATGAAGTGAGTATATTTTTTGTTGTCCCCCAAGTCGTTGAACTTTTGGATGTATGACAAAACCAATGAATATTATTTTTATTCATCTATTTATTTATTTAATTTATTTATTCATTATTATTATAAAACTATTTTTGTTTATCCCTCCGATAGGTTGAATTGCTTTACGCCGCCAAATCGAGAAACATAATCATCTGTTTGGGTAAAAACACCGAACAAACTTTCATCGTCGTCAAATTGATTCAAGAATTTGCGACGACCAACAGAAGGTACGCGATTGCGACAAACAAATTATCTTAGGTTATTCGACGCGCGAAATTGAATTTTGTTTGACGGTTAAGCAATTTTGGGATTGCAGACGATTGGAAGATGGCGGTAAGCGAATTATCTATTTTCTGGAAGATTCGTCGAGATGCGCCGCCAAAGCCAGTTACATAGAGCAATTGACGGATCTCAATGTGTTGTTGGGCGACAATTGCGAGGAGGAAACGTTCGTCCGGGATTTCGACAATGCCAATGTGAGAAATCGTTCAGTTTTTTCATTGTTTTGCTATTTATCAGAGTAATCTGTGAAATTCGTTGGGATAAATTGTATTTGTCGATCAGGTACTAGCGACGACCGCCGAAGCTTGCGACGATTTGTTGAAACGACAAAAGATTTTGCCATGTCAGACGAATCTGATAATAGTGGATCAGTGCCAACGATTGGCGTCGGATGAGAGGCTCAAAAGAATTTTGGACAGGTTTTTGAGTAGCGAAAACGCGCCTCGAGTCGTCGGTTTGGCGGTGCCGTTGTTCAACTTGACTCGGGAACCTGGCAGATTGGGACTGGAGATAGAGAGGCTCGAGGACACTTACAAGTGCGAAGTTGAGACCGCCAGCGACATTCTTTCTATATTGAGGTAAATTCTTTTTTTTTTTTATCGGAGATAAGACAAATCTGATAACACGTAGACGATTCATTTTGGTCGCGATAGTGACAAACTTTTTTGCACAAATCATGCGAAAACGATGCGTTCGGCGGTTCGATCGACAATTCATAACCTCAAAATATTGTTTCTCATTTATCTTTCGCAATCCAAAAAATTTTCAGGTACAGTCCGAAACCAAAAGAATATGTGATAGAGTACGACGATCACGAGCGCGATGAACTTCACGAAGTTCTGGAAAATTGTGTGCGAGACGCTTTGAATTTTTTGAAAGATCATCGTTACGATCCCTCGGAAATTTACAACGACGAATTTCTCGAGGATATATTGAAAATTCCGGATCCCACGGAAAAACCGTGCGAGATATTGGAAGATTTTTTGAACGTGTTGAACACTCTGGGACCTTGGTGCGCGGATCGCGCGGCTTTGGCAATTCTGATGCTCACGGAAAAATTGCAAAAGAAAACGCCTTACGAGAGGCATTATTTGTTGTTCAATCTGGTGGCATCTGTGATGATTAAAATACGGTAATAAAAATAAATTCACACAAACTCGAGATCGTTTTGGTCGAATTTAATTATTCACCGATGGATAATGAGAATTTTTTCTTCATATTTCAACGATTCTTATTTCATTCCAGAGCAATGTGCGACCACGCGTTCGAATCTTTGTCGGAAAAGGATAAAATTTATCGATATTCGTCACCGAAGGTTCATCGTTTGCTGCAAACTCTCAAAATTTACACACCGTTTTACGCAAAACACAAAATCGTCAACGACAAACCGGATAATGGTAAATGTCTCGACTGAAATTTACGAAATAACGATGAAATAAAACTATGAAAAATAAATTAAGTATCGGGAGTGCGATTAGCACGACGGAGAGTACACTATGGGTCAAGTGGACCCATGTCTCGATTATTATACGATTAATCAAAGTCAGATGAGCCAATGATAATTCTAATTTTAGTTAACGCGATATCAGACGCGATTAAGGTGTTCTACGCAGTGAGGCACACCGAATTTCACGATTCGATGCGATAGATTTTTTCACGAAAAATCTATGAGAAATCCTTAACACATATCGTTGAATTTGGCTAAAAAAAAAAAAAAAAAAAAACGAAACAACTTCAGGTGGTTCAAAATTTTTGTTCCCATTTGGAAAAAAAAACTGCGGTTATGCTTGCAGCATAAAAACATAAACTGTTGGAGTATCGATTTCATGAGGACCAAGCGTCACCCGTCGAACCCCACAACTTTCATCCGACACATTTCGTTGTCACCCCTTTTTCGCGACGAGTTATTCGACCGTACTGTTACAAATGATATTTTTCACACCCTGTATGAAAAAATAATTTTCCCGTCGTAGATCAGACTCCGAAAAAAGTGATTCCAAGCATCGAGGAAACGGCGAACGGACCTCGAAACAATTCATTGCCACCGAGAAGAGGCCATTGGAGATCCAACAACGAGCCTTACAAAAAAATGCAAAAATCGCCGCGTTATCATCGAGGAATTACCGATCCCGATCTTCTATGCGGTGTTATTTTCGTCGACAAGAGTTTCACGGCTCAGATACTATTTTATTTGCTCAGCGTAAGCATCCTCGTCAACACACACACACACGATATTCATTGTAATTTGTCCGTTTTTTTTTTCCGTGCTTTCTTATTCACGAAAAATGTTCGTTTCATTACAGGAAGTGTGCAAATGCGACGAGGATTTGCACTTTTTGTCACCGCTTTACACGATTGAAAAAACCGTGGACGACAACAGTTTCTCGCGCGACGTGGAAATGGAACACAGAAAGCAGGAGGAAGTTTTAAAACGTTTTCGTATTCACCAGTGCAATCTGTTGATTGCCACGTCAATTTTGGAAGAAGGTACTGTGGAAACTAATTTGAAATATTCGAGAATCATTTGAATAAAATATCATTTGAATCGATACATTTAAATAAAAAATAGGAAAAAAAAGATAATTACAAAATTAATATATTACAGTACGGATTTATTTGGATCACATTTCGGAGATTATTTTCAGTTTATCTCCGAAAAATTGATATTTTACCTACGTTTAATTATTAAATAATGATTTTTCATTTAATTTACTTGAATTATAATGTCTCGTTCAGCACGATAGAGATAATTCGATCCATCTCTGAATAATTTTCGGTCGATCTCAAAAAAATAGATATAATACATTCTATTGTTAAATAATAATTTGGAATTTCTTTCACTTTTGAAAAATTGTGTTCCAACCAAAAAATTATGAATTTTATCGAACAAAAGTTTTCCACAAAAGATGTCAGTTTTGACATGACAAATTTTCGGTGCGAAAAGGTATAAGTATGGTTCCATTTAAAAAAAACAACATGTTAGCCACCTTAACACCGCCATTTTGGATTTTGGACGAAAAAACAAAATTTTGTACGTCCCCCTCCAGGCCCTTCAAGTTTTATTATACTCGATTATTGATCGAAGTCGTATTTTTCGAGACGAATCAAGTGTAAGATTAAAATGGGACACCCGGTATATCTTTTTTTCGTTATATGATGTTTATAACGCGCTTTGACGAATCGACCTTATTGTTGTTGTAGATGCAATTTCGTAACATTATTTTTCTCTCTTGATTGTGAGAGCGAGAAACCTACTTTACCGATATTATAATTTTTTTTTCGGTTTTCTATATTTTTTCGAATCGAAAATTCAAATTGATTCAAATTTCAAACAAATATGTACCAAAAATTCTTTTTTCGTATTCAGAATTCGGGGAAATTTTGAAAAAAAAAAATTAGAAATGCATTTTTTGAGAAAAAAATATTTTTGCATATTTTGCCCTGAAACGGGCGTGCAACTTGCTCAATAGGATCTAAAGTAATTTTTTTCTGAAAGGCCTTAAAAAGACGCACATTTTCGTTTTTTACAAATGTGAATACGTCAAATCCTGCCAAAGATACAGCCATTTGAATGGAAAAATACAAAAAAACGTTAATTATCGATATAACCGTCAAAAAAATTTTAAAAAAATCGGCACTTGGTGAATATATTGCAAAAAAATAGCTCAATTTTTTAAAATTATTTGTGGAACATTTTTTTTTTTTGAGTGGCTGAAGTCACGTGGAATCGCTCATATATATATCGTTTTAATTGTTTTTGCCAAAGGTATCGAGATTCCAAAGTGTAATTTCGTCATGAGATACGATTTTCCAAAGAATTATCAATCTTACGTGCAATGCAAGAGCCGTGCACGAACAATCGACGCTCTGCACGTGTTGCTCATATCCGCAACTAAATCCAAAGAGTGTGTGTGGCAATTGGCTCAGTATCACTACATAGAAAAGGTAAAGATAAATCATCAAACACGAAGCTACACACAAACGAGTGATCGTACTAACCATTAAAAAATGCAAATTCATCGAATATTTAATTTCATCTGCGTGCAGATTCTTTTAATAAAATGTTCGACGAACGAGCCGAGCGAGGAAGACGAGAGCGAGGCTGATATGTACGCCTCTATGATTCCTCACTATCGGCCTCTGTCGAAAGACGATGCACCGAAAGTCACTTTTAACTCTGCGATATCGCTGGTCAATCGGTAATTCATTTCCCAAAATATTTAAATCCTAAAAGAAAAAAATAATTATGAATATTATTATTAATGAGAATTATTTTTTTTTTTTAATTTTATTTCGTAGATATTGCGCAAAATTGCCGAGCGACACGTTCACTCGTTTGACACCCGAATGGTCCACGGAATTGACGAACGTGAACAACACTGTGATGTACACTTGCTCGCTGCGTTTGCCCATTAATTCACCGTTGAAATACGTGGTCTCGGTACGTTGACTTTTTCCATATTTTCTTTCTCGTGGAGAAAGCTGTGGGACATTTTTTTTTTTGTTGACAAATTCACGTCACTGTGTTCGGAATGTGCCGAAACTTCGATGAAGTACAGTTGGAGAAAATGCCCGGATGTGTGTGTGTGTGTGTGGGTGTAATGATCTCCCAAAATTCAAACGTGTATAACTCGCCAACGGTTTTAGCTACAGCCCCCAAATCTCGCAGACACGTGCGGCTCTGTAATCCCTCCGTTGACTATAATTTTCGTCACGATTCAAGCTGCGGCTCGGATTTCACGTCGTTTCCAAATTACCAAAAAAAAAAATTAAAAAAACAAAAAATGACGTTTACACTACAGCGATCGCAAATTTCGAGATATTCGTCTGATCAGTTCTTCGCGAATAAGATTCGTACCCCAAGGTGGGTCGGTACTGCATTTGGGGCCGAATCCATCGACGAGTTTTGATTATGTGATATTTCGAATGTTTTTCCGAAAAAAATCAAAATTCAACGATACAACGTCCGATCGACTTTGACCCGATTGAGCTCCGACTATTCAAAATTATGAAACATCGTTCGGCCCGTGATACGCGTGAAATTTGACGGAGATCGGTCGAACGGTTCGGATTTTACGGTAATTCGAGTTTTTCAATTTTTAACGTCTGCCGATTGCAAAATAATTACACTCGCCGTGCTCAATCCCGTGGATTCACACGAATCAACGGTTCAGGGTTGTTTAACATTGAATTTTCATGGAAATCCACTTGAACACGTTTAAATTTTCGGAGAAACAAGAATTTTTTACACCCACTGATGAATATTTAAATATAAAAACAACTTTCAAGTTAAAGTAACGAAAGATTCCTCTATGAGGAAGCTAAAGTATAAAACAAAAAAAAAAACAAAAAAAAAAACTTCCTCACAGAGAAACCTTCGTCACAATCTTTAATCTCCATTTTTACGTCACAACTCATTTCTATTCCAATTGCAAACGTAAAATAATAAAAAACCAAAAAAAAAAAAAACCCAAAAAAAAAAAAATAACGTTACTCAATTTAGTCGTATGCAATGCCGAACAGAGCGATGGCTCGTAGACTTGCGGCTCTGCAGTTGTGCATAGAATTGCATCGAAGAAACGAAATCGATGACAATCTGTTGCCGATCGGTAAGGAAAATTTCAAAGCCCGACCGGAAGACGCGGAATTGCCGGCGTTGCCGGACGAGTCGAGAGCGGACAAGAGTTTGGACGCCCGACCGGGCACCACTAAACGTCGACAGTATTATTACAAAAAGGTGATTGACTCACGTTTTTAATTACAATTGTTTTTTTCTTCATCGTTCGTGGTTTTGTAAGAAAAGTTTTTTTTTTCGTTTTCGTTTTCGTTTTCGTTTTTTTTTCGTCAAACAAGCCGCGATTGTGTTGCAGACGGCCGAGGCGTTGACCGATTGCAGACCGGTGGTCGGTGTACCCGCTTACTTGTATCACATAAACATGATTCTGAGTTGTCCGTTGCCGGAGGAACAAAATACTCGTGGACGACGAATTTATCCGCCCGAAGAGTCGGCAATTGGTTTTGGTATTCTCACGTTGAAGGAAATTCCAAAGGTTCGAGGTTTCATAAATATTAATCAACTTTTTTACACGTTAATCAATTTTATCAACGATATAATACATTTATATTTTATTCGAAATAAAATGGATAAATTAATTCTATTTTATTTGTTCAATATTCTTATTTAAGGGGACTGAGTCACCTAAAAAATTCAAAAATTAAATTTTTTTTTCCCTGACACGGCCGATCCAAATTGAAAATCGATTTTACCCTTACGAAGTACGTATACTTAGCTATCATTTCAAATTTTTCCATAGCCGTATGAGTTATCCAAATGCTGTGAGATTTTTCACAGAATTTTTCACTTGTCGCAGCTTTCGGACCCTGCGACTCAATGGATTTTCAATTCTAACGTCTCATTTTCTTCGTAACAGACCTCATTCTCGGATGAGTGTGGGATTTTTTTTTATCTGCTTTCTGGAAATTATGGCGACCTATAATGTGAAAAAAAAAACAATTTTTTTGTAACTTTTTGAAAAACCGGTTGAATAATAGGTTACCATAAATTCGTTTTACCTCGCATCCAAAATTCCTACACTCATCCGAGAATGACTGCGATTTGGAACAAAATGAGACGTCGGAATCCAAAATCCGTTCATCGGTGCGGTCCGAAAGTTGCGACAAGTGAAAAATTTTGTGAAAAATCTCACAGCATTTAGATAACTCATACGGCTATGGAAAAATTTGAAATGATAGCTAAGTATACGTACTTCGTAAGGGTAAAATCGATTTTCAATCTGGATCGGCCGTGTCGCGGGAAAAAAAATTTAATTTTCGAATTTTTTAGGTGACTCAGTCCCCTTAATTTAATACAATCGATTTTCTAATTTGTCGGATAATTATTTTATTTTTTTCGGGTATTTCTCAGCTCTGTCCATTTCCCATTTACACGAGATCCGGTGAGGTTCACGTGGAGCTCAAACTGAGTAAAAATACCGTGGAACTCAACGAAGTACAGATCGAGAGGGTATCGACATTTTTGAATTACACTTTCACGAATGTTTTGAGATTGCAAAAGTATCTCATGTTGTTCGATCCCAACGCTTCGGAAAATTCTTACATCATCGTTCCGGTTAAGAGTGGCAAGTACAAAAAGGATCGATTGATAAAGGAACAACATTTTTCATTCCCTCAACGCAAAACATATTTTTTTTTTTCGAAATATCTTTGCATGAAATTTTTGATATTTTTCGACGTGAATCTTTTTTCAACGTATCTGTTTTTCGAGGTGACACATTTTTCGGGTATCTTTGCAGTCTCGACACCCGACGGACAGGACATAAGTGTCGATTGGAACTTTTTGGATTGCATCTACGAAAATCGCAATGCAATACCGAAAGAAGTGCCGCAGGAGGAACGAGTTAATTTCAAGTTCGACGCGTCGAAATATCACGATGCTGTTATCATGCCGTGGTACAGAAATCAGGATCAACCTCAGGTGTGTATTTATTTATTTATTTTTATTTTTTTCAAATTCGTTTGAATCGTTTGAAACAAATTATTGCAAGATGCAGAAAAAAATAATTATATATTTTTAATTGTATTTTATTGAATATTGTTACGTTCTTGAGATTCTATGTCGTCTAGCGAAAGCTCAAAAAGTATAAGAGAATTAATCAATCTGACCAAAGGAAAAATTGAGACTGAAAAAAATAGAATATTTCATGAATATTTATGTGATAATTATTTTTATTTTCTTTTTTGCTCCCGATTAATTGCAGTATTTTTACGTGGCTGAAATTTGTCCAAACTTGAATCCAAAATCGTCGTTTCCGGGCGACGGTTACACCACCTTCGAGGAGTATTATTACACCAAGTACAACATAGAAATACAAAACTCCAATCAACCGTTGTTGGACGTCGATCACACGTCCGCTAGGTTGAATTTTCTCACGCCCAGGTAATAACGTCGTATCGAGTTGAAAATCAGACGAGTTACAATCGTGATCAACCCTCAGCTGGGATCAGAAAGCCCCTAAAAGCAAAATCAACCCTGATTCGATTTATTTATTTTTCACTTCTCGGAATAAATACTTTCCTTCCAACAATCATCATCCGGCTATTTTTTCATAAAAGTAAAATATTTCGAGAGTATCCGGTTCAATTTTTACATCAAAATAATAAAAAATGGCGAAGTTTCGATTTTTTTTGGGGTAAAAATCGTAAAATTTGATTTTTTTTACCTTCGACATTTTTTTTTCCAAACTAAATAATGAATTTGAACCAAATAACCTCTCAAAGGAAGTATCAAAGAATACACAATAATTTTTCCGAGCAAAAAAAAATCAATTGATCGCTCGCAGCAAGCTTTTCTGTGACCTCGGGGTCGAAAAGGCCCCCGTAGCCGTAGCTGCGTCATAGCCCGAAAAGTCCGCCATCTATTCGCGTTAATATCATTCCTCATCGTACTTCAGATACGTGAACAGAAAAGGCGTGGCATTGCCGACGAGCAGCGAAGAGACGAAAAGAGCCAAACGCGAAAATTTGGAACAGAAACAAATTTTAGTCGCCGAGTTGTGCGCGGTTCATCCATTTCCCGCGTCGCTGTGGCGTCAGGCCGTCTGTTTGCCCTGCATATTGTACAGAATAAACGCTCTGCTTCTCGCCAATCAAATTCGCTGTCACGTCGCAAAAACGATAAACTTGGGCCAAGAAAGTTTGAACAATGGTAAAAAAAAAACATAATTTAAAAAAAAAATGTCAATCGCAATAAAATTTGAAAAAGTTGTAACAAATGTTTCTTCACGAAAATAACGATGAAATTTCAGATTTCGAATGGCCAGCTTTGAACTTTGGTTGGAGTTTGGCCGAAGTTTTGAAAAAATCCAAAGAAACTAAAAGAGCGTCAAAATCAAAAACCGAAGATTCGGAAATCAACGACGCCGAATTAATTGACAAGAAAAATTTGGAAAAATCAGAAATCCAAGACGTCGAAGATGCTGATTCGAAGGAAATCAAAGAAGATTCGATTGACGCCCGAAATTCTCAAAAATCGAAAAATTCATCGCTGAAAAAACATTCCGATAAAATTGTAAAATTCGAAGAACCGGAAAAAACGACAGACGACGAAGATTCAACGGACAAAGACGCCGAACTGGAGATAGGCACGTGGTCCAACGAAATGGCAACGTCGACGATGAGTTTTACCAACGATCCAAACGATTTTCCACCGAACGTTACGGTGCTCGATCGAAATTTCGATTGGAGCGATCGTCGTTACGGTTCGCCGGCTTGCGAATCGGACGCCGACAGTTACGACACGGACGATACTTGCAGCGACGGAATGATGGACGACGAGAACGACAGCGAAGACGAGAATCGCGGTATTCGAATCTGTTACACGAGCGATAACGTGGCCGAGGCCGTGGAGGACGAATCGCAGATGGAAAAACGCGAGATAAATCGTAAAATTCTCGATCTTCTGGAAATTGAAAAAAAATCTGAAGAACCTTATTGGCCGGAGCTCGACGTCGACGAAAACAATCATTCGTCACGAAAACACAAACATCTTCATTACGAATTTGCGAAAATTCGTGAATGCGAAATAACAAACGGTGGCTCGTTGATTCGAAGCGATCGTGAGATAAAGATAAAGCGTAAAAATTCTTTGGGTTCGCCGAGCGGCGACGACGACGATGAATGTCAACGTGCGCTCGATCATCGCGATTACGTCGAACAAGTCGTGGAGAAATTGAAAATCGAGATGGAACGTCGAAAAAATGATTTGAATTGCGACGGGGAAAGATCGCGCGGTTCTGTGATGGATTACGTGGCCGATGAGGAGCTCTTCAGTTTCGATTATCAGCCGGAATTGCGGGGACATCCGGGACCCAGTCCCAGTTTGATTCTTCAAGCTCTGACAATGTCAAACGCGAACGACGGTATAAATCTCGAACGTTTGGAAACCATTGGCGATTCTTTTCTCAAATATGCGATTACCACGTATCTTTATTGCACTTACGACATAATACACGAGGGTAAACTCAGCCATCTGAGATCCAAACAGGTAGGATTACGATATGATTCATTCATTCACACGATGTGTTGTTATTTATTTATTTATTTATTTATTTATTTTTATTCCATAAGTATTTGTTTGTGAGAGAGGACGTTTGGTATTTGTTGTATTTATTATATGGTTTCTCCGTGCGTTAGGCAAATGCGGTAAAGCGTAGATCAAAGTCGTCTGCAGACGCACAGTAGGCAAAAGGTGGGGCAAAGTTAAATGAGGCTGAGCGGAGGAATGAGGTGGGAAAAATGTAAAAAGCGAAAGTCGCTGTACACAGAAAACCAATAGAATGATTTTTTTTTTTCAGTTTGATTTTATCGCTTTGCGCGTATCAACGAGCACCGATTATCATTCATTCCTCCTTCAGGCAGGCTTCTGAACTCGCGTAAAGCGACTGGAGCGCATGAAAAGAAAAAAAAAATCAAACCGAAAAAAATCTATTAATTAAATCGGTAAAATCACGCATCGCCGTTTACCGATCCCACGATATGAAAAATACCAAAAATTCTTTTTTCGTATTCAGAATTTGGAGAGATTAAAAAAAATAAAAAAATAAAACCGTATTTTTTGAGAAAAAAAATATTTTTGCATATTTTGTCCTGAAACGGACGTTCAACTCGCTCGATGAAATCTTGAGTAATTTTTTTCTGGAAGGCCATGGAAAGTCGCACATTTTCGTTCTGTACAAATGCAAATACGTCAAATCCTGTCAAAGATACAGCCATTTCAATGGAAAAATAAAAAAAAAACGGTTAATTAACGATAAAACCGTAAAAAAAAAATTTTTTTAAATCACCACTCGGCTTGATTTTTAAAAATTATTTGTGGAACAATTTTTTTTTTTAGTGGCTGAAGTCACGTGGAATGGTTCATATATGAGCGATTCCACGTGACTTCAGCCACTCAAAAAAAATTTTTTCCACAAATAATTTTAAAAAATTGAGCTATTTTTTTGCAGTATATTCACCGAGTGCCGATTTTTTTAAAATTTTTTTGACGGTTTTATCGTTAATTAAAGTTTTTTTGTATTTTTCCATTCAAATGGCTGTATCTTTGGCAGGGTTTGACGTAGTTACATTTGTAAAAAACGAAAATGTGCGTATTTTTGAGGCCTTCCAGAAAAAAATTACTTTAGATTCTATTGAGCAAGTTGCACGTCCGTTTCAGGGCAAAATATGCAAAAATATTTTTTTTCTCAAAAAATGCATTTTTAATTTTTTTTTTCAAAATTTCCCCAAATTCTGAATACGAAAAAAGAATTTTTGGTATTTTTTATATCGTGGGACCAGCAATCGGTAATGCGTAATTTTACCGATTTCATTAATAGATTTTTTAAAGTTTGATTTTTTCGCTTTACGCGATTCAACGAGCATTGATTATCATTAATTTCTCTTTTAAGGAGGCTTCTGAACTCGCGTAAAGTGACTGGAGCCCATGAAAAAAAAAAAAATCAAACTGAAAAAAATCTATTAATGAAATCGGTAAAATTACGCATTACCGATTGCCGGTCCCACGATGTAAAAAATACCAAAAATTCTTTTTTCGTATTCAGAATTTAGGGAAATTTTGAAAAAAAAAATTAAAAATGCATTTTTTGAGAAAAAAAATATTTTTGCATATTTTGCCCTGAAACGAACGTGCAACTTGCTCAATAGAATCTAAAGTAATTTTTTTCTGGAAGGCCTTAAAAAGACGCACATTTTCGTTTTTTACAAATGTAAATACGTCAAACCCTGCCGAAGATACAGCCATTTGAATGGAAAAATACAAAAAAACTTTAATTAACGATAAAACCGTCAAAAAAATTTTTAAAAAATCGGCACTCGGTGAATATATTGCAAAAAAATAGCTCAATTTTTTAAAATTATTTGTGGAAAAAATTTTTTTTGAGTGGCTGAAGTCACGTGGAATCGCTCATATATATCGTCGAAGGTTCGTAAGCAAATGGTTAATAGGTCGAATGACATTGTTAAATGTTTGTCCAACAGGTGAGCAATTTGAATCTTTATCGTTTGGGACGTCAGAAGGTGCTGGGCGAGAGTATGATAGCGACTAAATTCGAACCCCACGACAATTGGCTTCCGCCTTGTTACTACGTGCCCAAAGAACTCGAACAGGCTCTGATAAAGTCCGGGGTACCGTCAACGCTTTGGAATCAAGCGGATTTGCCATCGTTGCAGGGTGTCGATCGAACGGAGATAAACCAATTGGTTCGAATGGCTAAACAAAAACTCAGTATAATGAAAATCGAATTGGACCGTAACGACAGTCGTACGTTCGACGATACGGAAAATTTTCAATGTTTCATACCTTACAATTTGATAACGCAACACAGCATTCCGGACAAGAGCATAGCCGATTGCGTGGAAGCATTGATAGGGGCTTATTTGATAGCTTGCGGTCCCCGAGGCGCACTTTTGTTCATGGCTTGGCTCGGTATTCACGTTCTTCCCACCGAAGTCGTTTGTCTCGTGCAGAACGACGAACCCGAACAAATTTATCCCGGTAGCACGCCTTACGTACGAGGAACCAATGAAAACGGTGAAACCACGTGGACCCAGGTTAATATTACGGTCTTATTTTTATTTTTCGTCGATACGTTTATTTCGAAACTTTTTTTTTTTTAATTTTTCGTCAACACGTTTGTTCCAACAAAATGTGGTCTTTGTGATTCGATGAATGATAAATTTGATCGAGCAATAACGTCACTTTGGACATGAGAGGAAGATTCGGATTTCGAGAATTTTTAGCTTGGAGGTCTTTATTGGATATAAAGAATATTTTGAGATTGTTGAAAATTTTTAAAAATATTATTCTCAAAAAAAAAAAAAAATGACAGCATCAGAGCTCAACCAAAGGGACTTCCTATTCTCTAATTTTTCAACCTGGAACAAAAAAAAACTTTTTTCTTTTAGTTCTATGCAAGATTCTATGCAAGATTACGTAATTTTTCACGAAAAAATTACGTTGAAAATTGTTGACAAAACAAAAAGTTAATAATATATCGGAAAAAATGTCTGCGTACTTCTCCGGACAATGTAATTCAAAAGTTACAGTAAAAATTTTGAGTAAATCGGTGAAGATTTGTCAAAGTTATGTTGAAGATTGTAGTTTCGAGATAAACCCGTTTGAATTTTTATTTAGCATTGCTCGATGAAATTTTCGTATTTACTTTTTTTCTGCGATGCCTGCTCGGGTTGGGGTCGAAATCAAGAACGAGCAATGTTTAGAAAGGGCAAAAACCCGAACGCGCAATGCTTCGAATGAAAATGTTCAGAAAGGGCAAAACTTCGAATGAGATTGTAGCGAACGTATTATATGCCGAACGCCTACCTGTCGGCGCGGTTTTCAACATTTCCCGACTTTCGAGCTTTCCCACGCGTAAACTATCAAGGTTAGATATATACCGTCGCGGACTCTTTTTTAGGAAATTCAATTCTCTACAACATTGTTTATGTGAACTTTTGGTCTATATAGCGTTGTTTATCCAGCGTTTAGACAGAAACAAAATAAAACGATAAAAAAATCGATGCATTCTTACCTTCCCGTAAAAACGCTGGATAAACAACGCTATATAGACCAAAAGTTCACATAAACAATGTTGTAGAGAATTGAATTTCCTATAAAAAAGTCCGCGACGGCATATATCTAACCTTGATAGTTTACGCGTGGGAAAGCTCGAAAGTCGGGAAATGTTGAAAACCGCGCCGACAGGTAGGCGTTCGGCATATAATACGTTCGCTACAATCTCATTCGAAGTTTTGCCCTTTCTGAACATTTTCATTCGAAGCATTGCGCGTTCGGGTTTTTGCCCTTTCTAAACATTGCTCGTTCTGGATTTCGACCCCATCCCGCCTGCTCTATGCATTCAACGTTAAACGTACCTCATAACCAACATCCTAAACCAAAAATTCTGGCAAAAGCATAATAAAATCCTAGAGTGACGTTATCCTTCAAGAAAAAACGCAAAAGATTCAATATTCTTTCGAATGTCTACTTTAGTATTTTCAAAAAAAGATTAGAGAGGACTAGAGGAAAGTGATGATGATGATCGAATATTGAAAAATATAAATATATTTTTGTAATAATTAATTAATTAAAACAATATTTCAATAATTTCTATTATAAATTAATAATAATCAACATTATAAATTAATAATAAATTGAAATATTGACAAATAATAATTTTAAAACATTTTTCTAATTCAATTATCGCATTCCAATGGGACGTTTAAATAATTTTGATTAATTCGTCAGACGCGTTACGGAAAATTGGAACAGCCGCAAAAACCGTTGTTAAGACACATGCCAAATCCGGAACACGAGTTGACGATAATGCTGGACGGTTACGACAGACTGGAGCGCAGCATATGTTACAAGTTTCAAGACTCGAGTTACCTTCTTCAAGCTTTCACACACGCATCGTATCAGCCCAATCGTCTGACCGATTGTTATCAACGTTTGGAATTTCTCGGCGACGCTGTTTTGGATTATTTGATAACCCGACATCTTTACGAGGATTCGAGACAACATTCGCCTGGTGCGTTGACCGATCTACGTTCGGCTCTGGTCAACAACACGATATTCGCTTCACTGGCCGTGCGTTGCGGATTTCACAAATATTTTCGACATCTTTCGCCCGGTTTGAACGTTGTTATCGATCGTTTTGTGAGAATTCAGGAAGAAAACGGACATTCCATAAGCGAGGAGGTGAGAAACTGAAAATTTAATGCCAAATAACCCTGAAACGTTGATTCGTGTGAATCCACGGAATTGAGCACGGCGAGTGAAATTATTTTTCAATCGGCAGACGCTGAAAATTGAAAAACTCGAATTACCGTAAAATCCGAACCGTTCGACCGATCTCCGTCAAATTTCACGCGTATCACGGGCCGAACGATGTTTCATAATTTTGAAAAGTCGGAGCTCAATCGGGTCAAAGTCGATCGGACGTTGTATCGTTGAATTTTGATTTTTTTCGGAAAAACATTCGAAATATCACATAATCAAAACTCGTCGATGGATTCGGCCCCAAATGCAGTACCGACCCACCTTGGGGTACGAATCTTATTCGCGAAGAACTGATCAGACGAATATCTCGAAATTTGCGTTCGCTGTAGTGTAAACGTCTTTTTTTGTTTTTTAAAATTTTTTTTTTGGTAATTTGGAAACGACGTGAAATCCGAGCCGCAGCTTAAATCGTGACGAAAATTATAGTCAACGGAGGGATTACAGAGCCGCGCGTGTCTGCGAGATTTGGGGGCTGTAGCTAAAACCGTTGGCGAGTTATACACGTTTGAATTTTAAGAGACCATTACACCCACACACACACACGCACATCCAAACTTTCTTAACATGTTTACACGAATATCTCAAGAAAAAAAAATTATCTCACAACCAATAGCAGGGTCGATTGTCGCCAAATCACGTAAATAATAATGTAAACTAAGTAATACGGTCAAATCAACAAACTCAAGCACAATTATTTCAATAAACGAAATGAACATCGCAATAACACTGAAATTAAATAATAAGTATCAATAAAAAAAGAGGGGGGAAAAAAACAACGACATCATTGAATATTATGCGCAAAACAAATTTTTTTTCTACAAAATATTTTTTTGTGGAATTATTTTTTATGCATAATCGATGTTTAATAATGATAAACAGAAAAACATGAATATCCGAAGAGGCCCCAGATGCAGTGTGCGAAACGTAATAAACAAAAAAAAATGATCTTCCGTCGCCAAAGCTAAAAAAAAAAACCCAAAATCATCTGCCAAAGCAACCTAAACGCAATCATAATTATTTCAGTATTATCTGATCGGTGAGGAGGACTGCGAAGAGGCCGAGGACGTCGAAGTGCCAAAGGCCCTTGGCGACGTATTCGAATCACTGGCCGGTGCCATTTATCTCGACAGCGGAATGTCCCTGGACGCTGTTTGGGGAGTTTATTATAGAATAATGAAGTCTGAAATAGGTAATCAATTTTTAATCAAGATTCGTACGTTAAAAATCATTGCTAAATTTTGCTAAAAAAATTGTTCTTCGAGCGAAGATTCGTGATTTTGATTTCTCTCTTTTTTTTCTCAATTTTTTTTTTTTTTGCAGAGCAATTTAGCACGAATGTTCCTAAATCACCGATCCGGGAGTTGCTCGAGCTCGAACCGGAAACGGCGAAGTTCGGAAAACCCGAAAAATTGGCGGACGGTCGTCGAGTGAGAGTGACCGTTCACGTGTTCGGAAAGGGTTCGTTCAAGGGCATTGGTCGAAATTATCGCATCGCCAAGTGTACGGCAGCGAAATGTGCTCTGAAAAAATTGCGGAGAACACCGAACTGCCAGAGAGACAAGCTGTGACGTGCCTGAACGACTCCCTCATCGAGAATACATCGAAAGTCCGGACCTCTTGAACTTCAATGAATTTTTTTTTTTTTCGCAATTTTTATTTTGAGTAATAAAAATTCGATTCAAAGTCATTTTGTTGTAAATACTTTTTTTTTTTCGTTAATATCGTATTGTTTATTCGAATATACATAACAAACCCGTGTTTCGTATCGAATAAGGATATCGTAAAAATTCACAGCAGCTCGATAGACACGAACGGGCTGATGGGGGAAAAAAAATTCAGACCAATTGTAATGTTAAAAAAATAATAATAATAATAATAAATGTGTATCGTCGTGTCTATTCGATTCGGGTGAAAATTTCAAAGTTCCCGCCTTTTTTTTCCGAAGTTCATTTGTTTGTTTCTCTCATTTATAACGAATAAATTCGGGAAAACTTTGTATTTGAAAATTTTATCGTAAAGCAGAAATCCTGAGCTTGATTTGTGGTTTCATCCAAATTTTCAGAACGATATTTTCTATTTTTTTCAAAGCCCCGGGGCCGATTCGACACCACGATGGACTTTGGGCGGTTCTTTTCGAACTTCGCCACGAGTGCGAGGGAGATGGCGCTATCGGCGCTCGCTGCGGAGCGAGAGAGAACGAGCGAGAAACGTTTTCACACGATTTAAAAAAGTGAAAAAAAAAAAATGGAATGAATTGAGGTTACGTTTCTACAGATATTTGTTGGCATGACAATTACTAGGGAGTAAAAAAAAAAAATTAATAACAATAATTCATTACCGGTGAATAACAATGAATGACTTAAAAATAATATTTCCTATCTAACTACTCGAAGATCAATGCATGCTTCTTGTTCGAGATCCAACGTCTCCGGAGTATCGGTCGGAGAAATGTCCTCGCCGTCGAACGAAAGTTTTATTCGCGACGTATCGACGCCAAGTTCGGTCGCGCAAGTCGATACAACACGATCGAACGTTTCGTCCATTTTGATATCGACGTTTATCTTTTGTTTGGTCGACATTTGAACTTTTATCTTGCAAATGTTTTCGGGCTCCTCGACGGTTTGGTCTGTCATCATGTCTGCGTTGACGATTCCTCCCTCTGAAATAATGGGCAAATCGGTACGATGGTTTTTAACGTGAAAACTCTAACCTAAAACATGAATGTTGAATCGATTTGCGCATTTACCGAGAATGTCTATGACTTTCAAATCCAAAGACGCCGGCGTGTCGGTTCTGTGGATGGTTTTGTTACCTCTGAGAATCAAAATTTGTTTCTCCGACACGCCTTCCAGATCGGCGAAGTGTTGAAATAACTTTTGGAACGCTTCGTGCTGAAAAAACAAGCCCAGCCCGTCGAATTACATCGCCCAAAACTGTTAATCCGACGGATATCAGTGACGCCTAACCTACAAACTGACTTTACCTTTTTCAGTTCCAATCGAACAATTTCCCTCGATTTCCATTTAACTTTGACGTCGACGTGGTAATTGTCATCTTCGATGGCGGTTGTAGAATCCTGAGACAAATTTAACGAGTCTTTGGCATCGTCTATCAAAATGGCTTCGTCGTCGTCGACGACTACTTCCACCGATGTAATTTGAACATCGGGACTGCGGCCTCCGCCGGATCGAGTCTGCAATGGAGATTCCGTTTTTGATAACGCGAAAGACGCGCCGATGCGCAAAGGCTTGATGGTCGAAGATTTTGCCAAATTCTCACCGTACGTTGGGACCGTCGGTTGGCAGTTTTCGGACTTCGGTCCACAGTACTACCGCTTAATTTTTGCGGCGTTTGCGAGCTGAGGATATTAAATTCGTCGAATGATAAAACTGTACGAAAGGCGACTGAATGTTTTTTCATCTTTTATTACCTCCAATAATCGGATTCATCTCCAGTGGTTATTACCGGTGAATCCTCATTCAAATTGACCACAGGTTTTTTTTTTAAAGCTGCAAAAAAAAATAATTATAATATATACTCAATCTAAAGCTTCTATAGGGTGTGATTGAAGATTTAGAAAACGCTCTTTTTTTTTTTTTTTTTAAATACCTTTGAGCCGCGATGCAGACGAAATGTAATCATCTTCGTCTTCGCTCGAACTTCCGGACGTTGATGCCATTTTTGTTTATATGATTTTATTTTTACAATTCAATTTACAACGAAACGTTCAAACCTTCACGAAGAAAATCATTTTAAGGTGACGCGATCGAGTCTTTGTTTGAGTTTCGGAGTGATTGTCGGTGAATTTGGAGGTTAGCTAGTTTCCACTGTGGTCTGATTTTCTGAACAAGACAAAACCGGACGAAACAAGTCGGTGCGAGGCATCAAAGCCGGGTCCCATGTAGAAGGGGACCCAACTGTGATTAAGGTGATATCATATTGATATGGACAGCTAATGGCGTGATGAAAGAGTGAAATCGCAATAGAAAGAGAGGACAATAGGGTGGCTTTAAGCTTCTCTCTTTCTAAGTCAAAGCTGATTGGTCGCGATCATCGACATGTAGAACATTGCGACCAATCAGCTTTAACTCAGAAAGAGAGAGGCTTAGAGCCACCCTATTGTCCTCTCTTTCTATTGCGGTTTTACTTTTTCTCGCGACATTAGCAGTCCATATCTACATACATGTCGATGGGTCATATGGCCTACATAGTCGAGTGCGAGAGAGAAGGCGCTAACGGCCCTTGCTGCGGAGAAAGAGAGACCGAGAGAGAAAGTGTGGTCCATAGCTTTAAGGTGATGGAAATTCGTCGAAATACACAGTTCAGTTTCTTTGCGCTCGTGGCGCTGTGAGCACTACAAACGGACTATCCACCAAAAACCTGCGTAGAGTTAGTCGATCAATTCAACCGATTTAAATTCTAGAAATTGCAAATAATTATCGGTAAATTGTCGGAATTTGTCGGACCAAAATCAGAATTTGTCGGACAATCGTTCTTTTTTAAAAGATTTTTAGTTCTCACCGTAATGTCCTTGGACAACAGCGCGACTTGCGACTAAATTTCGAAGCACATTTCTAGAAACATTTTTTCTTAAGCCTCGTCGTACTTGATTGCTGTGTCGTTTATGAAATGATATGTGAAAAGCGTCGTCTGCTAGTATTGTTAGCAACAGTCAGCACTCGTGAAAAAAATACCTTTATCAGGAGGACGAAAATTTCGAGTGTTTAAAAAAAAATTCGTTCCAATTCATTCAGCATTCATCGTTTAAAATAATGGCGGAAATCGAATGGCCTTGGCAATACAGTTTTCCACCCTTTTTCACGTGAGTTAATTAAAAAAAAAAAAAATTATTAACCACAAATATTTGATTCCTGAGTAAACAATTGAATCATATCGCTCAATTTTTTTTTTCTATCTACAAAAATACTGTTGATTATTATTATAGAACATTATTTCAATTGATTATTATGTTCAAAATAATTTTATTTAATATATAACAGTTAAACTATGAAAATTTAATCAATTTCAGCCAAGAAATAAAATCACAAATAAGAGTTAATCGTAGTTTCTAATCGAATACTATGAAATATGTGTCCGACAAAACTAATTCACAAAAAATAAAATTACTTCAGTCTTCAGCCTCACGCGGAAACAAAAGCCAAACAGTTGTCGGCTTGGAAGAGTTTGGTGCTGGATTATTTTAGAATAACAAAACAATCGACGTTGGATATCAGAGAAATTCATAGCAGTCCCTTATTCAACAATGCAACTATCAACAGTATCCTTTGCAGATTTTAAACTTTATACCTGAGCCACAATTATTGTACCATCGTCGATTCATGGAAACAAAAAAAAAAAAAAAAAAAAAACGAAAAAACAAAAAGCTCCGTCTCCGCTGCGTTGTCGATGTCTAGAAAGTCCTTGACCCATGAAACTCAGGAAAATTATCTGCGGAAGTCGTTCTTCTGATACTGGAAGATTTGGCAAAATCTGAAAACGCCACTCCCTTGGACAAGACCAAACAGAGATGGCTGGTTTATTGGCACACTCCGCAAGAGTGGGGCGACATGATTTACAACTGGGCCCAGGAAAAGGGTTTCGCCGGCAGCGTTTGTACTCTATTCGAATTGGTTCAGGGCGAAGATACCGTAGACCAAGGTGACTCACGCTCCGTTTCATGGTTTTCGCTTCCTCGCAGACAAAGCTACATAATCGCCGGATTATTTTTTTTTCCATAAAATCACAATTTTTTCGTAAATTATTATTTATTCGTCAATGTTATACATTTTTTTCATTAATCTTATAGTATCAACGCTTCGAAGACTATCACGTTCTCCATTCATCTCAAAGAATCAAAAAAAAAAAAAAAAAAAAAAAAACACAAATAATTATTTAATCATTATCAAAATTATCATTCGTTGTGAGTTTGATTCGAATGAGTTTGCGATACGATTATTTTCAGAATTTCACGGTTTGGACAACGAGGTGCTGATAAGATCGCTGCGAGTCCTGGAAACCGTTGGCAAGGCCGAGCTCATCATGTTCGACGACAATCAGGGCGTTAAGTTTTTCTAATTACGATCAAAGCAACTCTCAATCATTTTTTTTTTTTTTTTTAAAGTTTTTTTTTAAATATTTTCTTTTGGGGTCACAAAGTGGACACCTTGAAAAAATTACTCTACACTCATCTGTATATTGTATATTATATATATATATATATTATAAAGTTGAACGTGAATGCGCAGATCGTTCATCACACTGACAAACACGACGAAAAAATGATAATGAGAAATAAAACGAAAAATGTTATTGCAATATAGACGAGAGAGTCTCAGGCACCAAAACTAACTTTATATATATAAAAAAAAATTAAAAAAAAAAAAAAACACAACTTTTTTTATCGTGCACCGGATTTCGATCGTCGACTGCGACTCTCAGTTTATATTGTCCATATTTTTAATATACATCTGTGTTGCATAAATATTTATTATTTTTTTTCTATAAAATGTCCTTCGGTCACTATCGACTCCTGATTCTTCTCCTGGCATCACACATTATGGCATTTGTTGTTGTTGTTGTCGTTTTTTTTCTTTAATTACGTACAACCTAAATAATGGTCACTAAAAATATTTCTCATCCAGAAAAGCGTCGGAAAAAAAAAACATCTTGGCTTCCCCAACATGCACATTCGTGAATCGTTGCAATTATTGTATCATTCGAGTTCAAATTTATTTACGTCTTCACGACGAAACGTAGCACGAAAAAAATTAAATCACCGTTCGATTTGAAAAAAAAAAAATCCACGTTCTCATACGTTGCAAAAAAAAAATGCACAAATTAAGTAAATTATATATTACACGGTAATATATATATATTTTTTTTAAACGTTCAATTATTTTTTTACCGTCGCGAGAGCTTTCACGGTTTCGTCACTCGTCGATGGTGTTCAAAAAACTTTTAGAGGGAGTTTCAATCGAGCTTTATTCGCCGCTCGAGCTTTCAGTCCTTCGGCCCACGAAATTTCAACCGATCCGTTGAATTACGAAAAATATTCGGTTCGTACGATTTTATTTTCTTCCTCTTCTTTCAATTATCAAATCTCTTTTTCGTATTATTAATATATATATATATATATATATATATATATATATATATATATATTTATATATATATATATTTCTTTTGTTTTTCACGGAAATATTCGGTTCGTACGATTCTTCTTTTCCTCTTCTTTCAATTTTTAAATCTCTTTTTCGTATTATTAATTTTTTTGTTTTTTGTTTTTCCTTTCATTTTTTTTTTTTTTCAAACAAATCTATGAGTTTTTTAATTCTCGAGCTTTTGAAGATGAGCGAGTTCAACGGCTTCCTCAAGTTCTCGTCCGGCCACCTCGTCCAGTTCTCCCCTGCTCATGTGCTCGATTATGCAAGCTCCCAGAGCGTCGCACATTACGTTTATCGTCGTTCTGAATCGATCCCTGATGATGATGATGAAAAATGAAAAAATTAAAATAATCAATTATCGACTGTTTTTACGTTACGATGTGAGATTATTAATCATAATATTGAGTGGGATAATATTATAATATTGTGTGGAAAAATTGATTTTCTTACAACAGCCAATCAACCGCGAGGATTATACCGACGTCCTTGGCCGGCAGTCCAACGGTATCCAAAACCATGACCATCGTCACGAGACCGGCTTGTGGAATACCAGCTGCTCCTATACTTGCGGCCGTTGCTGTTAAACTGAGAAGAACAAAATTGAAAAAAAAAAAAAATGTTGAAATTGTTTGCAAAACGTTGGAGAAAATACGAAAATTGTCTTGGACCAGGTGCATCAATGTTTTCCACAATTGAACGAGAAAAACATATCGAAGGACAATTTACTCAAAATTCGGTATTTTTATTGACAATATTTCGGTAGAGTTCAATATGTTTTCCATTGAAGGATCGAGTTACTTTTTTTTTCTTATTTTATTTTTTTTCGAATTTTCGTTTCTCAATTTGTTATTTCAATTTTTTCAATCTACCGGCTGTGAAAATTTCAAAATTTTTCATGATATATTTTTTACACGTGTGTGTAAAATCTTTGAGGATTTGATATTTTGTAATGAATCAAAAAATCCACCATCATCTCGTGCATTATTGATGAACATCTTCGGCTCAGTTTTCAAAATGTATTAGAAAAAATTTATGAAAATTCATTTGATAATGCTCGAAGACGACTCTTATATATTTTTGAGATAACTCAGAGGACAATTTTTTTAAAATAATAATAGAAAAAAAAAGAATCATTAAGTAAAAAAGAAAAATTCACCAACTCTTAATATCAAGATAGGTAGCTGAAATTTGGAGAATCTTCATTTTTTTTAGTTGCACTCTAATATATATATATGTATATTTATTTATTTATTACCTGATGCCGATTACTTTGCCAAACGTCATCTCAATGCCTCGCACTTGAGCGATGAAAATTGCGGCAACGGCTTCGTAAAGAGCAGTTCCATCCATGTTTATCGTTGCACCGATTGGCACGACGAATCTCGTGATACGAGGATCATTTCCCATCGAGTCCAAACACTGAAGGGTGATTGGCAGTGTCGCGGAACTGTTACGAAAACAATTGAGAATCAACAAAGTGCCACTGACTGTAATTATCGATCGTTTAAATAAATAAATAAATAAATAAATAAATGAAAAAATAAATAAATGAATAAATGAATAAATGAATAAATGAATAAATGAATATATGAATAAATGAATAAATGAATAAATGAATAAATGAATAAATGAATAAATGAATAAATGAATAAATGAATAAATGAATAAATGAATAAATGAATAAATGAATAAATGAATAAATAAATAAATGAATAAATAAAAATGTTGAAATGGATTCGTACCTCGAAGCTGTTCCAAAAGCCGTGACCATCACTTGACTTAGTTGCCTTATGACTTTGAACGGAAGTTCCCTCGTGCACACGTAATATATAACCGTGAGAGTACCAAAACCGTGAAGAAACAGACCGAGCAGCACGGTCATGAAATAAAGACCCAATTGTCCAACGATTGTTCTCAAATCGTCGATTTCTATGAGTTTGGAACTCACGAGGAACATCACTCCGACCGGTGATATCCTGTATTGCCAAAAAAATAAAGAAATTTAACAATTTAACAATTTGATGTGATAATAAAATAAATTAAAAATCGGTACAATTTTTTTTTCTCTTTAAATTTAACAATTCAATATAATAATAAAATAAATTAAAAATTGTTACAATGTTTGGTTTGGTCGGAATACTTGATTCTGTACTTTTTTAAACTTTGGCAATAACGACAAGGCTTCATGATAAAATTAATTGACGATTGTTAGAATTTTTTTTATTTTTTTATTCTTCCAGGTCAGATTCGGTTAGTTTCGTTATTTTTAAAGTCTTGCCGTTGTTACCTAAAAAGAAGTTTCATAAAGAACAGGATTAATTTTTAAAAAAATAAATTAATGTTTAAAATTGAATTTGAGAAATAGACTCGAATATTTATATTTATATATATATTTTTTTCATGCAATGAGAACCATTCTGATAAGATAAAAAAATAAATGAATCGCGTTACCAAATGACCCAATTTGTGATGACCAGAATGGCTTCGGACAGAGCGTTGAAAAAATCCAAAAGTGGTTTTCCCTGTTCGCCCATTTTTCCGAGAGTTATGCCCAACACGATGCTGAACACAACGAGACCGAGGGTATTGGTGCCATCGGCGTATTTGTGACTGATGTCGTATTGGTAGTAATCAGGAGCTAAAAACAATTTTTTAAAATTTCAAAAACATTTATACACACATCTATGTACATTTCTCAAAAAAAAAAATCGAAGGATAATTTTAAAACAGAGCAAAGCTTGTTTCAAAGCTTGAACTTTGTGGTTTTCGAATCGAAAGCTCAACAAATTTTATCATTCCCTGTCGCTCTGTGCAAAGGGTTGAAAAAGATTTTTTTTTAATTATCATGTAAATTATTTGTTTCTATATTTTATTTCTTTAATTTTTTTTTAAATTAAACGTTTAAAAACGGGTAAAACAAAATAACAAAGGCTCGTGATAAAATAAAAAGCGATGTCTAGACGATTCGATAGAATTTTATTTCAATTCATATCGTGAATTAAAATATTCTCACGTGGATATTAATTTCCACAAATTAAATGACCAATCGAAAAAAAGTAAAAATCAACTCACGTCCGTCTGTTTCTTCGGTGAGATTGAGAGCCGCACTGTCATTGTCGACTTTCGGAGGCGTCAAAATGGTTTGGTACTGAAAATTGTAAATAACACATTTATCAATAATTAACTAATAAAAAATAACCCTTGAAAAAAAAAAACAAGTTGAAACTTGTAAATTGCTTCCTCATAATTTTAAGCAAGCTGCAAGTTGAGCATTGCAATTTGCTTCCTCTGAATCGTAGGTAATGAACGAAGAATCCTTTATGAGGAAGCAATGTGATGCTTATGGGAGCGCTATGAGGAAGCATTTTTGTTTTGGCTTCCTCATAAAGGATTCTTCGTTCACTACCTACGATCGAAAAACTTGAATTCCTGTCAAAACCGAACCATCCAACCGATCTTCGCCAAATTTGAGATACAGCACGGCTGAATGATTTTCTATAATTTTGTGAAGTTTGAGCTTGATTGGTCAAAGTTCACAAAAGTTATAGCGACAAATTTGATTTTTGAAAAAATTCAAAATATCATAAAATCAAAACTTATTGATGGATTTGGCTCAAATGCAATACCAACTAACCTTGGGTACGTATCTGTTTGTCAAGAACTATTTAGACGAGTATCTCAAAATTTGCGATCGCTAGAGTGATAACGCCCTTTTTTTGGGAATTTGAAAACGACATAAAATCTGAGTCGCAGCTTCAATCATTTCAAAAATTATAGTCAAAGAAGTGATTACGCAGCTGCACATGTCTGCAAAATTTGGGGACTGTAGCTCAAACCGTTCTCGAGTTATGCAAGTTTGAATTTTGGGAGGCCATTACACACATACACACACACACACACACACACACACACATACATACATCCGGACATTTTCTCCAAATGTGTTTTCTCGACGTTTTGGAACATTCTGAACATGGTGACATGAAGATCTCGAAAAGAAAATTTCCCACCATCACAAAGCTTCCTTTATGAGGAAGCAAAAACATGTGCCACTGAGTCTCTACATATAATTTCATAATTCCACAATTCGCGCAGCTTTCGGCAAAACTTTCAGTGAATTATGCATCAATCGTATTATTCGTTTTGCTCGTAATAATCATTAATTTTTTTTTGTTTTTTTCATTTTTCTCGAATTAGGTGAACAACAATGAGATTCGTTATCGCAAAACGAATGACTCGAGTGCCCGAATTAGATTCCGAAGCACCAGATTGCGAATGACGAATTCGGTTGGAAAAATCTCGATTGATGCAGATTTCACCGGATCGTTATCACCATGGTCTGGCATGCATAATTCGTTATCGGCAATTACGGCTTTGAAGAGCCACAATCAACGTCTGTCGGCAACCGCGAGACACGAAATAAGTTAGCCCCGAGCTTGCGTAAATTTTATTTCACACGACTGAATTATCACACTCACTTGTTGGACACACGCTTGGACCAGATTAGCCGGAAATACGTTTCTGAAATTCCAATGAGATATAATGAGTAAAAGAGAGAGAGGGAGAGAAACGTAGATAAAGATAGAGAGAAACTATCTCACAAATTTATCAAAAATTATTCATAAAAATTTAATAATACAATTTAATTTAATCTACGAATTAAAAAAATGTTTTTTAAACCATCTCACAAATTTATCAAAAATTATTCATAAAAATTTAATAATACAATTTGATTCAATTTACAAATTAAAAAAATGTTTTTCAAACCATCTCACAAATTTATAAAAAATTATTCATAAAAATGTAATAATACAATTTGATTCAATTTACAAATTTTAAAAATGTTTTTCAAACTATCTCACAAATTTATCAAAAATTATTCATAAAAATTTAATCATAGAATTTAATTCAATTTACGAATTAAAAAAATGTTTTTTCAAGCCATCTCCCAAATTTATCAAAGATTATTCATAAAAAATTTAATAATACAATTTAATTCAATTTACAAATAAAAAAAAAATGTTTTTTTAAACAAAAACAAAAATTGTAAAAATTACCTGATCAAGTCGAGCAGAGTATCGGTCGAAGTCGCAGCTCTTACGTCACTGGTTTTGTGATTGTTTGTATAATCTCCACCTTTATTCCCGGGCTCGATAACGAGTACCAGAAAAATACCGAGAATAACGGCGCTAATGGTCGTTGTTCCGTAATAATACAACGAACGCATCCCAATTTTTCCTGCAACACGAATACATTTTTAACAATTTTCTTTCAACTTGAAAAAATGTATTTTTTTCTCAGTCCTTAGTGAGAGACAATTAAGATTCATCCGGTAGAAGTTGATTGGTATTTGTTGTTGTTGTTGTTTTTTTTTTCTTCTTAATTTAACTTACCGGACAAACCGAGATCCAGGTTGCCGATAGCGCTCACGATACTCGACACGATGAGAGGCAATATGAGGGCCTTCAACATGTTGAGAAATATGTCACCCGGAAAACTCAGATACATTATTTCACGTTTCGACCATTTTTCGTCTCTGGATCTGAGTGCCATGCCCACCGCGATTCCGGCCATCACTCCCAAAACCGTCATCAACGTCAAAAAGTTTCCCGACAAACAGTTCTTCCATTTTTTCGTACGCGCCATTGTCGAACGGTCGAAGTTTCAATTTTCTCGATAATCTGTGTGAAATTTATCGAGAAAAACACAGAAAAAACAATTGAAATTAGTTACAAATTTACAAGAATATAATAATTTAATTGAAAATTCAATTATAATTGAATTATCATTTTAGATAATTTAATTATAATTGAATTATCATCATATAATTGAATTGTGTAAAATGATTCGTGATGAGCATTTGAAATTCAAATTATGAATGTTAATTTAATTTCCACGTTTGCCAAATTCAAGTTACAAATGAAATTTGTACTTTCACATTTGCCAAGTTGAAATTACAAATGTAATTTGTACTTTTACATTTGCCAATTTCAAATTACAAATGTACTTTGTACTTTCAAAATTTTCGAATAACAGGCAACTCTTCCTCTGAGTCATAAAATTAATATTTAAAAAAATATATGTTTTGAATACAGTTTTTAATCCAGAAAAAAAAATGGTTAATAATGATTTCTAATGATTCGATGACAATCGTTGATCGTTGAGCATCTCGATCAACCAGTGGAACATGCAACTCTCCACTCTAATAATTGATAAAATTAATATCTGAAACAATATTTTTTTAAATACATTTTTAATACAGAAAAAAAAGGTTAATAATGATTTCTATTGATTCGATCACAATCGTTGATCATTGATCGTTGAGCATCTCGATCAACCAGTGGATCATGGAACTCTCCACTCTAATAATTCATAAAATTAATATCTGAAACAATATTTTTTTAAATACATTTTTTAATACAAAAACAAATTGTCAAAAATGATTTCTATCGATTCGATGACCATCGTTGATCGTTGAGCATCTCGATCAACTGGTGGGACTTAAAACTTCATCTTTGACTTTAAACTTTACCACCACGAACACCACGATTCGAGTGTCGATGCATGAAAAAAAAAAAAAAAAAAAAAAAAAAAAAAATAAGAAACGTTTGGTCGTAACGTCGAGGCGAATTGTAATGTATGGGATAAATGTATAATAATCATGGGACGAACGTGCCGAGGAGAACGGAGATAAATCTGTGAGCAGCGTGAGCAACGAGAGTGCATGACGATGGAGCGCGTATCAAGTACGGGGAAACCCTGAAGTCTTTGTCTTTGCGTCCTCGGTTTGAAATTGTGTAACATTATAATCTCTTCAAGTCGAAAAAAAAAAAAAAAAAAATCAACCGGAAGGCGGCCCTTCTCTGCAACACATGCACATCACGAACCCACCGTACGATGAATAAAATTTCAATGTACAAACAAAAAAGGGCTGGCCGACCTTCCAGATGGAAAAGGGTCACACGTGGCAACTGTTGGTTCACATGGTTGACTTTATTTATTTATTTTTTTTTATCTCTTCAAGTAGCGATTGAAAGACGGTGGAAAATTTGACCCACATTTTTTTTATCGAGATATACACGAGACAAGGAATTCGGGACAAGGGACACCATTCAACGAAAGTGTATTTGAAATACTTTTACTTTTACGTAACTATATGATAAGTAAGCATGCAACGATGGACGTTGTTAGATTCTGCCTCGTTACAGAGGAAGCTGTGTGAGACGGTGCAATGATTTTTTTTATAGACATTTCCATGTCAGCGAATATTCCTCTATGAGGAAGTCAAAGACATAAAAATGATGAAAATTTCTTTTTTTTTTCAAATTAAGTTCCTTCATTGAAGCTTTTTTAATGAAGCTTCCTCATTGAAACTTTTTTGATAAAGCTTACTCGTTGCAGCTTTTTCAATAAAGCTTCCTGATTGAAACTTTTTCGACAAAGCTTTCTCTTCGAAGCTTCTCAAATGAAGCTTTTTCGTTGAAGTTTTTAAAATGAAGCTTTCTCATTAAAGCTTTTTCAATAAACTTTCTCATTGATTTTTTTTTTGATAAAGCTTTTTTAATGAACCTTCTTCAGAAAAGCTTTTCCATTGAACCTTCGTCAAAAAAGCAATAAAGCTTCCCCGTTGAAGCTTCTCAAATGAAGCTTCCTCGTTAAAGTTTTTAAAATGAAGCTTTCTCATTGAAGCTTTTTAAATAAACTTTCTCATTGATTTTTTTTTATAAAGCTTTTTTAATGAACCTTCTTCAGAAAAGCTTTCCCATTGAACCTTCGTCAAAAAAGCTTTCCCATTGGAGCCTTTTAAATGAAGCTTCCCCATCGAAGCTTTTTAACGAACTTTACTCATTATAACTTTTTCAATGAAGCTTACTCATTGAAACTTTTTAAATGAAATTCACTCATTGAAACTTTTTTAATGAAGCTATCTCATTGAAGCTCTTTCAATGAAGCTTCCTCATTGATTTTAGAGAGATCAAGTTCTTAGCAATCAGTTATATAATTGTAGTTTTCATTGTTGTTCAGTCAGAAATGTATTTCAGATGCATTATCATTAAATTAACGTTCATTTCTGTTCGAGACATTTTATCATAAAATTTTAATGATCGATTTTGAATTAATGGATTTAAAAAAAACATGTTTTCATATTTTGTTCTTGAGTGAATGAAATCAAAAATATGCTTATGACGATTCTAGATAATTGTTGATCGGTTATTTTCGTGAAGTCGAGCATCGTTGCTCCCCTCGATTGGAAAATTCGATATCATTCGTTGTGTCGATCTATTTGTGGATTTCCATTGGATCAACGATCACAAGAAAAAAAACTCGGTTTGAACGTTATCTACCGTCCGGAAAATAATAATCTCCGTTATCACAACCGATCGGATACCTTCGGTCGAAATTCTTTTTATCAACCGCGATGACCCAGTAAAAAAAAACCAATCCAGAAAATTATTGTGCAATCGAAAGTTTGGAAGAACAAACATTATTTATCTCCGGAAATAAAAAATATATCAGAAACGACGTTTTCTATTTTTATACAAAATTTTATTTTATAGATTTTTTTGTTCTTTTCACTCACGATTACTTTTTATAATTTTTTCTTAAATCATAAACCGATGTGAGAAATATTGTTTAATTATTGATCACCCGATGACCTAATACATGATAAATAAAATAAATGTTCCGTAATACGAAATTGCGTGACTCGAATCAAGATAAACAAAAATAAAAAAAATCGGTTTACCGATATCCCGACAATTATCATTATTTTCACGACGGAACGATAAGAGTCAATGAAACAAAATCGATTAAAATCCGTCGATCGTCGAGATCGTATGCGGGAAAAAAAAAACAATATTTCGACGATCATTATCATTTGTATTTTGTGTTTGTTTGCTTTCGTCGCTCAGACAAATTTTTGTTGTAATGTTTTGACGAGGTACACGATGATTTATTTATTTTCTTTCTTTCTTCCTTTTTATCAAATTTTGCTTACTCGATTTGAAGTCTCTTCAGATTCCTTTTTCTTTATTTTCCCATAAAAAATATTTGTTACATTAATTACACAAAAAAAAAAAAAAAATGTCTTAAATTTAAACTGATGTCAGTTAAATTTTTTTTGTATGTAATTGATATAACAAAACTGTAAAATAGAGATAAAAAAAAAAGAAAAAAATCTGAAAAAGCTGCAGATCAAGTTGGCTAAACGTAATAAAGATAAAAAAGAAAAAAACGAATAAATGATCGTCCCTTGAAAAATCCTTACAACGAAAAAGAAACAAAAACAAATAATTGATTATCATTTGTCTTTGTCTTATTACCGATGAGAAACCGATGAAGTAACGATGATTGTGTTTTTTATTTTTTATTCAATCGTATTACGGACGACGCGGGGGCATTCACATCGAAGCAATTGGCCAATCGTTATAGCCTTCGATGAACGTGCGGAAAGTCCGGCGAGCGAAATTATGGTTTAAGATTTTCTCGATGATCGGATAATTATGCGCGGGGTGACTCGTTCTGTCGAAACGTCTTACGTTTTACACGTTATCGCACGGTGTCTGACATATATATATAAATATATATATAATATAAATATATGTTGATCGTTTTGACGAGTTTTGAGTATTTTTGTCAGACCGTGAGACCCCGAGACGCTTCTCAACAATTATAAATATATGTATGAGTGATAAAATGCGTTTTTAATCAGCTGGGAATCTTATAGATATAGTTAAATACTCGAAAATCTACCATTGGCACTGCGAAACGCTTTATATATATATTTTTATACATGTTGGAGTTGTCCTTAGCAAGGGAAATTGTTTAAATAAAAATTCTGTCGACTAAATAATTTTCGAAAAAATGTTCCCAAATTCATCCCAACCTGTATCAATATTTACACGATCCTGGAGAATTTTAATTAAAAAAAAATCAAATAACGTGGAATTTTAATCGAGTTTATTTATCATAGACAAAGTATAGAAATAAAATTAAAAAAAAAAATAAAACGAAGATATAGGAATAAATTTATTAATATAAAATATTGAAATATCAACACAAGAAAAATTAGCTCAATATCCTTTCTTCATCATAAAGATACGTAATTTTGTAAAATAATTTGTCAATCCCCAAAAAACAAGTTTATTTTATTAAAAAATTATAAAATACGAAAAAAAAAACAGTGCGTCATCTAAATGGCAAAGTATGACAGGTTTGCAATACGATTGAAAATTTGGATAGGAACCTGACATTTTCAAGATATTTTTTTTTTTTTTTTTCGTCATTTCGGACCATTCGATTTTCTGAGAGTGACAAAATTAAAAAAAAAAAAAAAAAACAACTGACACAAGGACCACCATAATATCCAAAAACACAGGATCTTCCTTCGGGTCACTCCAAAATACTCCAACTAAATTCCAAAACAATAAACGTGAGTGAAAAATAATTTGAAAACCAATTCAACGATTTAGCTTACAAAAAAAAAAATTCTAAAATCTTCAGAGATCCTTAAAAAAAAATATTTGCCTTCTCCTGCAATTTGCAATTTCCAATCGCACGATATATCACGCCAATATATCCCTTCGCCCTTCGCGTCTGCAAAATTTCCATGCTCGATAAAACCACAATCAATTATTTTCATCAATTTATTTTCATTTCAATCACAATTATCATCGTCACAAAATTTTCTTAGTTTCTTCATTTATTATTTTCTTTCTAACAATCTTTCGAATCGAGCGATCCTCGTTGCACTCACCGATTGCAGCTGCTCGAATACCACGTTAAGTATACAAATCGACGTGATTTACTTCGTCGATCAATTTTACACGATTGTAAAAATTTAAAACCCAATTTTTAAAAAAACCGAAAAATTAAATTTGAAAAAAAAAAAAAATTAAAAAAACTCGAACGAATTGGGTGAATTAAATTTTGATGTTTGTGAATGATTTATCGGAGAGGGCTCTCCGCGTTGTGCATCCCGCTCGCGTAACTGTTGATCTGAAACTGGTTGTGCCGCGAGTGCCGCGTTCAACACACACACACACACACAAGAACACACGCACCGACTGACGTTGGATCTTGCGAAACGAAACTCGCGCGCGAGTTGCCACGCACGATTATTATTTCTCCTTGTCGCGGGGGGGGGGGGGGGGGGGGGCACGCGTGTCTATCAACGTATTCCGCGGCCCCCGGTTTGTTGTCTGATAAACACACTCGCGCTATCTCTCTGTTAAACCCCCCACTCACGCGTGGTCCATTCACCGTCCCAACCGAAGATCCAGAATCCAGACGCGGTGACAAACGATGGGCCATACGATCGCCAGACGGTCATCGGCTCGTTCGTTGTCTCCGGAAAATTAATTTCTTCGTTCGACCAGGGATGATGGGCATCCCTGGTCGATTCAATGAAAATGTATATCGAATACTTTTTCAAACAAATAACCGTGATTACAATTATGATTATCATGGATAAATCAGTATTGTTACATTGCGGTTATTTTTATGAATAATTTACGTTAATTATTATTTTACGATAAATAAAAAAAAACATTTTATTAAGGGGACTGAGTCACCTTAAAAATTCGAAAATTAATTTTTTTTTTTCCGTGACACGGCCTATCCAAATTGAAAATCGATTTTACCCTTACGAAGTACGTATGCTTAGCTATCATTTCAAATTTTTCCATAGCCGTATGAGTTGTCTAAATGCTGTGAGATTTTTCACAAAATTTTTCACTTGTCGCAGCTTTCGGACCCTGCGACTCAATGGATTTTCAATTATGACGTCTCATTTTCTTTGTAACAGACCTCATTCTCGGATGAGTGTGGGATGTTTTTTTATCTGCTTTCTGGAAATTGGGGCGACCTATAATGTGAAAAAAAAATACAATTTTTTTGTAACTCTTTGAAAAACCGGTTGAATAATAGGTTACCATAAATTCGTTTTACCTCGCATCCAAAATTCCTACACTCATCCGAGAATGACTGCGATTTGGAACAAAATGAGACGTCGGAATCCAAAATCCGTTCATCGGTGCGATCCGAAAGTTGCGACAAGTGAAAAATTTTGTGAAAAATCTCACAGCATTTAGATAACTCACACGGCTATGTAAAAATTTGAAATGATAGCTGAGTATACGTACTTCGTAAGGGTTAAATCGATTTCCAATTTGGATCGGCCGTGTCACGGAAAAAAAAATTTAATTTTCGAATTTTTTAGGTGACTCAGTCCCCTTAATCCGGTGAAATCGATTATCCGTTCGAAAAGTATTTTAAATACATTTTCATTTGTACAATTGTTTTTTTTTTTTTTTTTGTCATGTTAATAATTTTTTTTTGTTTAAAACTTGTGGGAAATTATTTTCGAGTGAAAAAATGGATGTTGAATGAATTTTTATTATCAATTTTTTGGGTGTTGAGTGTGAGAGTTTTATTGATGCGTATATATATATATATATATATATATATATATATATATATATATATATATATATATTAGGGTGGTCCTTGGTGGGGGTGTTGACGAGTTTCGACGAGTGCACCCCCCGGTTAGGTTCGAAATGAGTGAATGAAAATATGTGCGAAACCCCAGCACTGTGGTCCAATGAGAAGACGAGGCTGTCAGCTCGTTTTGTTTCCCCATTTGAATAACATGGGATTTTCAGACTGATTCGGTTATTATTTTTTCAAGTTGTCCCTGAGCATGCGAAAAATTCTTTATTCGCACGAATCTATTGTCAATTGGTGTAACTACTCGTACATTTTTTTACAAGACACAAACACAAATAAATTTCAATCGGTGTTGAAATATCGTTTATCCGGTTGTTATCATCGTTCATCGGTTCGCCGTTATCGATAATACACAGGTGAGGTCCTGTAAACAAAATGTACAAGTAGTTATACCCATTGACGATAGATTCGTGTGAATAAAGAATTTTTCCCGTGCTCAGGGACAACTCGAAAAAATAATTATCGAATTAGTCTGAAAATCCCATGTTATTCAAATGGGAGACAAAACGAGCTCACAGCGACGTCTTCTCATTGGACCACAGTGCTGGGGTTTAGCACGTATTTTCATTTATTCATTTCGAAGCTATCTGGGGGGTGCACTTGTCGAAATTCGGCAACATCTCATTAAGGACCACCCTAATATATATATGTACATTAAGAAAAAGATCTCACAGCAATACATTCTCATTCTATTGCATTTAAAAAAAATGTAAAACGCGTGGAAAATATCATTTCCGAAGATAAGGACCTTTAATGTATTTATATATACTACGTATATAAAAAAAAATAGATATGTATATATATGGAGAGAAAGATATCTCACAACTTGTCGAAGATCCAACGCGCATGCGCGTGAGTGTTTGGCAAGAACGTAGACCGGTGGGTTTTATTGCAAAATAACGAATAAAAAGATGCAACGACGTAGACACGACTTTTCAAAAAATCGACAATTTCATAATTTCTCAATTTCTTCATTTCTCTCACCGCGTATCCGCATTACGTGTAATTAGCATTCATTTAATTTTCTTATCTTTATGTTTACACGACGCACCCGATGAAACAAAATTATTGTGCGAAAAAAGAAAAAAAAAAAAGAAATTTAAACGGAAATTAATTCTCGTCGACGAACGTTGAAGATTATAATCGTCTGGAGAATTAAAACACGAATTATAATCGCCGTCTCTGTTATCTCGATGTCATTCGTTGCGTTTGTCGATTAAAAAAAAAAAAACACATTAGACAACGAAAATGCATCCTCAACGGATTTATTCGCGTGCAATTTACATAAATTCAGAGTTCGGTCGCTTTTAATTTTTCTTCGTTCGATATTGATCGTTTTTTTCGAGGGAAAATTTTTTTTTTTCGAATATAATAATTTTATTCATTTATCTTATCATCTTTGTTTCTATTTATTATTTTCGTTCTAAATCTAGAACGTGTTAAAAATTCTCGACGATGAATTAAATAGTTTTCGATAAATATAGTTTAAAAAATAATTTTCAAACAGTTTTTGGACGACAAACGTAATTTTCTAGACGCTGTTAGAAAAAAAATGGAGCATACATTGACAACAATCGGTGGAAAATGTAGAACGTAGTGGAATGTAGAAACATGTGGAATGTAGAAATGTAGAAATACTAGAACGCGTTATTTTTTTTTTCTATTTTTTTTTGTTCACGCTATTAAAATAAATTTGGATCAATGAAAATACGAGCCCAAACAATAATAGAACATTATCGCGTGTCCCGGTTTCACGGTTTGACACGTTGTAATTTGATTCATCCCGACTAATTAATTCGTCGGGCCGTTTTTGTCACAAACGTGTTCACAGTTGATGATAAAAAAAAAAAAAAAAAAAAAAAAAAACGTTTTTGGCTCGCGCGTCGACCGGTTTTTCCGAAGCTACGAACGTGTACGTTAGTTAGCCGGAAGTCCCATTCGTCGTGAACACGATCTCGTCGAACATCTCACACCTAGAACGGAAGTACGAGAACGACGATCGGTGTACCAAGTGACCGGAAGTTTACGTTGTTTCATCGTAAAAAAAATGTTGCAGTTTACTTTCGAGTGAAATAATTTTATGCAAATTAAATAAATCGATGACATCCATGAAAATTTGACATATACATTTTATAATCACACTTAGGGCGATGTATATATGAGCCGTTCCATCAAATATCGGACAAATTTTTTCAGATTTTTTTTTCTCATATTTTGGCAGCTGTCAATTGTAAGTAATTTTTTCATTTATTTCGTTTTCTTTTTTTTTCAAATATTTTTTTCACACGCTCACGCTGTTGAAAAAATCCGTTAAAAATCTGTTTTTCCCGTGAAATCGACTCAGCTTTTCGATGAGAATATCAGTTTTTCATTTCGACTCTCTCAAATCCAATGAAATCGAATTTGAAACGTAAGAAGCTGTTTTTCGGCCGTTTTCCAAATTTTGAAAATTTTTTCAATAATGTTATCGCAAAGCTGAGACAATTTCACGTGATAAACAGATTTTTATTATATTTTTTCAATAGCGTAGGCATGTGAAAAAAATATTTCCATTGAAATCGAATTTGAAACGTAAAAAGCTGTTTTTCGGCCGTTTTCCAAATTTTGAAAAAATTTTCAACACTGTTATCGTAAAGCTGAGACAATTTCACATGATAAACAGATTTTTATTATATTTTTTTAACAGCGTAGACATGTGAAAAAAATAATTGAAAAAAAATGTTCATGTATGTATATATATACATATATATATGTATCCATATATACTGCATCTAATTTTTTTCTTCCTCATCTCTTCTTTTTTATCTTCATTCGGTCACGGAGCAAAACACTGGATTGTGGGTGAGACATGGTCAAAAAAAAAAAAGAAATAAAGAAAAAAAAAGAACTGGGACATCACACTTGGACCACGTGATTCTCCACTCGAAGTTTCAAGGTTTTCATGCCCCCCCCCCCCCCTCCTCATCATTCCGGCCCATTCACGCGCCCTTGCTCTTCATGGGCCAACTACGAACGCCGAATAACCGAATTTCCTTTCTTTCTTACGGACCCCCCGATAATTATATTCCACCCAAAAAAAAAAAAAAAAAAAAAATTCATCGACGAGACAACGAAAAAAATCAAACACAAACGAATCGAGAAAAAAAAAAGAATCGACAGGCGTTTTTGAAATTCATCGATGTGAGCCGAAAGTTTATAAGGTCATGTTGAAAAAAGAAAAAAAAAAAAAATTCGCCTCCAGCGATGTAATATGTTAATTCGAAACCAAACTCGTCGAATCTCGAATAATAATCATAAACGGATTGATTATCATTGTTATTATATCATTCGGATGCGTCCTCGCACGAATTGCAACGCATTTATGTGTTAGGCCCTAAAAAAACCATCGTCATTAATTATTCACATAATCATCACACTTTTTTTTTTTTTTGCATTACTATTTTTGTAAACACACAACACCGTTGATACTATATTGTGAATCTATTTTTACATTTGAATAATTTAATTTAGACGAAAAATCATTTTACGTTTATATCATAATTTTAAAAAATGGATTTTTCCGGTTTATAAATTTTGTGAGTATAGCTCGGATGTAATTTATTCACTTTATTCACTTTATTGAATCATCAGTGTTACATCTTGAGTCAATTAGAGACATCGTTTCATGAAAATCGAGGAATATTATAGAAGTGAAAAGTTTGAGATGAACGAAGTATCTCGATAGTTTTTTTTTTTTTTTGTCGACCACGTCCTTGAATATGATTATTTCCCAACATGACATACATATTATCAAAACGTTTCAGGTCAATCCAGCTGGTTCACAAATTCGAACATTTCGTTCTTTATCTGTCTGTTTTTTTTTTTTAACTTCTTATCGCTTCGATCGAGTGTGATGGAATTAGAAAAAACAAGTTGTGCGATCACTTTTATGATTCACCATATTCGTAAATCGTCGTGTACGACTTTATGTTTCAATCATTCGAAATTTGAATCTTCACGAAAAATTCAATAATATTTATCAAGATTACAACTTTTTTATTTTTCAATTTTTCTGTTTTCTTGTTTTTTTTTTGTTGAATTCGATTTATTTAAAAATTCGTAGAATTCATAATTGTGACTGTGACGTTTTTGGCGAATTTCACGAATTTTCAATCAAATCAAATTAAACAAAGAAAAAAAAAAGAAAAGGAAAATAAAAATTAAGAGTCACGATTGACTCTTCATGTTTTTATTTTATTTTTCTTTTTCTCATTTTTTTGTGTTCCTCCAAGGCCAGAGATTGTAAAAAAAAGGGTGTCGCTGGAAGTTTGAGATAAGCGTGACATCATTGCGCTTGGAACGCCCATAACCCATGCACAACGAGTTCTTTGACGATGGAACAAAGCTTTGCCGGAGCTTCCCAAGTTCGGGAACGATCCACATGGTCGTGGTCGCATTTTCTTTTTCAGTGGAACAACCGAATCGCGTGCTCACGATAATAATTCTGTCCGCGCTAGTTTTCTCGCCACGTGGGGCTACGTTTTTCTTCTTTTTTGTTTTTTTTTTTTTTAATTGCCTCGGCCACACGGAAATGAACGGATATACATAATTATATGTGTGTGTGTGTATATGAGCGATTCCACGTGACTTCAGCCACTAAAAAAAAAAATTTTCCACAAATAATTTTAAAAAATTGAGCTATTTTTTTACAATATATTCACCGAGTGCCGATTTTTTTTGAATTTTTTTGACGGTTTTATCGTTAATTAACGTTTTTTTGTATTTTTCCATTCAAATGGCTGCATCTTTGGCAGGTTTTGACGTATTTACATTTGTAAAAAACAAAAATGTGCGTCTTTTTAAGGCCTTCCAGAAAAAAATTACTTTAGATTCTATTGAGCAAGTTGCACGTCTGTTTCACGGCAGAATATGCAAAAATATTTTTTTTCTAAAAAAATGCATTTTTAATTTTTTTTTTCAAAATTTCCCCAAATTCTGAATACGAAAAAAGAATTTTTGGTATTTTTTATATCGTGGGACCGGCAATCGGTGATGCGTAATTTTACCGATTTCATTAATAGATTTTTTACAGTATTTTCTCTTTCATGGAGGCTTCTGAACTCGCGTAAAGCGACTAGAGCACAGGAAAAAAAAATCAAACTGAAAAAAGTCTATTAATAAAATCGGTAAAATTCCGTGAATATATTGCAAAAAAATAGCTCAATTTTTTAAAATTATTTGTGGACATTTTTTTTTTTTGAGTGGTTGAAGTCACGTGGAATCGCGCATATATATCTTATATAATATATATATGAGCAAAAATGCCAATTATCGAACAACTTTGGGCTTGGCTATCTGGGATTTTAATTATATTTACGCAGCTTAAAGCGCACCTTGAAAAAAACAGATTGATATATTTTTTCAAAGGTTTTTTTTCTATATTTTTGGCAGCTGTCAATCAAGATTTAAAAAAAAAAAAGAATTTTTTTTCAAGTTTTTTTTAACACTCACGATGATGAAAAAAAAATATTAAAAATCTGTTTTTGAAGCGAAATCGTCTCAGTTTTTCGAAAAAGCTATAAGTTTTTCATTCCAACCGGCGGAAATTCATTAAATCCAAATTTGAAACTTAAAAAGCTGTTTTTCGGCGTATTCCCAAATTTCGTAAATTTTTTCAACATTTTTATCGGAAAGCTGAGAAAATTTACGATGAAACACATTTTTTTTGTGTTGAGATCTCTGCAAGTTTTCTCAAAATTGATCAATGAACAAAAATTCAATATAAGAATTTCAAATAATTTTTTTTTTTTTAAGTATTCATTTTCTTTACATTTCACACAATTCAAATGAAAAAGTCGCCCCAAGAATAAAAAAACCTTGTCTTTGTTTCAACACGACCTTATATATGTAGATACATTTTTTTTCAACGCCTCCGCTGTCTTGTCAAAAAAAGAATTGAAGAAACGAAATTAACAAAAAATAAATAAAAGATTGCATCCCATGTGGACGTTTAAAACGAATAGTCACACACACACACACAAACACTCTTACATATATATATATATTATTGTACAAAACGTTTTGTGCGTCACGTGTATTACCGACGTCCTAATTTATTCATAATTCGTCAAAATGACTGTGAGAACATTTAATTGAATACGAACCGCGAGAATCGCGGGATCTCGAATATTTCACACTCTCGTTGGTCGGTGCGTATTTTTATCAATTTTTTTTTTTTTTGGTTTTTTCAGTTATTAAATTGGAGGTCAACCATGTGTCAGCCTGTGTGTGTGTGTGGGTAGTTTTTTTTTGTTTTGGTTCTATTCACATGAAAATCTTGTGTAACTCATCGAGACTATGACGGATGTACTCACGATGGTTCAGAACGACAGGAAATGTACGAATATGCTTGTCACATAGTCGACAAACGTTCAATCCCACTTATCGTTTTAATTTTGTTCGTCAGACCGTAAATAAACACATTTATATAAAAAAAATATATATATATATATATATATATATGTATTTATATATCTATATATATTTTTTATTTATTTAGATAACCACGTGTTGTTTCGTTTGGTAAACGACTATAATGTGATTTTTTTAATTTGTTTTATTGTCATTGTTTTTGTCGTGATGGTGAAAAAGCCATCCATCGACGAGAATTTGATTTATTAATTTTTTTAAATTCAATTTTTAGAAAAAATTTGAGATTTTTTTTTTCGTGACCATGATCGATCCAAATTCAAAATCGATTATACCCTTATGAAATATCTATATTTAGCTATCATTTGAAATTTTTTCATAGCCATACAAAGCATCTGAACGCTGTGAGATTTATCACAAAATTTATTCACCCGTCGCAGCTTTTGAGGAATACGACTCAACGAATTTTCAATTCCGACGTCTCATTTTTTTCGTAACAGTCGATTAGCGAGAGAGAGAAGGTAGGAAACAAACGCGCAACGTTGCCATGTCTAGTGGATCACGACCAACTCCTCATACAAACTGTATTTTCCCGATGTTCATTTGCTTATCATTATCATCACAGTCTCCCGATCTCCACTGTCAAGTGCCCAAAATGTTGTCCGAATATTCAACTTGCAGCTCAAGTGTTTTCATTAAAATCTGACGAGGACTTTTTGCATTGTATCAAATTGAGCGTGATTGTCCATAAGGCTCCGTGTTAAACGTGTGCAAAATAAAACGTGTCGATATATTTTTTCTCGCGCTCCGGAAAGCCATGAAAATTTAACCGAACCTTTTTCTCATCGATACCCATAAGTATATGCCAAGTTTCGTGAAAATCTGACGAGGAACCGTCTTATGGAGGGTGCTCAATAAGCGATGAACAAAGTGGTTGTTACTCATGCGCATTGTAATGAGACGAGGTTTATGCTGCGAGACTTTACGATGCGTCGATGGGTACTTGGCATTCCTTCATCCAGTCGAGCTAGTCAACGATCGAACAGAGGGAATAAGTGTGTGCGTTTCGCGCCAACTCGGGAGATGCAACAAGTCGTAATCACGATCTTACGCGTTTCGCACGTGATCGGTTTACGCGCGTTGAGACGTTATTTAAATTTTTCCGAACGGTAAGCGCGTGTGTGTGCGTGATTGAAATTTGTCGCGGTGCATCAAGCTACGGCGGAAACTATGTAAACCGATAACCGGTGTATTCCGGTTCGATCGTACAAGATGAGATGATGTATATAAAAAAAAAAAAAATTAAAAAAAACGTAAAAGGATTCACGATCGGTCGTGAAACTCAATATTGCAATTAACATGTGTATTGGATCGTGCATCGATCGTGTCTGTGTTCGTACGAGATTGTCAATCTGTAATTAAAATAGTGATAAGTTGCTTTTCGGTCACGTAACTAATGCGATTCATTTTTTATGATTTTATCATTTGTTTTATTTTTCTTTTTGTTAGTTTGTTTGTTTGTTTGTTTGTTTTCTTTTTTTGTCGATGCTTTTGAGAATTCATTCGTGGGACATTTTTTTTTCTCGATGCTTTTGAAAATTAATTTGTGGGACATTTTTTTTTCTCGATGCTTTTGAGGATTAATTTGTGGGATATTTTTTTTTCTCGATGCTTTTGAGGATTAATTTGTGGAACATTTTTTTTTCTCGATGCTTTTGAGAATTTATTTTTTGGATATTTTTTCTCTCTTCTTTTTCTTCGTCGAAGGTTTTTAAAAAATTTGAAATCCAGATGAAAATAAAATGCTCCGTCGAATTTCTATTCCCGTCTAGATTTATATTATCGAATCAAATCGAGCCCAAATGTCGTAGAACCAAAATTCACATCTTTATTGGTTCCTTATAATTAAATTAACAATATTCGTGATGTCGGTTAATCGCATTCGCGAAAATGCATATTCCAGGGTTTTTTTTTCCATCACCCCCATTACGCTCTAATTTTATTTAGGCACATCGGTTTATTTTTCGTTTCTCATTCTCGATATCAAAAAATCTACATTCTACGATAACTAATGATTACATACGTTACAACATGAATCGTGCGATATGAAACGATTTGATGAATTCACGTTCATCCGAATCACGTAGTGATTTACGTACCTAAAATAATTTTTTACTTTTATTTATGTTGGATTTCTTTTTTTTTTCTTTTTTCTTTTTTTTTTTTCGTACATACGCTTTCGAGAAATGTAATTTATAAATATGGTTGAACCGTTATTGAGATTGTCGACGTACAATTCGTGTAATTCTACGTGACAAAGAAAAATTGCGATGTTCCGAATTCACACGACGATAAATTTTGAACGAAAATTCGTGACCCTCGAAAATGTTACCATCCGTTAAAAGCTATCTCGAACGTTTGCATTTCTCATCGTCACTCGCAAACGCAGATACGAATAATTTTCCCATCGATTGTTCAAGGATTACTTATTTATTTTCTTTCGATCATTATAAATACATTTTTTTTTCGCTTATTTTTTATTATATTTCATTCGTTATACTTATCGCTTTTATAATAATTTTTTTTTTTTAAGTTTAAAATTAAAAAAAAAAAGTATACAAAAATGATAAGAACGAGGTTTCGGCTTATTCATTTGAGCATCGACGGTGTGTAAATTGAGTTTGTGTTAAAATTTAAAAAAAACAAACAAACAAACACTCGCTTAAAATATTAATAATAATAGTAATAATAATAATAATAATATTAATAATAATAATGATAATAATAATAATACCTGCTAGGGGCCTTTACGATTCGCTTGTGCCCGCGGAAAAAGTGAATACCTCTTTTTTTGATTGTCCATCGTTTGTTTTTAAGTAGTAAGCTATCGAGTATTAAAAAAAAAAAATAAAACAAAGAAAAAATAAAGAAATACGAGAAACGGAAGTTATTAACTAGGCACTATAAACATATGTACAGAATACTTGATTGACCTTAGGATTAACGCACGCGAGAAATTAGGGCTCCGAGTCGTAAGAGTCGAGGGGGCAAGATTTTTCTTTCGTTTTCGTTTCATTTTTTTGTTTTCGTTTTCGTTTTCCTCAAGATGATTTATCAATTGAGTGCGTTTGTCGAGGAATTTCCTACGACTCGTTGGGATCGTTGGTCCTTTTGTTTTTGTTTTTGTTTTTTTTTTTCTCTTTTTTCTAATCTTTAACAAATTTCATAGTAATTAATAGTATGAAGCGCCCGTGAATCAGGGTGGTACTTGTTTTTTCGAATATTCGTGATGAAAGAAGAGTTTGCGACGAGCCAAATCTTAATTCTATGTTGTGATACTTGGAGACGATGAATTATCGAGTGTCTCTCGCCTTTCCCACCACGTATTATCGGTCACCGAGTGTTTCTCCACAAAAAAAAATCAACTGTAATCTTGATCGGAAGCATCGACGAGCTGCTTTGCGTGTTCCGCGGCGCAATAGGTTACTTTTCGGGCGGCGGCGTGGTGATTTTTCGCTTGAACAGCAGAATGTGCGGTTCTGAAATACATTTTTGATTAATGGGTTTGTCGAACTCGACGATTCGTCGGATAAATTTAAGATTAATTCTTGATAACGAATTATTAGGTGCTAATTTTACTTCGGCACATTATTTTGTTATTCATGCTTAAATTTTTTAAATGTAAGGGTTTAAGCGTTATTAATTAAATTATCGCTTCATCGACTATCACAATTTGTTTCTTTTTAAATCTCGGTGCAACTTCCAATCAAATTCTCTGTTAGAAGAATGAAGATCGAAGTACCCAGAACCAATTATCGAGTTTACTTTCCAACCTTCCTGCTTCACCTATATCGATTCAACAAAAATAAATGACATCAAACGTACCAGGCTGATGAGTCATGTAATGAACCCATCCCTGACTCTGTTGGACGCCCAAGCGTCTCCACTCCTGTTCCGACATCAGATGAGTCTTGGGCACCAATTTTGCCAGGTCGTGCGGCAGTACCACGTGCCTGCGGACGAACAAAGAAAAAAACCAAAAAACCCATAAAACACAACGAATACTCCATCGTCCGACGTCGCACGTTCGCATAGTCTCCTCCGATATCTCTCCGAGCTATCTCAAAGTCGACCGATGCGAGACGATACGCTCATCCCGCTCCGACTTTCATGAATAAGTTTTCAAAATACAATGCGTCGCGATGCGAATAACACGATTCGTCGATGTCGCCATCGTCGACACGAATCATCGATCGATTGACAGTTTTCATTGAATTTTCGCTTGGCCATTTCAATCGCAAGACCCATCCGGTCGATCAAACGTCACAAGGAAAAGAAAAAAGAAGAAAAGAAAGAAAAAGAAGCATGCCGAAGCGACGATTTAAATGGCCGCGACATCTGCGCGTGCCCGGACAAAGGTTATGAACGAAACTTCGTGAAGAATCTATCACGAAGCGCATGTCGAAAACCATCACAAAGACCGTTATCGTAAACCGCGACGAAAAAAAAAAAAAAAAAAAAAAAAAAAATTACAATAATTTATCGTTAACACGATAATATATAAATATATTTTTTTAACAAAATACGTCGCGCCTGCGTAATACGCCAAAACAAAAGACGAACGAGTTTGAAAAAATGAAAAATAACAACAAAAAAATAGATCAAGCACCGGAACGTGAAAAAAAACGTTATTATAACCACCAACACACAAACCTGTACTCGAATTTGTCATCGTAGTACTTATCCGAGTAGTGTATACCATTCGCCGACATCGTTGTGACCAAATCCTCGACGTATCACCGATAATCAATCACACCAGAGCCACGGACTAAAAATTATCCACCGGCTTTTATCCGAACCGTAAAAATACGTTGACAATTTTTTTCCTTTCTTTCTTTCTTTTTTTTTTTACGTTTGTCTGTCGAAAATTTATTTCGCTCGCGCGAACGGCGTATATAGAGGGCCGGGTGCTCGTACGATTTGAAAGTTAACGGATGTGCGACGAGGGTGCAGAGTGGGGATACTGTCGGAGTCATTGAGCAACTGTGAGAAAAATATGAATATCGAAAATAATGTAATTTCTATGTTCATACAATAATGAAGCATTTGAAAAATGTTTTTTCATCGAAAAAGTTGATTTCGCGATATCGCGATGCGATATAATTCGCGTTTTGGAAATTTGATTACCGGTAATGAAAGATTGCGACATCGTGCTGTCTCACTCGCTCTCATGGCGAATACGGCAGACACGTTTTACGTCGAAATTAATTTCGTTGCGATTTTAAAAGCTCATTTGATTATATTGACGATGGAACAGCTGTGAGGCATCATCCAAGATGGCGGGTTGTAACGTTCGAATGTTTGTGAGGCTTTGAGGTTAAGTCGTAACATGAACGTTAGGGTGTTTTTTATTCCATTTTCTTGATTCTTTGCGTGATTAATCGTGACGAATTTGGGTGAAATACGATGGAACGATATTCACGAAGAGATGATTATGATAAATCACGATCGAAAAACGATCATCGCGGTCGCGATGAATCGTCGAAGAGCAACAGACGCGACAAGGTTAGGGACGGTGATTCCGGTCGTTCGAAAAGCGATCGAAAATCATCGAGGAAACACAAAGAGTCGAAGAAAAAATCCAAACGCAAAGATTCGACGAGTTCCGGGCGTAAAAAAACGTCCAAACACAAGAGACGTCAAAGGTCAGTTGCATCCAATGCTTAACCCCTAAAATCATGCTCCTGACTGCGTCTTTGTTGGCAGCGATTTGAAATAACAAAATGTTCGAATTTGCAGATCATCGTCTTCGGCGTCTTCCTCGTCGTCCGAATCCTCAAACTCGTCAACCAATTCCACAAAGTTGTTGGAAAAATTGCAAAAACAGAGACAGAAGCAGATCGAAGAGCGTCTGCGACAGAAGGACGTTCTGAAGGCGACCGAAACGCCCGAAGAGAAGAGACTGCGTCGTTTGAAGAAGAAAGAAGCCAAAGAGCGCAAGAGAAAGGAGCGAATGGGTTGGGACAACGATTATTTGCACTACACGAACACGGACAATCCGTTCGGCGACGGAAATCTCTTGTCCACCTTCGTGTGGACGAAAAAATTGGAGAAGGAGGGTCTGGTGGGGGTGAGCCGCGAAGAATTGGAACGAAGAAACAAGTACAAGCAGGAGGAGAACAAGAGAGAGTTGGAAAAAGTGAAGAAACGCAGACAGGAGCGAGAGATGGAGAGACAGCAACGCGAGGAGGAGATGACGATGTTGCAACGCGGCAAAGAGGCGGCGCAGTTGGAGCTTTGGGCGCGTCAGGAGGATCAATTTCATTTGGAACAAGCGCGTTTGAGATCGAGGATAAGAATTCAGGACGGCAGAGCCAAACCCATAGATCTTCTGGCCAAATACATAAGCGCCGAGGAGGAAGTCGACGCCGTCGAGATGCACGAACCTTACACTTATCTCAGAGGTTTGAACGTCAAGGATTTGGAGGATCTCATAGAAGACATAAACGTTTACAAAGAATTGGAACGCGGTAAAAATCTCGATTACTGGAACGACATAACTGTCATAGTCGAGGACGAACTTCACAAATTGAGAAAACTCGAGAGAACCGAATACGAAGTTGGTAAGAAAATAATATTTATCATTCAATCGCATTAAAAAAAAATATTCAATACCATCTATTTCCCATATTTACCATCTACGAAGGATTGAAAAATAATTTCATTCGCAAAATTTCAGCCGTAGGTCGTCGAGAAGGTATTCACGAATCAGTCGCGAAAGACGTAACGGCTATTTTCAAAGGCAAAACCGCTGCACAGTTGGACGCCCTCAAATCACAAATCGAAGACAAAATAACCGGCAAACCCGAGGGTGTGGATATTGGCTACTGGGAGAGTCTGTTGTCACAATTAAAAGGTATATTCTAATTTATAAAAAAAAAAAAAAAAACCATCGCTTCTGTTTATTTCTTCACGATAATTTTATTCGAGAAATGAATCAAAACCTTCGCTTATATTTTACAGCACACATGGCAAGGGCTCGATTGCGCGATCGTCATCAAGAAAATCTGCGAAAGAAGTTGGAGGTCCTGATCGCTGAGCAGGGCGTCGAAAGAAGCGAGAGCGAAGCCGACGGCGAGGAAAACTCAACCGACAAAGCACCCGACGAACCCGGAACAAGTACCGCACGTGAAAAGAACGAAGACAGTGACTCCGAGTACGTTGAATATATTAAAAAAAAAAAAAACTAAAAAATAAAATTCCAGTACAATATTTCGATTAAAAAAAAAAAAGTATCTTATTTTATTATTTTGTTTGTTTCAGCGGTGACCGGGAAAGCGCAAACGTCGCGGACGAGATGATTTCGGAATCCTGTCGGGCCTACGAAGCCGGTGGTTATTCACCGAAATACATGACGCAGTCGCAACTCGAACCCGGAACGATCGTCACACTGGACGAGGACGACGCGAGACGTTTGGAATACACGAGACATCAAGTTCTTCGAACGGGTGGAAAGGTGCAAACATCGTTGTCCGCCGAGGAACAAGCGATGGATCGGGAAGCCCGAAAGAACATGGGAACCGACGAGGCGCAATTCAGCGTCGAATCATCGTTGGAGGCGCAAATTTATCTGTGGTCCGATAAATACAGACCTCGAAAACCCCGTTATTTCAATCGCGTACACACGGGTTTCGAGTGGAACAAGTACAATCAGACGCATTACGACATGGACAATCCACCACCGAAAATCGTTCAGGGTTACAAATTCAATATTTTTTATCCGGATCTCATCGACAAGGGCACAACTCCGGAATATTTTTTGGTAAGCACATTCGTACGTGGCTTTTGGTACTAATTATGAAAAAACAATTTTTAGGGTTTCGTGGAAGTCTAGGAATTTTTTATGGTTTCGGTCCGTTAATTCGCATTCTTGAATTTGTGTACCGATCGAGATGAAATTTGGTACACAGACGTGGATCGATGACCCAAAAACGGAAATGATAACGTTGAGGAAAAAAAATTGTTTGACTTTCTCCCACAGATTAAAATTTGAACTCGAATTTTTTTTTTTTTTTTGGTCACCCCCATCGAGTGGGGTGTCTTTTGATAGATCTCCTCGAATACGATTTAAAATGTTTCTAGACCTTTTCCATTTCAACCCTTCAGTCGCGAGATAATCGCCTTCGAAGTCGTCATCAGAGTGCCCCCCCCCCTCCACCTCTAATTTCTAAACTGACGATTCAAAAAATCTGAAAACATTACAGAATGTAGTTTTCAATTAGTACATTCAATGAAAATTGCAACGAACACTTTAGCCAAAATAGTTTACGAAAAATATAAATATAACTCTTTTTTTTTTAATACAAACTAATTTGTCAAATTGAAATTACTTTTATCGCGTATCTTAAAACATTTTGAAAAAAATATCTCAAGGTTGAATAAAACATGCTGAATATCCAGATTTCTATTAGACATATAAAATCGTATTCAAAAGTCACGGAAAATAATAAAAAACATAGTTTTTACTACGAGGAAGCAAAAGTTTGGGGTAATTGTTTGAGTATGTTTTTATTTTTATTTTTCCAGACTCCCTGCGGCGACAACAAAGATTTCGCCAATTTGCGTTTTCACGCCGGACCCCCTTACGAGGACATCGCGTTCAAGATCGTAAATCGCGAGTGGGAATATTCTTACAAACGTGGATTTCGTTGTCAATTTCACAACAACATATTTCAATTGTGGTTTCACTTCAAGAGATATCGTTATCGCCGATGAATCGTCGCGATATTATTCCATTCGCGTGTTTCACGTTTATGGACAACGCTCACGTGTGTACAATTTTGTAAATATACATATTTGCATTGAAATAACAATTTTTTTGAAAAAAAAAAAAAAAAATGCAATACCGTTTCTTTTTCACGAGTGAGCGAGAAATTGTTTTTTTGAAGTGAAACTTCTTTAGCGAGGGTCTGGGATTTTCAGAGCGTTACGAAAATTACGATCCCGTGAGGGGAATAGGCCGATACGTGGTGGGGGGAACGGCGAGACTGGGGAGTCGGACCCGGCAGCGACACCGCTTGCACGCGGCAAGGCATGGAGGGAGGTGGCATGACGCGTTAGTATCTGGCAGTAGGCATAAACAGTGGGGAGGCGGGGGGGGGGGGGCAGAAGAGAGTGGCACAGGTCCCTAGATGTGGACGAGCCAACCCAGGCAAAAAAAAAAATAAACAGGGGGGCAAACGGGTGGCTCTGCTGAGCATACTCTGTCTCACTCGCACACTAGTCGCACACTAGTGTGTGTGAGAGAGAGATAGCTCTTTCTCTCTCTCACACTAGCGCCCAGTGACGTCACGAATCAGCCTCGATGGCATAAGTACGACATGTTACAGGGTACTTGATTTATTTTGGAAATAAAACAATATTTATGTATTTATTACATACATATTTGTTATATCCAATTCCACATATATGTACTAGATTAGAACTTCTCATTTTCGATGAATAGTCAATATGAATGTACTTGAAATACCCAATAAATATTTATCATTGAGAATACAATTGAACACTATAACTTTTCTGTTTCAATAACACAAACTAAAGAACATTGCAATAAAACAAGAGATCATTGACAAGTAAAGATTGAGTCCGACTGACAAGGAGAGCGACGGAAATCCGCTGAAGTTATGGCACTTTCAAACGGCGATCGCGGGTCGGTGGATAGCGTACTAGACAGGTATTCATGAGAACGCGGGTTCAAGACCCAAACAGATGACATTTTTTTTCCTTCAAATCTTTTTCAGCGCCTATACCCCCAAATCACGCTGACATGAGAATGTTTATATTGAATGAACTTTTGTATACAAAAATAAAGAGTGTAATGTAAGAAATTTGCTTATTTTATATTTTCCCTTAATTCTAACTAACTTACAGTACAAAAATAATAGTTAAATTTATGGCGTTCATTCTTTTTTATTGCACTTTAGTAAAACGTTTTTTTTCCTTGCTTTTACGATGAATATCATCCGGGCTCCGGCGGAACTTTGGAGCAAGATTGAAAGGTTACGTGATTGTACGAAAAACTAAAGTGCGATATAAAAAAAAGAATGAACGCCATAAAAATGTAACTATTATTTTTGTACTGTAAGTTAGTTAGAATTAAGGAAAAATATAAAATAAGCAAATTTCTTACATTGCACTTTTAATTTTTGTATAAAAAAGTTCATTCAATATAAAACATTCTCATGTAAGAGTGATTTGGGTATAGGTGCTGACGAGATTTGAAGAAAAATACACACCTGCTGGTGCAGCATTGCTGAAAAAGGACTGGGGGAGTTTACCCATGATAATGAGCGGAGACTTCAATGTCAACTTTGCCAAGTTAGAGAGTCAACCTCTCATCGACTTTTTGGAAGGAGAATTGAATTTGAAAATCAATAGTAGTCTTAGTACTCCAACAACCAGGTCGGGTACAACGATTGATGCTGTATTCAGCAAGCATTTGACGAATATCAAGTCACAGACATTTGTGTCCTATTTTAGTGATCACAAACCAATTGTGACAATGATAAAGCCCGATAGTTAGAATGGAGACATGGAAATCGAATCATAAAAATCAGGGTAGAATTTCCGTAAATCACGAGAATTATTTTTAAATATAATCACAAATTTTGTATAAGTCATATTTGAAATGCAGAACTCAATGATCAATACTAAATCTTCGAGAGTTGTAAATGCAAAAATTCGCTAATCAATCATGGATTAATGTCATTTCCATATATTTTTCAATGTAATCACCAATTCATGTAAAATATATATCCACAAAAATGAATCCTAAATTATCTTTTTTTAATTCATTTAAGATCATACCTGCATCCTATACTCATAAAATATGGGGAATTATGTACACTACTAACAGGCGCGAAGTTTCACTTCGGTCGCGCGTGGTTTCCACGCACACCATTTTTTTCTTTTCTTCGTAGTTTCGTAATTTTTAACTTTCGTTTGCGGATTAGCCGTAGTCGTTTTAACGTGTCGTTCGATTACGCCACGAGACCCGCATTTTCAATTGGAAATTTAAACCTCCGGAAATAAACACATTCGCGATAGCCCATGGCTATTGCAAAACTCACATCGATAACGAAAATTTCTATTTATTCCTTTCGTTACCAAAAAAAAAAATGTATTCTCGCAAAAAAAAATTTATTTCTTTACTATGATCAACAAATATTGCAGAATTGTTGTGTTTTTGAAGAGGAAACACATTATTTCGCGTGGCTGTGCAATAATTGTTTGCCAAATAAATTTTCATTCGTTTTGAAAATAATTCAAATCGATTATCTGAATTATTTCCAAAAATGAATGAAAATAAAAATATTTGCTATCTAAAAAAAAAATCGGTAATTAAGGATTCCATCGAACTCTTGAACGAAGAGTCAAAAGTAAAAGTCTGAAGAGTGTAGAAATGAAGATTTGGTCGTAATCGCCAAATATTTGAAAAAAAAATTTTTTTTTTTTTAATTGGTACATAAAATTATTCGTTGTGTGCGTGATCGAACCGTGACGCATTATCGTTCACGAGGGGGTGAACACTGCCACATGCAAACTACTACGACCAGACGTGAATTTCCGTATCGTACAGACCAACCGTGAAACACCTCGGACTGTCCAATCGTGTCGTGTGACGGGCTCGATCGATTTTCACCGCCACCTGATCCTCACACAATCGACCGCAGGGGGCGAAAACGCAAAGTATATTGTACTCAATGCCGGGAGAGTCAACGCGACTGGTGGTACAGTTTAGTTTAGTAGATAGACCCCAGAGCCAATGGCAAGGTAAACCCCCGGACGTATCGTCCTCAGTGCACTGCGTACCCGCGTTGCTCCGAAGTCGTGACGAAAAAAAAATGTATCGTTCTCAAATTTACCGCAAATAAAAAATTTTAAAAATCATCAACGAAACGTCTTAGTTAAAGCGTTTTGGATTAAAAAAAAATATTCCAGTGAAAATTTTGTATTGATAAATGAAATTGGGAATAAAAAAAACTAATCAGAACAATTCTGCTAGATCAACAATTTTTAGCGATAAATAAAATTGGGAATAAAAAAATGAATTGTAAAAATTCGTCTGAATCAAAATTTTATTGATAAATAAAATTGGGAATAAAAAAAATGAAAACTTACAATTTTTCCAAATTAAAATTTTTATTGATGAATAAATTGGAAATAAATAAGTGAAAACCTAAAATTCTTCCAAATTGAAATTTTTATTGATAAATAAAATTGGGAAAAAAAATGGAAGACTGAAATTCTTCTAGATTAAAATTTCTATTGATAAATAAAATTAGAAATAAAAAACTGAATCATAACATTTATTTTGAATAAAAATTTTACGAATAAATAAAATTGGAAATACAAAAATAAAACCTAAAATTCTTCTGAATAAAATTTTTATTGATAAATAAAATTGGCAATAACAAAAATAAAAAACGACTTTGAATATTTTTCGTTTAATAGTTGTGAGTTTTAATTGATTTTTTTTTTAAATCGGGGGAATTCAATTTAATTGCGCAATTTTTTGCAGTTTTTGTAAATTATTGGTGAATCACGACGAATGTGAGTTAGTGTGAGTGCATCGGAGTGCGAATCGCGTCTTAGCAAGCACCGACAGACACGGGTTGGAATAAAACGTTTGTCTATTTTTTCTTTTTTTTTTCTAAATAAACATTTTTTTTGCGAAAATTGTTGGGGGAAAAAAAAGTTGGGTTCTGTGTGGTTATCCATCAGTCGTCGTCGTATCGTGAAATATGTGGGGAATGGTTTGAGTGCTCGCCCGTGTCGCGTGCATCGAACGAACGTCTAGCCATGCCGAAAGACTCGATAAACATTGCGGCAAGGGCGGTTATGATTAACCGCGAAGGCTGACACAACGAGTTTGTGCTTTGACACAATCATGAAGTTCACGAAAATCAAATAATTTTGAAATTAAAAAAAATAAAAATTAAAAAAAAACCATTTTCATCATCAACGAACAAATAAAATTCGAACGAAATTTTCGTACGTATCGCAATGTAATTTGCATTAATTTGACCGCACGAGTGTTTAATTGTTTTTGTCGATACCACGATAATTGATATTTGTTTCAATTGAAAATTGAAAAGACAAAAAAAAAAACGGGGAAGAAAAGAAAGAACAAAAAAAATTGTTATGAAGTGGAAGCGAGTACCGACGGAATTTCTTCCCGAGAAGACGTTTCTCATTATCAAGGATGATCTACGATCATTGCAAGGTAAATAAAAACAAGTTTTTAGAGTAATCTTAATGATTTTTTATTTTAAAGCTGGCAGATTATTTTCGATATTTTGTTTTTAGGGATCAAATTTTTATTTTTAAAAATTGTTTGATGATAATGAAATTATTAAAAATCTATTTAGGGTCAAAGTTAGAATCAAAAAATGATTCTTTCTAATAAGGATCATGCTAATACATTTGAAAAATGGAAAAAAAAATAGTGGAAACGTTTCTTATAGATAATTTAATTCCCTAAACAATTGTTCTCAAGTTTTTTTTTTACAAATCTGCATATTTCACGAGATGTTCCCAATAAACTGCAACTTTATCTAAAAAAAAAATTAACCATGATCCACCAGAGACTTTCGTTATAGAGAATTCAATTCTCTCCAACATGTATCCCCACATTTTTCTCGTGGAACGACGAGTTTAGCCGTGAAACCCGTTCGAAGTGGAATTTTCGTCGAAAATCGTTTTAAAATGCTCGTCTTTTCGATATCAAATTTTTCGACTCGAAGCTCCAATACTTTTTGAAGTAAATTCAATTCCCTGGAGAACGATATCCAGTGGATTCGGTTTTCAATCGTTTTTATTGGCCAACGCATCAAAAGAAGCGAAAAATTTATTCTTCCCATATTATTTGAACAATTAAAGGAAGGAAAAAAGTTTTTTTTTCAAGGTTCCTTGAGAACCTTAAAAAAAAAAAAAACATTTTTGACCGTGCTCTTCAGGAGAATTTTTCTCAGGCCCACCACCAACTTTTCCGACCTTTGGTCGCAATAAAAAAAAATGAATTGTCCTTTTTTTTGACACAATTGAATTCTTTAATTAATATTTCCTTTTTTTTTTTATTTGTTTAAAATACAGCAAATTCAAATTCCACGAGAAGACCGAAACCAAAATCCGCAGCGGACACGGGAACCTGGCCGCCGAAATTGAAGAGCAATAATCATCATCATCATCGTCAAGCTTACGGGAACGTCGATCGTCCGAACACCGCGAATCTGGAAAAACCGAGCGTGTTGGATCCGAGATTGTTGAAAAAATTGGACATGTCCCTGGTGAGCAAAGAATTGCTTTGCCACTCGATGACGCGAATTCAACTGGGCGGGAACAAGAGTCGTGCGAGTGGAAGCAGTCGAAGTTGCGGCACGAGCGTCGTGTCTGACAGTTCAAGGCGTCGTCAAAGCGAACCAGCGAGCGAAAAGTCGAGCCCGTTGCCATCGGGCATACCGGTCAGACATCAGACCCCTCAGTTCGTCGACGACGATCACGACAGAAGCGCGATATCGTTGCCCGTTTGTCAAACCAATCAAACCACGAAGATTCGAAATTACGAACAAACGACGAGCTTTGCGGAAACTTTGAACGCTCGCGCGGATTTGTCGACGGAAATCATGAAACGCAATACGGGATCTCGGCTTCAAAATGGACGAGGACACGAATCTCAGGAAAACGGTGGGAACCTTTTCTATCGACAATTTGATTCTCTTTAAAATTGTTGTCGTGGTCTTTTTCCGAAATCTTTATATTTTTAGAGTTATTGACAAAAAACTGAAACCTCGAGGAGTTCGAAAATCGCGATTTTGACGATTTTTGAAAATACTTTTCTAGACGCGTTGAAAAAAAAAATGATGCGTGTATTGATAACATTTTTGTTTACAGATCATTTACGCACATGTTTGAGTATATGTGAAATAATTGAAGATCAGAAATATCAACAAATGGCCGAGATATTACACGATAAAGCAAAGTATATTTGTTTTTTTTTGTTCTTGCGTTGTTGGTGATAGTTCTCGGCATCGATGCGGGTGACTGAAAATAAAAATAAACATATTTGTAATTGCATGATGCATGTGTCTTCAGTGTGAACCAACAATAATATAAAAAAAAATTATTAGAACAAAAATTCTAAACTTAACATTTTCTTTGCTCAATTTTTCGTTGGAATTTTATTTTTTTATATTCTTTTTGTGTCATTGAAATTTCGTTTCTGTGGTTCACACGATGGGTGATGATACCTGAGAATATGTTGTAAGAATTTCAAAGCGATCTGAACCTTCGTTCAAAAGTTAGAACTTTCACCATCAACGCCTACGCAAAAAAAAAAAAGTACATTGCTTTATCATTCAATATTTCCGTCATTTTTTTTAACCGCGTCTAGAAAAGTACCTTCTAAAAAAATTAACCACGATCATGATTCGGCCCTTGTTTTTATCATTTTTTCCCTAAAAAATAAAAAAAAATATATCTTCGTTTAACGTCACAAAAAAACAAACTTTTTACGAGGCGGACGCTAAATTTCCATTTTCAACGATCACCCTAAAATTCGCATCTTATTTATTTTCTTCCTTCATTCGTTCACAAACAGCCAATGGAAATTCATCGAAAAAACGTTCGTCGGATGTGAAAAAATTGGACGACAACAACAATCGTAACAACAATGGCAATAATGTTGGAAGCACGAGCAGTAGCAAAGTATCGTCGTTGTCGATCGTCCGAAGAAACAAAAATTCGAAAATCGGAGTATCGACGGAGATCGAAGTTTTCACGGGTTCGACGATGAAGATAATGGCACCGGAACCATGCAAAACTTGCGGCAGACCCGATCAGCCCGAACGTTTTCACAGTCATCCGAAAGGATCGGCGTTGATGAGCAAGAAGGAGATCGTCAAGGAAAATCCTTCGGTCAATGGGAAAAATAAGACGACCGTGCCCAAGGGCATTCAAAAACCCGTTGCCATTAATTTTCGCAGCGAGAAGACCAAGACGAGAGCGAAGGAAGACGCGGATTCGCTTATGGGAAAAACTAATGATAATTTGGGGTGCGACGACGAGGATGGAAAAACGCGAAAGGGTCAATTGCGAACGGAAACTGCTAAGAGAGGACCGAGAACCGTCACTTGTTACATTTGCGCCAGGGAATTTGGAACTGCGAGTTTTCCCATTCACGAACCGAAGTGCATGCAGGTAAGATCTTTTTTTTTAAACTATTTTTTTGTTTTTTATTCATTGATTTTTTTTACCTTAACTTTATTTTGTTTTATTTTGTTTTATTTTGTTTTATTTTGTTTTATTTTGTTTTATTTTGTTTTATTTTGTTTTATTTTGTTTTATTTTGTTTCATTTTATTTTATTTTATTTTAATTTGTTTTGTTTTATTTTGTTTTATTTTGTTTTATTTTGTTTTATTTTAGTTTTCGTTATATGATATTTTTAACGTGCTTTGACTATGTCGACCTTGTTATAGTTGTAATTTCGTGAGATTATTTTCCTTTCTTGGTTCGAGAGTCAAAATTTACTTTATTTCATTTTATTTTATTTTATTTTATCTTATTTTATTTTGTGGGAACATGAGATTAACGATAAACATTTTTCATGACTATTCATGCATCTTGGTCGAGCTTTTCGTTAACGAATCGTTAAAAAATTGTTTTAACTCTATTCTATAATTGACTAACTGTAATATATTCAATATAGTTCAAAAACTCATGAAAAAAAATGCATAGATATTCTGACTGAACATTCTGCTCTACGATAAACGATAAATCATAACAATCATAACGATAAACTGCAGCAATAATTAAACTAACTCGGGATAAAATCGTTTGAAAACAATATTTCATGACGCAAAAAAAAAAAAAAAAAAAAACGAAATTTGACGAGGCTAAGCTTCAATTCAAGCTCAAGAGTTTGAATAACCTTCGGGAATAAAATAGTTGCAATATAATTATTATTTTTTTAAGCCCTAACGTCTAAAGCTTGAAATTTTGGACTGCCTCCATTAAAAACCCTTTTTTTTTCAGAAATGGGGTCAAAATTAAAAATAGTAGTTTAAAGATTTATTCGTTTGACGAATTGTCGTTTGAAAAATGAATTGTTCTTAGTATTTGGTTATATCGATGATTCATAATATGTCGATGATAAAATTGTTTTGTTATTTTTGATTCGACGATCCGTGAAATAGATTCTGTGGGCCCCCCCTCGACAGACTTCCGGGGTCCCTGTCTCGTAATGTAATTGCTTGCTCGTTGACCGTGAGTCATTCGGATATAACTATTGCACAAAGCGAATCGCTCGCTACGTAAATTTTTATTTGCGAACGAAATTGGTGATTATCATTGTGTCATTTTTTTTGTTTCTTTTTCTTTTTTCACGTTCTATATCGCTTATACAATCTATCGCTCGATATCGAAACCCACTTGTGCGATAACTATATAGATACTCGGACGACACATCGATGACGAGCACTTGTGTTTGACCTCGACTTTGGCTCGCCATTTGCCGACCGGCCACGCGTGCACACGGTGATCAATAATTTGCCTCGTCCCTCCTGTCAGGATTTCATATCTTGATTGCGTTTAACTTTAACCGCGACTTTCCCATCGTCACTGCCAATGAAAAGAAAATAAATATCCAATAAAACAAAGCGAAAACCAATGTTTATGAATTTGTATGAAAAAATTAATTTTAAATTACAGTTCTTGAATTGTTTTCTCAAAAAATGTAATATCCTTTAGACCAAATATTTTTTATACGATAAAGAAATTAATTTGGTTTTTTTTCTTTGAATATCAAAACACGAAAAATTTACAAACCCTTTTTAATTATTAATCAGAATTGTGGATAAATTGGACCATCGGGCTATTTTTTTTTTCTGATAGTAGATTATTTCGAGAGTATCCAGCTAAATTTTCCAGATCAAAATACTAAAAAATGAGAAAGTTTCGAATTTTCGAAATAAAAATCGTCAATCTTGCGTTTTTTTTTATCTTCAAAATTTTTTTTCCGAAGTAAAAATCAAATTTGAACCAAATACACTCTGGCACCTCTTGAACGAAGTATCAAAGAATGTATGAGAATTTTTTGCAGAAAAAAAATTGAACATTTGTCGGTCGCAGGAAGCTTTTTTGTGTTTGGGGTCGAAAAAGACCCCGGTGCGTCTACCCACCGGCTGATAATCACCGTTCAGCATTTGATCATTCGTTTGTTGATGTTCGCAGAAGTGGGAAAGAGAGAACAACGAATTGCCCGCATCGCAAAGACGTCCAGTGCCACAGAGACCCATAGTACCTGTGGATCATTACGACTGGAACACCGCAGCTTGGGAACAGAGTCAGGTAACTTGTAACGCAATATGTTGAAGCAATCTCGTACACGGTATCGCATTCACGCACACCTGTGTTGTATAAAACCCGTAAGGTATAGTGACTATTAAGGTTTCTGCATTGGAATCAAGTGCCTCAACCGCAGAATCAACAGATTCACATTTGCATAATTATGCATATATGCTGAGAATGCAATTTAACATGGAGTTTTATAATCGTAACTCGAGCACGATGTACTAGTCCGAATTTAAATAATTTTTGGAGCATCTTAATGAAGCATCTCGAGGCTCTTTCGATATACAATGTTTCGAACATAATCTGGGGTAACTTGTTGCCCCACGAGTGTTTTAGTCTCCCATTTTTTTTCTAATCACTCGAGACACTTCTGACAAGCATCATTCTTTTCTTCGGACAATTAGAAACATTTTGGTGCCATTATTTTTTCGATTTGGAGTATTTTGTCCAGTGGAAAGTTTATTTGGAAGGATGAAAAAGTTCGCTGGAAAATTGAAAAATATGCAATTTTGAACAAAAATTCGGCATTTTTGATGAAATTGATGGAATTGAAAAATTTCAACGCTATTGTGAAGAGAATGTGGTGATCTGATGGGGAAAAAATAGAGAATATGCCTGCGTTTCGAAAAGTATATTTATTTGAGAGAATGAAAGTAGCCATTCGTTGGAAATTGAAAATAAAACGAATGAATGAGATAATCTAGTTTTTTATCATCTAAAATGTTATAAATCCAATAAAAAAACGTTCTTTATGCTCCATGAAATACGAATGAACATTATTAATATACAAAATCATTTTCATTATAACTTTTTTTTCATGAAAACAAATCAAAATGATCGATTTTCACAAAAAAATTCCAAACTTTCTCATTTTTCATTATTTCGATCTAAAAAATTGAACTGAACACTATCGAAACACTCTACTTCCAGAAAAAGATAGCCTGAAAGTCTCTCAGCTCTTGAAGAAAAAGTTATTATTCGGAGAAGTGGGGAAAAAGTGTCTCGAATTGGGGTTGATTTTTCTTGGGGTAATTCGGACCCCAGTGGGCTTGGCTGAGGGTCAATTAGCGACTTGAGGTGACTAATGCATCGTGTATTCGTAGTCCAGACTATGACACGATTATTCGAGTTCGAGTAAATAATTGCTGGACGGAATAAAAGTGCTGAGGGTGTCGTGGGGGGGCGTAGGCTAGCGATGCAAAACTTCATGACCAGGTGGCTCGTGTGATCGATAATATATCGTGGCAAAAGGTTTACACACTGTTATCCACGGAAATAACACCGATGAAAATCATTTATTCACCAATGTCAAATCGTTTTCGATTTATACACAAACTATTGGAAACTCTTGAAACACAAATCTATTTTTTTTCCCTTCGATCCTCAAAGAGATAAAAAAATATTGTATGTAATTCAATTTTGTCGAAAACGTGTGAATTTTTTTTGTCAAAAGTTTAACAATGCAACGGTAAAGTTTTGTTTTTCTGGTGTGTAAGAACGTTCCATTAATATTTTGATTATTACCTAGAATTCGTGATGTGTTGCAACTCCAAGTTTTGTGTCCTACATAGCGTTAACTGTGCTCCATATCTTTTGGTTCTAAACACGCCATGGCCTTCGCTGATATTTCTTTCTTACGAAAAAAAAAAAAAAAAATAAACGACGTCTCGTTAATTTGCCATTCGACCCAGTCTTGAAAATAATTAATTAAGATACAGCAATTTTAGTGAAAGAATTCGGCTTGAAGATTTTTTTTTTACGATTTTTTTTAACATATTAAAAATTCTCTTTTGGCTACTACGAAAATTTGTGCTTGAAGAAAAAGGTTTGAAATATGGTTAGAATTTTTTAGAATTATTTCGTTGATTGCAACATTTTTTTATTGCAATTCAAAGTTGCTGTTTTAGTGAAAAAATTTGTTTTTATAAATATTTTTTCTAAAGATTTTTTTTTAAGCATATAAAAAATTGTATTTCGGATATTACAAAATCTTGTACTCGTAGAAAAAGGTTTGAAATATGGTTACAATTTTTTTTAGAATCATTTCGTTGATTGCAACATTTTTCATTGCAATTTAAATTTGCTGCTTTAGTGAAAAAAATTAGTTTTTATGAATATTTTTGTTCAAAGATTTTTTTTAGCATGTATGTAAATTGTATTTTGGATATTACAAAATCTTGTACTCGTAGAAAAAGGTTTGAAATATGATTAGAATTTTTTAACAATTAATTTGTTGATTTTAACATTTTTTATTGCAATTCAAAGTTGGTAAAATAAATTAAATAAAGCAAATAATACGAATAAATAAAACAAATAAAATAAATCTTATTTTATTACAAATCTACTATTATTATTCATTACAGGCTCAACTGGTACCCTGTTGGAAATGCGGCCGAACATTTTTGCCCGACAGGCTGGAGATTCACGAGCGCAGTTGCAAAGCAACGCGAAAAATCTCGTCGCAAAATTCATCGCCGTCCGATAAAACGAAAAAACCCGATAATTCGGCTACCGGATTGACTACGGTGACGTGTGAAACTTGCGGTCGTAATTTCGGTGCGCGAAGCATCAAATTGCACGAGCCCCAATGTCAAAAAAAGTGGCAAGCCGCGAACGAGGCTTTGCCGATGGGTCAGCGTAAGAAAGATTTTTCAAAGCGCGAAAAATCGGCCGATCCATCGAAACAGGAACGCGAACGAACGAACGAAGCAACGAGGGTGAGTCGTCGAGGTCGAAGATGCAAAACTCGTTCGTAAATTCCGTCATCCCAACGTCATTTGTCAACCGGATCATCGTTTCTTTTTTTTTTTTTTATACGTGCATCGCATCAAGATTGTTTTTCGTCATGTCGTCATCAATGTAAATCGTTGTTTCGTAATTATGTTCACGATCATTGTCATAAAAATAGATTTATACGTCGGTGAAAAATAAAGTCACTTGTAACATCTACCACAAGATTCTCATCATCGTTTTTTTTTTTTCACTCGTTTCTTCGTTATAGACAATAAATGGTCATTCATCGAATTTTGTCACTTCTACAAATTAATTTGAGGGAGCTGAGTCGACTAAAAAATTTGAATTTTTATTTTCTTCGTGACACGATCAATCCAAATTTAAAATCGAATCGTACATTTTTTTTCACAATCACAATCCAATTATTATTTATTCATTTATTTTTATATATATATATATTTGGATTTAATTTGAATATTCTTTTCGGATATCCAAATCGTAAATGGTAGATTTTTTGTTCTTCAAACCTTTCGTCACGCGTAATCGTGGTGATTTAATTTCAGTCATTGACACCCCAAAAACCAACGACCACTTGTTACATATGCGGACGTGATTTTGGCACAGCGAGCATCGACATTCACGAGCCTCAGTGTCGTAAAAAGTGGCAGATTGAGAATTCACGTTTGCCAGCACATCAGCGAAGGGACGAGCCCGTGAAACCCGAGATCGTTTACACGAGTGAGCAATTCACTGACGAATAGAAAATTAATTTAAAAAAAAAAATCACCAACAATTTAATTTTCATTCAATCAAAAAAAAACAATTTTTTTAAAAATGTCTACATCTTATAATCTTCGAGTCACAAAAGTCTTCTCATTATTTATCGATGGTTGTCAACGACTGGCACAAAAACAATCGGTCATACATTTTTTTTTCACATCAATCATCGTCCCAATTTTTTTTTTCTTCCAAAAATTATTATCAATATTATTTTCTTTTTTTACAAATAACCGGAAATAAATTTTTCCGGGCGTTGACAAGAAGACTCGACATGCATTTCGTCGTCGAGAGGGTCCAGAGATAACGAAAGAATGAATCGTCGTGTTTTTTTTTTTTTTTTTTTTTTTTCGTTTCTTTTCGTCGATAAATTATTCACGAGTGTTCGTCTAGTCAGTTGGGAAGGTGATATTGCCGGAGATTGGCCAGAAGGGGTTCAACGGCCTTTGGTTAAAAAAAAAAAAGAGGAAAAAAATCGATTTGTCCCCGAATAAGAGCTTTCGTTCGTTCTGGCCAACGCTAGCCACTTGGAGCCATTGTGACTTTATCTTTGAAAAAACGACCAAAAAAAAGAAAACGACCAACGTGATCGAGCGAACTGAGCCCGCCACGTGGGGCCCACGCGATAGATTGACCAAGATTACGGCATACCCGTGCTCATTCCGGTCGAACGAAAAAGCTCTCACGAGCCCCGCCGCAACGAGCTTTCGCCTTCTCCTGCCCCACGATTATTTCACTCGATCAAAAAATAATTAAGGGGTCACACGTCACTCTAGAAATGAAAAAAAAAAAGGAATAAATAATTTACTTATTTTAAGAATTTTTTATAACAATATAATACATGTGATACAAAATCTGTATGGATATCTCTGTTGGACATACTTTGAAGATATAGTTTTTCATTTTTAGGCTTTCGTAGAAGAAATAATATTATTGAAAGAAAAACTTAAAAAAATAATAATTTAAAAAAATGTTTGAATCCAAAATTGAAATTTTTGAGAGAAAAAATGTTTGCAAATGTCAATACCCAGACGTAGATCGGTGACCTAAAAACAGAAATAATATTTTTGAAAAAAAAAAAACTAAATAAATAAAAAAAAAAATTTTCAATTTTTAAAATACAAAATTGGAATTTTGAAAAATAAAAAAAAAAATGTTTTCCAAATGTCAATGACCACTACAGAATGCCTATGGGACCCTATCATGGGCGTGCCCAACACGTTCTTGACCAATTTTTTTTTTTGAACATTATTTTGGGATTTTTCTTCGAATATTATTTTGCGATTTTTTCTTTTGAATATTATTTTTTTTTATTTCAATAAATTGGGATAATAAATCAGTCTGGATAAGTCTAGTTTCCGGTTCTATCGTGACTCTATTTTCCGATGCATCAAATAACGAATAAAATATTTATAAATACCACCCCCCCTCTCTTTCCCCCGTCGAGCTCCCACGCGGCCGAACGGGTATATATATATAATTAAAAGTCCATCACACACAGCATAATCGTACACGCGATTGTGGTTTCACGTCATAAGCTCATGACAAATGAAAAAAAAAAAAAAGCATTACATCGAACAAAAATAATATCGCAAGCTACCCTTTGATGCACATTAATCAGAACGATCGATAATCAACGTACCGAACTGTAACACATTTTCGGTAAAAAGAAATTCCACAGTTTTCTCTGAAAGAAAGCAGGGATGGGCATTCATTCAATGAAAATGTATTTCAAATACTTTTCGGACCAAAACATAATTAATTTTGTCAGATTTTATTTTATTCCAATAAAAAAAAATATGAATGAAAAATATAAATTAAAAAAAATATATAAAAAAAATATTCCAATTCATTGTAAAATAATAATTTACGTAAATTGTTCATAATTATTACAAAAATGTGAAAATATTCATTCTTGGATGATAATTGGTCATAGTTATTTGTTTGGAAAAGTATTTAAAATACATTTTTATCATATTTCATTGGATGACCATTCCTGGGAGAAAAAAATATTGTAAGAAAAAAAAATAACAAAAAATTTACCAAGCTTATCTATAAATACGACGATTCCCGTATTCCCAAGTGATTCCGGCCAGGGTCAAGAATAGCGGTGTATCGATTCGAGCTTGCATTTCCATACGCATGCGATACACAGACCTCTGCTTTATGACTGCATAAATTGCAGCTATTCATTTATTACAATGTACCTTATTGTGGTATATATATATCGGTGGACAAAAGTTCGTGTTTCACTATTTCGGTACGACGAGTGAAAGACAGATGTCCCAGAAATAGTACACGTTATAATAAAATATTCATTATTCAATATATTTAATATCATTATTCATTATTCAATATATTTGACATCATTATTCATTATTCAATATATAGATATCTGCTAGAGTGGTCCTTTTAAAGGTCTTTTTTTAACATTTTAAAAAATTTAAATGTTTTTCGTGTAAACTTTATATTCAGAATATTATACATTTGATATCATAAATTTGACACAAAAAAGCCATAGATAAGAATTAATTGTTGAAGTGAATTTATGAAGTTGTTTCGCAACTTAATTTCGTGTCTGGTGACCCAAAAAAACAATCGAGAAACAAATTTTTAGCGTAAAATTTCGATGATTTAAAATTTTCAAGCTTCCATGCTAGTCCCGCCATTTTGAATGGTTTAATTTTGAATACGGATTTCTCATTGGAGCAATGTGCCTATCTTTGTCTATATTGTATATTGCGTCTAAAATATAAATATTACGATTAATTATAAAACGATAAATGATAAATTTGATAAATGTTAAAGTGATGAATATTATTGCGACGATCGAAAAATGTTAACAGGTGATTCGCCGGATGGAAGCCCCGTGGTGGATTGGGCCGCGACAACGGAGGCCCGTTGGAAGTCGCACTTGGGCCAGCTGGTTCCCTGCAAACTCTGCAAAAGAACTTTCAACCCCGATCGCGTGGAAATTCACGAACGCAGCTGCAAGGGAACTCGCTAAACGACATCGACTGTCACGATATAATTGATTTATTATACATATATTTTATTACTTCGTTCATAAAACGAATAAGAGAAGGATCAAAAACGTTTGGAGCTCGTTCTCTCTCGCTCCGCCGCGAGCGCCCATGGCGCGATCTCTCTCACACTCGTGGTGGACGCCGAACGTTTTGGATCTCCTTAAAAAAAAAAAAAATACGACATCTCGCAGATGTTACATAACCGTTATAAAAACATAAATTAACAAACTCCAACGATGTTTTGATCGTTTATCACAACATGTACAGTGCACGTGGCACATTCATCCGTATATATATATATTTATATAATGTATGAAATGTTTTAGTTTGTATATTAACGAACGATTGTTTGTTGTGATTGTATTTCTGCGATAAAGATCTATATTTACGCGTTAAATTGTCTTCTAATCTTATTACGACACGTCGTTATTATTTATCTCGATGAGTCGACCGAAAAAGAGAGATAGTGCCATCGGCGCTCGCTGCGGAGCGAGAGAGAACGAACGAGGACGGTGCGATACCTTTCACACTTGTTCTCTGTCGCTCCGCCGCGAGCAACGATATCGTTATCTCTCTCGCACTCATCGCGCGATCATCTGGCTTTTTTTCTTACCTCTTCTTCGATTCCCACGGCGAGGCGAGACACACCATCTGATGGTAACAAAAACTGTAAACCATATTATTCTCAATAGTGCCAAACATTTTTGTTGAGTATATTTGACACAAAATCAAATATTTGACATCATTCGTACCTTGATTTTGCACAATTCCAAACGTATATTGTCGATTCCAGAACATTGGGCATCGTTGGGGAAAAAAAAAGTTTATAGATTTAGTTACCGACGGAGCTCGAACGGGTTGCAGCGGAGGATGTGGTGTGACGAGTTATATCGGTGGGCCGCTACGAGTGCGAAAGAGACAGAATCATCGGCCCCCGCTACGGAGCGAGTGAGAACGGGCGATGAAAAAGAGTGAGGACGGTTGACAGAAAAAAAAAAAACAACGGACAATCGAACGATGGTACGATAGAGGGCACAGCGAATACGTGGGGCGTCACGTGTCGAATGTGGTCGAATGACGTCTCGAGCTGCGTGTGTGCGTGTACCGTTTTATTCCGGACACGCCTCCCCGTTCCAACCGACGCTGTGTCTCTCACGCGGTCCATCGTCCTCTATCGCGCATGCGCGGACATATATCATTGGATTACGGATTGTACAACGTGAGTCGAGGGGTCCACGAATAACGCGTGGCACCGAGCGCCCTCTTCTGCTCGCAGTCGACGACATCAACGACCGTCGTCCACTACCGTCGAAGCAGCAGCACTCCTGTTCTTTTCCAGGGAGTCCGCCATTGTTGGCGCACGTATTAATCCGACCAGGCCGACGAATATCGGAAAACATCCAAGATGGTACGTTAATTATCAATTTAATAACGACGAAAATCACACATTCAATATTTGATCTAACGAATGAACATCATATTTATTGCGATCGAACGATCGTTATAACCGAAAAAAAAAAAAACAATTGTGGGAAAAGTTGTGCATTGCCTCGTATTGCGCAACCTCGTTTGTAACCGTATTTCGTCCTTTGTCGAGGATACGAAGACGCGCGATGGTATTTTCGAAATTGCGATTTTACAGTCGTTCGATCGTTTGTGGGTTGATTTTTAACGTTTCGAGCCGATTCACGAGTGATGGAAAATAACGGAAATATGGTTGATGGCCCAACCCCCTCGCGCGTTGTGCAGAAAGAACGTGTCACGACTTGGTGCTCGCGTGCTCGATCCAAGCGGCTGTTGGACGCGAAAACGGGTGTTCGATGACCCGCGTTAAAATTCTCCGGAAAAAATTGCTACCACATATGTTTCGTTCTTTGAGAAGCACCTTCGAACCGTGTCTCGTCGAGTATTGGTTTTGGCAATTGACAATTCGCAGCTTGCGACCCGACTGCGACCTATGGCCCGAATGTACGAAACTTTCGCCGATAACTTTGAGGTTGCGGGTGCGGGTGCGCCTCGACGCCGACACCGAAATCTTCATTTACCAACATAATCTGATTTACCCATTTGTGGAGTTGAGATTATTTGTTTCTGAATTTTTTGAGCAATGACACTCTTCGTCGTTGATCTAAGAATCGAATCCGGAGTCCGAAGTAAAGATCGAAACGTTATCCATCCGCAAATCGAATGTAGGTTATCGCCAGAACTTTCGGCATGTTTTTTTCAACTTCAAAATTGTCCAGTTGTTACAAAAACTGTTCATTGCGCTCGACGATGCAATATGAACACAACCTCAAAGTTTTTTTTTTTCTTGGTTATTGCACACGGTGGTGCAATACGACAAAAAACTCAATTTTTTTGTTGGTTATGACGCTCGAATGTACGATAGGACGTTCCTCAAAAGTTTTTTTGGAACCAGTTTGTAATTTTCGTTGTTGCCGCGTGCGTTTCAGGTGAACTTTACAGTAGACGAGATCCGTGGGATGATGGACAAGAAGAGAAACATCAGAAACATGTCCGTCATCGCTCACGTCGATCATGGAAAGTCAACTCTGACAGACTCCCTTGTGTCCAAGGCCGGTATCATCGCCGGCGCCAAGGCGGGCGAAACTCGTTTCACCGACACTCGCAAAGATGAACAGGAACGATGCATCACCATCAAATCGACGTAAGCGCACTTTTGTAACATCCATTCAGTAATAACCGAACCATTTGATAATAAATTCATTCGACGCAGCTAACAATCGCACTCGTTCTTGCTAATTTTTATTAGATCAATAGACAATTATGGTTTAACCTAAAAAAATTATAATTCAAATGCAAAAAAAACTTGAAATAGATTTCACAAGTTGCAGTTTAGACAACAGTTGGTCCTTACAATTTAGTTGGAAATGCGTTTGTGTTTATTATGGCGCATATTTACAACCGGCATTTTCCTCATCTGATAATGTTTCACAAGTAAATATGCTAAATTAAATTGGCAGGCTAATTACCCCGTATCGGCATGTTCATCTGGTCCGGGTCAGTCTCCTGAACGACAAATTTTTCATTTCCCCGAATACTTCAGAAGCAGAATCGCGATTGACATTAACGATTCAATTACTTTTACTTGCTTACAATAAAAGTCAGAGTTGCCTGTTTTCCAGACGTTTTTATGTGGTTTTTCATAAATGCTTTCAAACCAAAAAGGCAACCCCCCCTTTAAACAAAATGTTTGTTGCAAATTTAAATTTACAACTTTTATAAAAATTGAAAAAAGAAAAATAATGATTTTTTTTATTTAAAAAAATAATAAAACGATTTGATGCTTTTGCAGTGCCATCTCCATGTACTTCGAGCTCGACGAGAAGGATTGCGTGTTCATCACGAATCCGGACCAACGTGCCCCTGACGAGAAGGGTTTCTTGATCAATTTGATCGATTCACCCGGACACGTTGATTTCTCGAGCGAAGTGACCGCCGCTCTTCGCGTTACTGACGGAGCTCTTGTCGTTGTCGACTGCGTATCTGGTACGTCCTCCACGATGGCGCATGTCGAGACTTGTTGATCCAAGTTTTATTGCGTTACAAAGTAAATTTACTCACTATAATTTTTTTTTTATTTTTCCCAATTCGATTTAACAAATTGCCAATTTTTTTTTCATTATATTCTAATCGTTGAAAAGAAGAAAAAATCTCTTTGTTCTCGAATTTATTTTAGCTTCCAGCACATACGGCTCACTCTGTAGTGTCTGTTATTGGTTCTTTCGAGAAACGATATTGGGCACGAAGACAGTGTTGATCGTGCAATTAAAATGGAAGCAGATCATACGATTAGCGTACGCGTCTCTAAACGCTGTCATTGGACCTCTATCTCTATGTCCTTTAGTGACATTGCCACGGGACGCGAGCCACATTCCATCGCAAACGATTTTTCATCGTGTATTAATTTTTTTGTTTTCAATCCTTTTTTTACTCACACTTCGTCGAAAATTCACCCCGGCAACTTTTAATTGCAAAAAAAAAAATCTCACAATCAACAGAATGATTTGCAAACAAATTCCGATCATATTTCAAACATTTTTCTACAATCACAAATTTTTATAATAACCAAAATGCAATTTTTAATATGCTAAAAAAAAAATATTCAAAAATATGTATTTAAAAAAAAGGACTTTTTCCATTAAAATTGATGTACATTTTTTTTGAGTCCCGAGGTTCTAAGTCTTTTTAAGTTGACGTGACACATTTTCGGTGAAAAAAAAAAACGCTGGCGTGAAATTTACGCATTGTGACTGAACAAGATTGAGAAAGGAAAACAAAAAAAAAAGTTTTGTTAACATTTTTGGGATTTTTTCAAAGGTGTATGTGTCCAGACCGAGACTGTCCTTCGTCAGGGAATCGCCGAGCGTATCAAGCCCGTTCTGTTCATGAACAAAATGGACCGCGCGCTTCTCGAACTTCAACTCGAGAGCGAAGATCTTTATCAGACGTTCCAGCGTATCGTCGAGAACGTGAACGTTATCATTGCCACGTATTCCGACGACGATGGTCCCATGGGTGAAGTTCGCGTAAGTTTCTCAAGAGATAAGAAAAATAATAATAAGAGAAAAAGAAATTAAATTTTTTTTTAAATTAAAAAAAAATTTAATTAAGGTAGTTCTGGAGTTTTCTCAAAATCTATAGAATCGCCTGAAATTGTAGTATGGTGTAGATACAAACTTTATGAACCGGTTCCTAAATTTTTTATTCGATCCACCACTTAGTTTCTGAGATAATTGCAATCAAAAATCGGTTTTTTTGTACGTGATGCCTATACCTAACACGTGAATGGATAGGACTTTATTCACACTTTTTATTATCGGCGCTAAACGGAACTATACATTTTTAAATAAAACCACCGGTGTATGCCGTACTAGTGTAGGATTAATTGAAAAAAAAATTGCAATATTCCACCACTTAGTTTCGGAGATATCGACTCACAACAAATATTTATTATACTCGATACGGAACGGACACGCAATCAGCCGTGACGAAACGGCAACCGTGTTCGCTGTGGAGAAGAGATGGGGGCGCGGCAAAGTCCGGGAATTTGAAACGGGTTTTTTCGGGAGTTTTGATAATAAGGAATATGTAAAATAGAACTTAATCCCATTCGTGTTTCTTCCACTGCTTTTCTTGAAAAAATATCTTTTTTACACTGAATACACTTTAAATGCTCGGAAAGATATTTTAAATCAACAATCCGTCGCCCCTCGACAGCAAACTTCTGTTGCTGATCGTTGAGGTTATCACGTTTAGCAGCATTCGCTCGACACATAGCCGCAACAGCTCTTAATTCATCACAATTTTTTTTTTCGCAAACCGACCCTCATCCCTCACTCGGCTAGACATTTTCTCAATAATTCGTTGATAAAAATTCACGGCCACTGGTACACGTTTGGAGTTTCTAATACTAGAAAATTGCGCTGTTGTCGCTTTTTCAGCGCCACGCTCTATGTATGTAGCGGGCCTATCCATGCACGAGGTGTGATTGTGTAGGCTGTGCAGAGAGTACAAGCTCTGTCAAAAATTTTCAACCGACAGCATCATATGAGATTGGGTTTTACTGTACACTGCGGTCGAAACTTTTAGCTGATACGTGTACCTCCAGAACTACCTTTAAAAAAATGTTTAACTTCAATAATAATAACAAAAATTGAATCGCTGATCGAGATAGCAAGATACTCAGCAATCTGCGATTGATATTTTATCGCGAGAAATATCCTTCGATTCTTCTGATGAATAATGAATTTTTTAAAAAATGTTTATTGAACAAATTTGAACAGGTCGATCCGAGCAAGGGTTCCGTTGGTTTCGGTTCGGGTCTTCACGGTTGGGCCTTCACTCTCAAACAATTCTCCGAGATGTACGCCGAAAAATTCAAGATCGACACTGTTAAACTCATGAATCGTCTTTGGGGAGAATCTTTCTTCAATCCGAAGACCAAGAAGTGGAGCAAACAGAAGGACGCCGACAACAAACGTTCGTTCAACATGTACGTCCTCGATCCCATCTACAAGGTATACATTATCACTTCTCAAACAACCCTAAAGTGTATTGTTTCAATTATTATTATTATTAAAGCAATATTTCATAAATTGATTTATTTAATTTTTAATAATCTTTTTTTTTTTTTGTATTCCAGGTGTTCGATTGCATAATGAACTACAAGAAGGAGGAGTGTGACTCCCTTCTACAAAAATTGGGCATCACCCTCAAGCCCGAGGACAAGGACAAGGACGGAAAGGCCCTACTCAAGGTAAAAATTCAACAAAATTACACAGATAAAGATTTCAAATGTTGCTTCTTTAAAAAAAACTTTACAATCAACAAAATTATTGTTTTTTCTTTAATTTTCGACAATATTCAAAATATTTTTCTAAAAGTACAAATTTTTTTTCCAACGCCTGAAATATAATTTTAATATTCTTAAAAAAATATATATATTAAAAAATCAAAATACAGTTAAAGTTTCCATCTGCCGACGAATGAAAAACCGCCAAGTCGAAATTTACCCAGTGCGACTGAAAAAGGGTTTTATTTTATTATTATTATTTAAGAAAAAAATAAATCTACAGATTTTTATCATTCAAATCAAATAATAACGAAATTAATTCGCGTGTTATCGTGATGAACGTTTCAAAATATATATTTCTGACACCTCTTCTGATAAATCGTGAGAGAGCCCATGAAACTAGATCTGACAATTCGTATGAATTATTCATTTGCGAGAGAAAAAAAATCTTTGCAAAATTATAATTTTTCTTTTTTTTTTCTTTCTTTTACTTCGTTCGTATTTAGGTCGTGATGAGAACCTGGTTGCCCGCTGGAGAGGCCCTTCTTCAGATGATAGCCATCCATCTGCCATCGCCCGTGGTTGCCCAGAAGTACCGTATGGAAATGTTGTACGAAGGACCCCACGACGACGAAGCTGCTCGCGGTATCAAGGTAACATCATCGACTCGTTTTTTTTTTATCTTTAATCTTCGAAGCACAAGTAAAAATAATAACCATTTTTTTAATTTTCGAAGCAGAAGTAGAAAAAACTGTCCACCATTTTTTTTTTAATCTTCGAAGCAGAAGTAAAAACAAAATATCTACCTTTTTTTTAATCTTCGAGGCAAAAGTAAAAAAAAACATCCACCATTTTTTTTTAATCTTCGAAGCAGAAGTAAAAACAAAATATCTACCTTTTTTTTAATCTTCGAGGCAAAAGTAAAAAAAAACATCCACCATTTTTTTTTAATCTTCGAAGCAGAAGTAAAAAAAAAATATCCACCTTTTTTTTTTAATCTTCGAAGCAGAAGTAAAACAAAAAACTGTCCACCATTTTTTTTCTACAAAATGATGATTGTTCTTCACAGACCTGTTCTGAATAATAATGAACGACGATTAAGAACGGCCAACTGATTGATTAATTTAAAAAAAAAAATTATCGAGAGACAATTTTTTTCACGAGATCGAAATGGAGCAAAGTTTATAAATTTGTTTGTTTTTTTTTCTTTTTTTTTTGTTTCCGAACGGATATTTGACAGAAATGCGATCCGGACGGTCCCCTCATGATGTACATCTCCAAGATGGTACCGACCTCGGACAAGGGTCGTTTCTACGCTTTCGGACGTGTTTTCTCGGGCAAAGTTTCGACCGGTATGAAGGCCCGGATAATGGGACCCAACTACGTTCCCGGAAAGAAGGAAGATCTCTACGAGAAGGCCATTCAACGTACCATTCTCATGATGGGACGTTACGTCGAGGCCATCGAGGATGTGCCGTCCGGTAAGACGATTTTTTGTATTTTTACATTATTAAAAATAAAAATAAAAAGTTTCATTCTTTTTCCGACTAGAAGATGGAAAAGAAAAATCTTTAAATGATGATTGTTCTTCACAGACCTGTTCTGATTGTTAGTGAACGACGAATAAGAACGGCCAACTGACGCTAATCAGCGATAATATAAAAAAAAATGTCATAGACTCCATGAATTTAACCAATTTTGACAAAAAAAAATCTTTTTATCGTTTTCAATAGGTAACATCTGTGGTCTCGTCGGTGTCGATCAATTTTTGGTCAAGACCGGTACCATCACCACTTTCAAGGACGCTCACAACATGAAGGTCATGAAGTTCTCCGTGTCTCCGGTCGTGCGTGTCGCTGTCGAGCCCAAGAATCCCGCCGATTTGCCCAAACTCGTCGAAGGTAAGATCGTCATTGATTTTCATTTAAAAAAAAAATAAAAAAATAATTAAAAATTAAAAATAATTTTTTTTCTTTAATAAAAAAAAAACTTTACATGATGAAAACACTCGTAAGAGCACTGGGTTATGAATAAACCATGATTATCGTTGACATTTCCACTGACGAATTCGAAAAATACAATTTTTCATTCCCATTAAACGAATTTACGAATTTTTTTGCTAAATTTTGTTGTTTTTTTTTGTTTTTTCAGGTCTCAAGCGTTTGGCCAAATCCGATCCTATGGTCCAATGTATAATCGAGGAATCCGGGGAGCACATTATCGCGGGTGCCGGTGAGCTCCATCTCGAAATTTGTCTGAAGGATCTCGAGGAGGATCACGCTTGCGTGCCGATAAAAAAATCCGATCCGGTCGTGTCATATCGCGAGACCGTGTCCGACGAGTCCGATCAGATGTGCCTGTCGAAATCGCCGAACAAGCACAATCGTTTGTTCATGAAGGCGCAACCCATGCCCGACGGTTTGGCCGAGGACATCGACAACGGCGAGGTCAATCCCCGTGACGATTTCAAATCTCGGGCGCGTTATCTGAGCGACAAGTACGATTACGATGTGACCGAAGCGAGAAAGATCTGGTGCTTCGGTCCCGATGGCACCGGACCCAACATTCTCGTCGATTGCTCCAAGGGAGTGCAATATCTCAACGAAATCAAGGACTCGGTTGTCGCTGGATTCCAATGGGCCGCGAAAGAGGTGAGTTTCGGTTTGACAAAAAAAACAAACATTTATATTTATGTCCCATTTTCAAATTTTATAACATTTGTTTGATTATCATTCTTTTAGTTATTTATTTATTTATTTATTCATTTATTTATTTATTTATTCGTTGACTTATTTGTTTATTTTTATTTAAAAATCTACTGAAAGATATGTTTGACGGTATTTGAAAATTTCGTACCATCTGCTAGAATATCATCCTCTTCGTTATCATTTTCTTCGATTGATTTATTTATTTATTTTTATTTGAAAATCTACTGAAAATAATATTTGTCGGTATTCCCAAATTTCGTAACATTCTCTTGATTGTAATCCTCTTCGTTATTATTGTCTCCAATTTATTTAGTCATTTATTTATTTATTTATTTATTTATTTATTGACTTATTTATTTATTTTTATTTGAAAATCTACTGAAAAATATGTTTGTCGGTATTTCCAAATTTCGTGACATTTTATCGGATATCATCCTCTTCGTTATTATTTTCTTCAATTTATTTATTCATTTATTTATTTATTTATTTTTAATAAAAAATCTACTAACAATTATATTTGTCGGTATTTTCAAATTTTGTAACATTTGACTGATTATTATTTTCTTCAATTCATTAATTTATTTGTTTATTTTCAATGAAAAAAAATCTACTGGCAATTATATTTATCAGTATTTTCGTTCAAATATCTCGAAAAAAATTGGAAGGTAAAAAAAACTTCCCAAATAAAAAAAAATAAAAAAAACCCCCAACAAAATGATGATTGTTCTTCACAGACCTGTTCTGAATAATAATGAACGACGATTAAGAACGGCCAACTGACGCTCTCAGCGACCAAAAAAAAAAACTATTCGTTACAATCGTTACAACGAACAGAAAAAATAATTGTCTTTTTTGCTATATTAATTTTTCAGGGTGTACTTTCAGAAGAAAATTTGAGAGGCGTTCGTTTCAACATTTACGACGTAACGTTGCACGCCGACGCTATTCACAGAGGCGGTGGTCAAATAATTCCAACCACGAGACGTTGTCTGTACGCTTGTCTGTTGACCGCATCGCCCCGTCTAATGGAACCGGTTTATCTTTGCGAGATTCAATGTCCCGAAGTCGCGGTCGGTGGTATTTACGGCGTGCTCAATCGCAGACGCGGTCACGTGTTCGAGGAACAACAAGTTTCCGGAACTCCGATGTTCGTCGTAAAGGCTTATCTGCCGGTAAACGAATCATTCGGTTTCACCGCCGATTTGCGTTCAAACACCGGTGGACAAGCTTTCCCACAGTGCGTGTTCGATCACTGGCAAGTTTTGCCCGGTGATCCGTTCGAGGCTGGCACCAGACCGTTCCAAGTCGTACAGGTAAAAAAAAAAAACAAGTTTCGAACATGCTAAATTTATTTCTAATTTTTTTTCTGATTTATTAACCACGATCATAACTGATGACTATGATTTTAAAATGCATTGTCATTTTTTAAATCGTGGAAAATAAAATTGGTTTTGAAGTTTTGGTCTTTACGGTCAATCCGACTGACTTGAATAGAAAAACTTACACCCATTTTTTCTGTATTATTTTGTTTGGTATTTTTTTTTCATCCAATATTTAATATTCGTCGATTTATTTATTCTTTTCAATGTTTATTTTAGGACTATATTATTAAAAATCGTACTGATTCGCTTCGTTTTCTTTGTTTTTTAATCAACAGGACACGCGTAAGAGGAAGGGACTGAAGGAGGGTCTCCCAGACTTGGCGTCGTATCTCGACAAATTGTAACCATCTCCGTTTGTGGTCGCACTGTATTTAAATATCTATTTGAATATCGTAATTCAATTAATATCGCTGGAGCGATTTAACGGCGCAACGTCAGCTTTCTTCCGGTGGCTTTTGTTTTAGCGTATCGAAAAATTTGTGAAAAAGAAAAAAAAAAAACAAGTAAATAATCGAAAAAAGAAAGAAGAATGAGAAGGGAAAAAAAATCCAGAAAATCCATGAATTGTTACACCGCGAAGTTATGAAGAACGAAGAAGAAACGAAAAAAAAAAAAACTTTTTAAAAAACTGTATGAATTTATGGGTCCGTCTTCGCTGGTGGTATTAATCGACTGCTGTGTGTAGAGCCACTGTAATGAAGTACTGATAAAAAAAAAAAATAATCCTGTAATTTTTTACATTAATTTTTTTACAATTTCAAACTTCTGTTATCATTCTGATGAGTTTCGAAGTGAACGAAAAGATGAAAAAAAAAATAATAAAATAATAATTATTGACTGAACCGATGGCGTGACGCGAGAGAGAGAGAGAGAGAAACGAGAGAGAGAGAGAAATAAACACGAATGGGACGGAAAAAAAAATAACCATTCGACATTTAATGTATTCGTAAACACGAGAATACACGGAAGATCTAAGAACAAATATACAAAAAGGATTAAAAAAACGGATAAATTTGCGAGAAAATTCGTCACTTTGTTTCTTTTTTAGCACCTTTTTTTCAGTCGATGAATTTTGTGATGTCAATTGTGAATTGATTATCGATGAATCTCTTGGAAAAACTTTTTGGGTGGTAAGTATCTGTGTTTATAGAATATAATGACATTTTTCATGAGTACTTCACTTGGTGAATTGCATCGAAATGGATGGTCCGCCATTTTAATAAACAATCCTTGTTAACTTTCGCCGCGCGCTTTTATACCAGAAAAATTGTACAGTTTTCACAGCGAGGTCGGTGGCCTAGTAAGCAGAGCGCCGTCTCGGTAACCGCGGGAACGCTGGATCGAATCCTGCTGCCCCCCCCCTTTTTTTATTTTTTATTTTAATTTTTATATTTCCCCACAATGTGTAATTCAAGAATTGAATAAGTATTACATTTCCAATCGAAACCGTAATTCATATTACTATGTAAGTATTCAATAAATATAATATACGGAGATATTTTAAAAAATACAACGCGCTGGCTGGCAAGTCGATTTTGTGTCGTTTAAGAAGTATTCACTCCAATAAAAAACGAGGGTGCAAAGTAGAACCTTGCACATTGCTTCCTCATAGTTTTGTACCGTTTTCAAATTATTGAGATGTAAAGTAGAACCTTGCTCATGGCTTCCTTATTTAAATTATTAAGATGTAAAGTAGAACCTTGCTCATGGCTTCATCATCTTCTTACACATTTGCCAAAGCTTCCTCTATAAGGGACCATGTGTCGATCAATTTTGGCTTCCTCATAGAGGAAGCTTTGGCAAATGTGTAAGAAGATGATGAAGCCGTGAGCAAGGTTCGACTTTACATCTTAATAATTTAAATAAAGAAGCCATGATCAAGGTTCTACTTTACATCTCAACAATTTGAAAACGGTACAAAGCTAAGGAAGCAATGTGCAAGGTTCTACTTTGCACCCTTGTTTACTTTTGTGGCGTTGAGGGATCCTTGTGAGTGTGATGTGATGATGTAAGTCGAAATGAATATACATGGGGCAATTCATGTGAAATTTGAAAAATTATAATTCTTATAAAATCTGAACTCCTTGTTAGATTTTGTTTGAATTCAATAGGAAATCTCTTTCGATGATAGTGCAACTTCGTACTAAATTTCAGCCGGATATCTAGAAAATTATGGAAGCTAGAGCACTTACATTGAATTTTAGAAAAATTTCAAAACGCCATAAAATCTGAACGTCTTGTTCGATTTTGTCCAAATTCAATACGAAACCTCTTTCGATGGTAGTGCAACTCCGTACTAAATTCCAGCCAGATATCTCAAAAATTATGGAAGCTAGAGCAGTTACATTGAATTTTGGAAAAATTTCAAAACGCCATAAAATCTGAACGTCTTGTTGGATTTCGCCCAAATTCAATCGGGTTTCTCTCTGGATAATTGCGCAATTTCGTACCAAATTTAAGCCCGACATCTCAAAAATTGCTCCAGTTCGAGTGTAAAGATCGTTTTTTTCACATTTAAAAATGCTTTAAAAGAAAAGCAATGCGTGGATTTTTTCAAAATTCGGTATCGAGCATCTCCCTGTACTCGTACAACATCATACTGAATTTGAGCTCGAAATCTCTAAAATTGTGGGAGCTAGAGACCAAAAATAATTCTTTGAATTTTTAAAAAATGCTGTAAAAACAAAATAACTTGATAGATTTTTCTAAAAATTGAATTGTGCTATATGCGCCGTGAACCCTTTACATGTGTGACAAATTTCAGCTTGATATCTCGAGCCGTTCTCAAGATGTGAGCGGTCAACCATTACTACACACACACACACACACACACACAGAGAGAGAGAGAGACACACACACACACACATACATCCGGACATTTTTTCTAAATGTGTTTTTTTAGGTGTTTTGAGACATACTGAACACGTTTTCATGAACATCTCGAAAAAAAAAAAAATTTCACGAAAACAAAGCTTCCTCTATGAGGAAGCAAAATTAGTGGACTAACCCCAGAGTCCTAAATCGGGGTAACTCGTAACTCCAGTGGATTTTCGAACGATATTTCGAATCAGTACGAAATCGACACGTTATGGTGCTGCTACAAGGTATAAGGTATTATAGTTTGGGTGTTCAGGTACCCATCACAGTGCAGTGAGCGGTTAGTCGACCTTTAGCTGCGGATAGATAAACGCGCAAAGATCGTCTGGGGTAACCGATTACCCCAACTTAGGACTAACCGAACTAACTGGGTGGAAATGACCCACTGTGACTATTTGGAAATTGTTACTAGGGAGGGTTGAAATAATTACATCTTGAACTAATATGATTACCTAAAATAATATATTTCAATACAAGACAGCAGTATCTCTCCGCCCGATATTCGCGTGTATATATATATATATTTCATTATGAAGTTTCGAGAACGCTAAAATTTATTTTATCGCGCGACACGCGTTTATCTCAATATCAGTCTATCCCCAAATATTTTCATTCAATATTTATATATAATTTTTTTTTTTTTTATTTTTATTTACGATAATTCACCGAGAACAATGAAAACCTCATCACGACTCTCGTCTCCTCGAAAACCTTGGTGAAAATTCATCGATGCGTCATCAATGAAATTGACCCTCTCGGAGACACGTGAAAAAATTGAGATTCTCCGATATTTAAGTAAAAAATAAACACTCTCCACTCAGAGTGTCGTAAATTCGCGTTAGAAAATGTTATAAATGATAAACCTCTAGGATTGATTTCGTCGCGAGCTAAGCATCCCAAACGACGATCAATTTAATTTAAAAAAAAAATCGATGGTTCGGGTTTTAAACGCATTTTGAATTTTTTTTTCCTTTCATTATATTTGTCGATGAATTAAATTATCGTTAAGTAGTTAAATTTTCTTTTTATGTACATAGAATAATGAATAATGTGGAAACAATCGTTTTGGAATTGAATTGTCAGACCCCAGAACCGTATCCATGGGTCATTCGTGTTCAACCGAATTTTACGGCCATTTTTTTATGGCTCGAAAAAATTGTTTCGAAAATAAAATAATAATTGTATCGTAAAGTAAAATAGTTATGCGATATTCCAGAATTTTTTACATCACTTTTGGTATACATTAAAGTAGCCAAAAAAATAGAATGTACACACGGGTGACCCATGAGTACGATTTACGTATGTCGAAAAAAAATAACGATAAGGTTCTAGGAATAAGGAAAGATAAGATCAATTCGATACGAAAAACGCTCATTTTCGATCATTTTTTTTTAAGACACTGAAAATGTATATTTATTTCTATGATTACTACATGATAAAGTAACATTTGACGAATATTCTATGAAAATTTTTATGAATTTTCATGAAGAAATGAATCATTGACAGCGAATTTCCGCGGACGTTTAAAAATCAAAAGTTTCATTGAGGTGCGCCTCATAACTCATCACTGGATCATTTGAAATCGAAAAACCAAAATGATTTTATCAGTCGATAAGTTTCTGTAGGTCCCTCCGTCAAGTATCTTCATTCAAATCAATTTCTCAATTTTTTACAGCACTCGGAAGTCAAAATGCTGAAAAAAAAATGTTCACGAAAAAATCGTATTTTGACTTCCAAGTGCTGTAAAAAATTGAAAATAAAAAACCTGAACGTTGTTACCTGCAGAAACTTATCAACTAAAGAAAATCATTTTGGTTTTTCGATTTCAAACGATTCAATAATGAATTATGAGGTGCACAACGATGAAACTTAATTTTTTCGGGACGTCTGCGAAGATTCGCTGTGAATGGCTCATTTTTGCAAAAAAATTGATGAAAAATTAATAGAATATTCTTCAAATGTTACTTCATTATATAGCAATCATATAAATAAATATAAATTAACTGTGTCGTCGAAAAAAATTATCGAAAATATGATTATTTTTTTAAATCGAATTAATCCTACTCCCCCTTTAATAAACACACACGCACACATCCCTGAGCGTTTATTTATTACACGGGACTTATCGTGTTCTTGTAGATACCGGCGAGCGATTGTGCGGCCAAAAGTATGATGTCCCTTCGCGAAACCCCGGTCAAAGCGTGATGCCACTCGTTGTGCGACACTTGAAGATTCATTCCCATCAAATTTCCCGTCGTGACCGCGAGACCCGACCACTTCAACGGATAATCATCGGGGGTTGCTTCGCGCGCGAGCGTCACTATTTCACTGGGCACCGGTGTGGTTTGCGTGAACGTTTGCAGATTGACGTTGTTCTTCGGATCGTTGAGAACGATTACTCCGACGTCGTACCACTTGTCCTCACCGATTTCCAACAAAAAATTTTCAATCGCCACTATCGGAATTTCGTCGGACACGTTGGACAATTGTCGGGTTGCGTTTACGCGTTCCTCCGCGCCTTTTATGCCGGCCGCGAAACCAACCGGCTGCTCGGCCACCGCTGCACATTCCACGGCTACACCGCTGCGTTTTAATTGACGAAACAATTTTTTTTTCTTCAGTTTTCTTTGGTCACATTCTGGTAAAATTATTATTTAGTCGTCACTGAATAAAAATTCACTCCAGCAACTTGAAATTGGAATCAACAAAATGTTTTTTTTTTAATTTGAGCATATTTCAAACTTTTCTTTTTTAATATTGTGGGTCACATGGGGTCCAACGAATCCCACTCGCCAAAACCGAACCCATCTGAGTTCTTTTCAACATATCGACTTGAATCTTGCGCCAAACTTCAATTTAACATGTTTAATGAATAATCTGATGGTTGTTGTCTTGTATTTGAGATTTTTAAGTAGTCGATACATGATATAAAAAATAAAATTCACGAAATCTGATTTTTTTTTAAATAAAAAAATTTGTGAAATATTTTAATTTTTGTCGTGTGGTAAAAAATCTTACGCCATTTTACTCTTGAGATATAATATTTTTCAGAAAAAAATAGAGCTTTTCATGGACTTGGAGGAAAGTATAATCATTTCGAATTTTCAAGTCAAGACTTTTGGTCGATGTGAAAAAATGTAAGTGGTACGTTTAAATCGACAAAATAATGTTTAAAAATGGTATTTTTATTGCACAAATACCATGAAGTAGGCTTAGGGTCTAGTGGACGCTGAGTGAAGGCAACGAGTTAATATGTTAAATAAAATCTTTAAAAAACCATCTTTTTCACTAAAATTTCTATAACTCATCCAATTTCCAAGATATTCATTATTTTTTTTTTAGTTAACATGACAAATTTTAAGTTAAAAAACCGCCGGAGTGAAATCTATCCAGTGTGACAGGAAAGGGTTTAAAATAAAATGAGAAATATAATTGGATATTTTGTCAATAAAAAATTGTATCAAAATATTGATTAGAATGATTATGAAATGATTATGCTCACGTGACTGTAGCTTTGCCAAATACGTCCTGAAAAGCTTCGCGAATCGGGCTGACTTTGACTTCCTTGTTTGACGCGACGATTATGTTGATGTCGCCACCGGAATCTGAAATACAGATGTCCCAAAAGGCTCGCATGTACGCGTGAAAGTGCACGAGCATTTTTTCGTTTCTTAAATTATTTCCAACTCGTTTTTCACAAGCTACTTTTTTGGGGGGGCTGATGGAAGAGTTCAATTCGCGATGCACTGGACTTCATTCGACGAACTTTGCAATATATATATATATATATATATATATATCGCACCAACAAGATTATTAATTTTAATGAAAACTCAGATTGTCCAAACTATTGGAATATTTTCGAAATTATAACAATTGCTCCGGAAGCCGACATTTGCGTTTGAAATTGGTAATAGCATTGTCTTATTCACGCTCGATCATTGCAACGAAAAATCCAAGTGATTTTCGATAAATTATTCTTATTTTACACGTGCAATGCTTTCCATAACTGATAACAGCTGTGGGAGTGTGCTAGCTTCACGGAGAACGTGAATTTACTGAATCTAGTTGATGTTCTAGTCGATCTAAAAATAGAACAGTAATATGTGCCACTTTCTATCTTTGCGCAGAGTAGCGGCACCAAAAATTTTGGCAATTTTGAATCCGTGTTAAAATATTGAATTATTGATAAAATATTGTAAATCGATTGACATAAATAAAACAAAATGATTGTGAAATAAATTTGTAGCCCGTCCATTATCTGATGGAAAGGCTTAATAGTAATTTAGTTCAAACAACTACCATTGAAAATTGTTATTGTCCATATGAAATAAAAAAAAAGCATTTTAAACTTCTTCGCGCCAAATCGGAGCTCCACAGTTCATTAAAATCCAAATTTAGTTAACTCAGTTTCACTATCGTCCACTCGTAAAATATTTTCCGGTGAAACAGTGCGCGCGACGATTTCGCCTTCTCGGGTCTTACGAAACAATGAGGACGACTTCTACTCACAAATGAACTCACGCATCTGAGGGTCTAGAGTTGTGATCATAGAATTGACGCTGCTTTTAGCCTTCTCCGCGACTTTGCTCAGCACGTTGCTGTTGGCGACGGTTTCCTTCATCCACGAGAACAAGCTTCCTCCGATAGCGCCGGATTCTTGCTCCGTCGCAGCTTCCGCCGTCTCGGGAGCGTCCGAGGCATCGACGCGGGGCTGTTTCGTTTGGACTCCGTCGTTCGATTGCGGCTGCTTTTGAACAGGTTCGTCGCTTCGACTCGCATCCTGAGTGGATCTTTCCTGCGCCAGCAGCGACTCGGAGGGCCTGGCCACCGGACTGGCCACGAAACTGGGTAACGCGGACGGCGGAGCTATGTTCGACAGTAAATTTCCGGTCGACGTCGAAACACCCAACGGAGTCAGCAAAGACGCGGACGACGACAGACTACCCACCGAATCTGTGGACAACACGTAACGATTGAGCTGCGCCACGCAGACAGCACGCAATTCCAGAAGTTAGGTTAATCATTATGCAACATAATTTCCACGAATTATCATTACACTGTTGATATGCAAATGAAAAAAAAATCTATGTATATATATATATATATATATCTATTTGTTCATACAATAGAATTAACCCAAAAAATTTGAGGTTCGAATTCACAATTCGATCAATTCGATGCAAATAATTTTGTGAAAAATAAGATATTTAAAAAAAACAATTGTCAAGGTCCGAGGTGTTTTTTTTTCTCGCGTTTCGATCGAAGATTGTTGACAGATGTTTTTTGAAATTTTTGATACGAGAAAAAAAAATTGTTGTTTGCATCGCTGACCAGTTTTCGATGGATCCCCGGATATCGATAGTTCGTCAACTTTCTTGTCGACGAATTCGAACGTCGATTCACCGTTTGATTCGTCCGTCATGTCAACTCCGTTTTTTTCGTTCGCGAATTATGATAAACAAGATTTTGTAACGTTTGACACGTCGAAGAATAATGAGTTAACGCCAGTTAACGCGAAACCGTACTCAGGGGGGCAAAACTCCAATGGTGCCAGCGAGGTTCGAGTTACGCAGGAACCGACTACGCGCGGCGCTGCTGAGCATACTCTGTCTCACTCGCACACTATTCCTTTCTCTCTCCCACTAACGTCCGATGAATTCACGCAACAAGCTCGATGATATAACAACGTCAAATTTGGTGCCCGCGCGCGCATAGCAAAATAGCTCAGTGGTAACGTGCACATGCTGGTTGAAATTCTGAGGTAGTGGTTCGAAACCCCGCATTGAATTTTTTTTTTTTTTATTATTAAAGTATTGAAATTTTATTAAACATGGGATAAAAACATTATATTTCGCAAATCACTCAAGTAAAAATAATATTTATTATGTATAACATCCACGTATAAGATATAACAATTTTTAATCTTAATGATTATTCAATAAGTATTGTGAATTGTATTTACAATACATACATTATTGCACTTGTAAATTATATTTACGATACATACGTTATCACACTTGTAAATTATATTTACAATACATACGCTATCGCAATTGTGAATTATATTTACGAGTGTAATAATGTATGTATTGTAAATATTATTTTTAATACATGTTCCCGCCTAAAAAATTCAAAACAAAAAAAATAAGATAAATCAGGCACTTGGACTTTTTTTAAATTGATGAATTTTTTTCTTGTATTCTGTTTAATAAAAAATGAAGTTCCTATATACCATTAGAATGGGATCTTCATTGTTAATATTCATCTTTTAAATTTTTATTTTCCGAAACTGGAATTTAAAAACATTAAGATATAACAATGTTTTCTTATTGGAAAAAAAGTTAAAAAATAAATCGTTCTTATAAAGAAATCGATATTTCGATTTTTTTCGGTTGAATACCGATTTTTCTTATCTATACGGGTTTCGCGCATTTCTTCTGACTTAAAATTATTCACAGCCCATTAAATCAAATCCTATTTAATTGAAGAAATGCAGAAAATGTGTTCAAATGAAAAAAATCTATATTCGACCCAAAAAAATCAAGATATCGATTTTTTCATAAGAAAGATTTTGAAATATTTTTTACAACAAACCACATTGTTATATTTGAAGTTTTTTGAATGTTCATAGTTTCGAGAAATAAAAATTAAAAACAAAATTCAAAATTTTCCAAATTTATATAGAATTTTGCTAAATAAATTCTATATTTATATAGAGGCAGAGCCGATTTTTTAAAGTGTATTTTATGAATCATTAAACCGATAGAAATAGAATGCTTACACTGGATTAATGGTAGATCCGAAATTGGCATTGTATCGTCGACCTCTTTCTTTTCCTCTTTGACTTGATGGAATGGAGGAAGCCGATTCACAGGTGCTGTTTCTGTGCCTAATTTATAACAATTCAATTATACACTGTACGTTTTTTTTTGCATGAGTTCGTTGAGGTTATGGAATGAATCAAATTAAGTTTATTCGGGTATTTATATATTTAAGGAGACTAAGTTGCGTAAAGAATATGAAACGAAAAGGTGGTGCAATTGTATGTATCAAATATTTCACCTTGATCACAAAACGCCTCTAGGAAAAAGAAACGAAAAAAATATCTACGGCTGGATTTTTTTAGTCTTCATTGTTGCGAATATAGGTTTCATTTCGCATTCAAAAGATACAAGATACAAAATTCAATTGGAAAGTGACTATGCGAGGTGAAATTTACTGTGATAGTGAATGTATCTTCCGCAAACTTTGAGATCAAAATTTCCATATAATCTCCATTTCCATTTCCTGATGTTTATTATACAGCGAAACATATGACCGATTGTTCAACTTACCAGCACCTGTTGATTTGTTTTTCACCATCGCGTATTGTATAGTTTTGGAGGTTGCACACAAGTTGTGATTGGCAGTCGGCGTTCGATTCTCGTTTTCATCATCAAATTTGTATGACGTAACGTCGATATTTTCTGAAAATAAGCAAAAAGAAGCATAGTATACCAGAAGTTCATTGAAATACACTGATCAATACAATACAAGTATATAAATACCTGGCAGGTGTAAAGTAGGAATCGCCATTCCGCTGAGTTTCTTCGCCAGAACATACTTTGCTTCGAAGTGTATGCGGCATACTCTCCAATTACTTATTCTGTGTGAAGCTACGTCCAGAAGTGCTCTGTTCCCACATGCTGCTAGCCACGCCAGAAAACGTTTCTTATTTTTGTTTGGAGTTGGAAATCTATGAGTATGGGCTGCCACTGCGATGCATCCCTGCACCGAGCATTTGCTCGGCATACTCAATGCTAAACACATTAAATTCTTAAATATTATTCTGCAATTTTAATCGACTCAATTGATATATTGCTTATTAGACACAAACACATATAAAAATGTATCGATATCTAATCACAATCGCAGTAAAAAAGATTACCGATGATTGACAAATATATTATCGGCGGCATAACATAACCTCGTTTAGTGTTTTTATTGTAAATATTGATCTACTTACATTAATTATGTAGTCCTATGTGAAATTTTATCCTTCTGGACACGATAACTCACAACCTCGCTCCTCCTACTTCTTAAAAACTTCGTCTAAATGTTATTAATTAAAAAAGTTCTCCACACACAAAAAAAACACATGTACTCTTGATCGAAACACCAGAAAAAGGGGCGGAGACCAGCGACGGCCCCAACGCGTTGAAGATCCAGATGGCGCTAGCGTTCGACCAGCGCTGGGAATGAGTAGGCGTGAGTGCGACTGAAACGGCAATAGTGTGCGAGTGAGACAGAATATGCTCAGCAGCGCCGCGCGTAGTCGGTTCCTGCGTAACTCGAACCTCGCTGGCACCATTGGAGTTTTGCCCCCCTGACCGTACTTCTCTCGGTGGACCCCACCTTCCTACAGACAAAAAATGCCCCGCTTTTCAGCACGAAAAAGCAATTCGAGCTATCGCCGCCGAGCGCAACATCTCCCATTTCGAAGCCAGACGTTTCCTTTCAGCTCCCTCTTCAGCTCGTGGTTCAATCCCGCAAACTCTCTCGCGTACGGACTCACATTTCCCTGCTCTCTCTCACTCATCTTCCCCGTTGCCAAACTCGTCCCCGTTGCTCCCTAGCCCACGTTCCTACAGCCAGGCAGCTTCTGCTACCTACACACCCACACCGTCGCAACCTTTGACTCCTTTGCTATCGCCAAATCTCGCTTTCTTCGATACCCGACCAGTAAACTCACGTTTCCCTAATGACCGTTCCCAAGTCCGTAAATCTTCTTCGCGTGCACCACCCATGACCTCGCCTTCGACACTCGCTACTCGTAAAGAACACGCGAACCTGCTTATGGCTCCCCACGGCCACGTACCTCACTTTTCAGGAGCGCAAAACGGTTTTGCCCTGAACGCCGCTCCCCCCGTAACGAATCCCCCCTCTCTTTTCGCACCTTCCTGTTCTGCTCACCCGAACTTCGAATCTAATCCGGCTCAAGCTCTCAACATTATTCCCTCTTTGCTCAGTCTCATTACGCAGCAACTCGCGCCAGCTTTATCCGCTCTCGGTCTCTCGGATAGACTCGCTCCCGTTTTTGAATGCCTAAACTCACTTGCCTCCGTCATTTCCCAAACCCATAATGGCTGCACGTAGACAATTAAATATTCTTCAATGGAATTGTCGTAGCTTGAGAAATAAACTAGGTCTTTTGGCAAAGATTGCAGAACCCTACGAGGTCATCGTTCTCTGTGAAACCTGGCTCTCTTTTCGTGACAAGTCGGTTCCGTTATTGGATGGCTTCAATGCCGTCGTTAAAAACCGGGATTTTGGCAGGGGCGGCGGTCTCGCCATCTATCTCAAAAAAGATATTCCTTTTACCATGTTCACTACCTCTCATCATATCTCAAACTTCATTGAGACACTGGCTATTTCTATCGAATCCCATTTTGGTCCCCTGATTCTAGTAGCTCTTTATAAACCGCCAGCTATAAGTGTCTCCACAACTGATTGGGAACTTCTTTTCGACTCCGTTCTTCTCGGAGGTAATGTCATCATCGCTGGAGACTTCAACAGCCACCATACTTCTTGGGGTTGTACTAATAATTGCCCATCCGGAAATTCCTTGCTCGACGTCATATCCGACCGCGATTTCTCTATTCTAAATGACGGTTCCCCGACTCTCGTATCATCCCCTATAAATAACATCTCAGCTATCGATCTCTCGCTCATCTCATCTCATCTCCTTCCCTTGTGTTCTTGGAAGACCCTTCCTGACTCTCTTACAAGTGATCATTTTCCTATTTCTATTTCCCTCGGAATTTCTTTCGCTACGCTGTCCTTCTCTCCTCATCGTTTGCCCTCGGATAAAATCGACTGGCCCACCTTCGAATCTTCTTTGAAATGCCGCGCGCCTTCACTCTCTAGTTCATCTTCTCTGACACAATACGAAAACATTATAATTGCCATCAATGAGGCTGTCGTAGAGTCATGCCCGCATCTTGCAAATTCAAATTCGAGTCAACAGTCGCGTCCCAGAGTATTCAAATCTCGTCCGGCGGTTTGGTGGAACGAAGAATGTGAAACAGCTAATAAAGCTCGGAAAGAGGCCTGGGCTGCCTTTAGAAATGTCGGAAATTTAGTTAATTTCGTTAACGCCAAAAAAATAGAAGCAATTGCCAAAAGAACGTTCCACAAAGCCAAGCAAAAATCCTGGAAACGCTTCACAGAAACGATCGACTTACGATCATCTGCTAAGCAAGTTTGGTCTAAAATTAAACGCTTTAAAAATAGAAATCTTGTTGAACATACCATGCACACTAACAATACAGAGACAATAGAGAAGATGAAAAAACTCATTCCTGCTATCTGCTCTCCTCCGAGCTTTCCTCTTTGCTTTCCTAACTCTTTCTCATCCAATGACGATTTAGACTCTCCATTCTCAGCTTCCGAACTAGAATCTGCGATCCAGTGCAGCAAGGAAAAAGCGGCCCCGGGGCTTGATAAAATAGACTTTCGAATCATTCGTCATCTCCCTGATTCTATTAAAGAACTCGTTCTAGGTGTTTTCAACGACTTTTTCAAGAATGGCTTTTTTCCAAAACCGTGGAGCGAATTTCTAGTTTTTTTCATCCCCAAATCTTCTCCGGGAAAATTTCGTCCTATTTCCCTGGCTTCTTGCTTTCTCAAACTCATGGAAAGGCTTCTCCACTCCAGAATTATCCAATGGCTCGAAAGTAGTTCGCGTCTTTCACCGTCGCAGTTTGGTTTTCGAAAGTCTAGATCCTGTGCTGACAACTTGGCTATCCTCACAACCGAAATTTACACAGGCTTCACCAAGAATCAATTCACTGCTGCAGTTTTTCTTGATATTTCAAGCGCGTTCGACAATGTAGATCCCGGTATTCTTACTCATGACCTTAGAGACCTTGGCTTACCTTGGTCTTATTGTAAATTCGTTTTCAACCTGGTCTCGTCTAGATCAGTTTTTTTCAACATTGCTGGCCAAAATCACGGCCCCTTCAAATCAGCCAAAGGTGTACCTCAAGGATGTATTTTAAGTCCGCTACTTTACATAATTTATACCAATAAACTGGAACAGCATCTGGATCTGGACTGTTCGATTGTTCAGTTTGCGGATGACATAGCCCTTTTCTCAAGATCAAACGATCCATACGAATGTATTTCTTCAATTCAGAATAGTCTCAATAAAATCGCAGTTTTTCTGGAGGGTAGAGGCCTTTCCATTGAACCTTCTAAATCTAAGCTAGTCGTTTTTTCCCGCAAACACTTCAATCCTCTACAATTCTCAGTTTCGATCAATTCTTCTCCCGTCCCAACATGTTTAGAAGCAAAATTTCTTGGACTCACGTTAGATTATCGTCTCTCTTGGAAAACTCACGTAAATAATTTGCATGTCAAGTGTGGTAAGCTCTTAAATATAATTAAATGTCTCCGCACCACATGGTGGGGAGCAGACCCGTCTTCACTTATTTCTGTATATCGTGCTCTCATCCGTAGTTCAATCGAATATGGTTCGATGGTTTTTCCCATTAAAAAGTATTCTCTTTTCAAAAAATTGGAAGTTATTCAACGTAAGGCGTTGAGGCTGGCCCTGGGCTTCCGCAACTCGACCCCTAACAATGTCGTTCTTGCTGAGGCCAGGGAGCCGGTCTTGCGCTGTCGTCTTCAACTCCTTTCGAATAAATACCTTTTAAAAATTTTTTCCACATCATGGCATCCTCTCCTTTCCTCTATTCCAATTCTAATACACTCTTTGAATTCCATTAACAGCTACGCTGACCTTTGTGATCTCCCTCTTGTTAACGCTTTTCTTGACTTGTCAAAATACAGAGAATATATTCAACCTCACCCGTTTCCTCCTCTCTATCAAATCCTTCCTACAACTCTCTTTTCGCAATCTTCCATCGATACTCTGTCCGGTACGGTAATTCAATCTTCACCTAACCCCAACGCAGAATTTCTCGCTCAGTTTGGTCACCATTATGACAGCTCTACCTTCTTCTTTACCGACGGTTCTAAAACAAATGAAGGAAAATACGTAGGTCTAGCCATTCACAGCCCTTCTCTCTCTCTTAATCTTAAATATCGTGTCTCCCGCTTCGCTTCGATCTTCTCAGCGGAAGCTCTGGCTATCCTGCTTACGCTGGAGTACATCACTTCTAACAAAATTGCTAACTCCTTTATTTTTTCAGATTCTCTCAGTTCTCTCACAGCTCTTGTAGCGCCCTTGTCTAAAATCTCCTCTCCAATCATTATTGCAACACGTCGAGCCCTTAGTCTCTCCGTAACTCAAAATCTTAGGGTCACTTTGGTGTGGATTCCTGGCCACGCCGACATTTCGGGTAACGAAGTCGCGGATCGCCTCGCCAAAGCGGCAATCTCAGACGGCACTGACTATCATCTTTTACTTCCTCCCACAGAATTTTTCCCCATCGTTCGGGATAAATGCGCGCGCTCTACGGAGAGGTCCCTTAAATTATACAGTTCCAGCAATAGCAAAGGTGTCAAATATTTCGAAACTTTTTATCAGCCTTCAAATCACAAGACATGGTTCCAAGATCTTGGTAAACTCGATCGAAGATCCATAGTCCTTTTTTGTAGAATGCGCTCCAATCATTATAATCTTGCCGCTAGTCTTTTTAGAAAAAATATGAATGCCTCTCCGGGGTGTGCGTGTGGACATGAGGCTGAAGATCTCAATCATGTTTTCTGGGCTTGCCCCCTATACGACAACTTTCGCACAACGCTAATTAAATCTTTGATATCTCTTAAAATCTTTCCTCCGTTTAACATCGAATCATTTCTAGCTTCTCCATCTCGCCGAACGATCAGCATATTCTCAAGCTTCCTCAACCATTGCCAACTAACGTTTTAAACTCACTTCTTATTTACCCATGCCTTTGAAATTTACCAACAGTCTACGCTCACACCTCAATAAGCACATTTCTGTAATTTTCTGGGCCCCTACCCTAGAGGTAGAGGTATAACTGGCTCTTTCGAGCGCGGAGAGCGACACTGCTGCCGCGGTGGAAACATCGGGCGGCTGTGCCGCTCTCCTTTTTATTCTGTTTCAGATTACCTGTATTTCAGATTTCTATATACGTTTTAGTCCATGGCCGTATGGTCAAAGCTGCTGCAGAGCAGCGACCGGAGCCAGCCCGAACCAAATAACTAACTAACTAACTTCTCTCGGTGGAGTTTGACACGAAAATGTGAGTGACAATTTTTGCCTGTAGGTGGCGGGTTATGGAACTCTGGTGGGGGCCGTTGAAAATCGGAGCTTCTCCTCAATCTGGCAGCACTGCGTTTACGTAAATTTGTCAAACCACTCGTTCGTAAACGTCAGATTTGGCGAAAAATAATATCATCAACGAAACCCAGATCCTCATACGTCAAGTTAAAGAATATTTTCCAGTGCTTTAGTTGTTCAATACTGTTTTGTGTGCCGCAAATTAGAAAAAAAAAAAAAGAAAAACGTTTTATCTGTTGTTTTATTCGATATCACAGCGATATTTCAATGAGAGGTTATATTTACCCGAATACTTCACCCTAATTCATTGTCATTGACAGAAGAATCAACAAAATTAATCAAAAATTGAATAAAACAATGTCACCTGAACCGACTCACGAGCCCATAGAACAAAACATGAGTATCCCAGTTGCGACTGTGAGAATAAACAACGATTCGGACAGCGAGGACGACGAAGTCGGCATGGCGGGTTACATGCCTCTGTCCCAAGTTCCGATGGACAGCGATCCGATGCTGGACGACGACGAAGACGACGTAAGTCCGTCGCTTACAAATTTTTATCAAACAGAAGTTCAACGACGTTCGTCTCTTTCGCAGGACGACGAATGGATATCGGCGCCGGTCGAGCAAAGTCACGGACCGGACGACGCGCCAGCCGACGAATTTCAGGTACGACAACCGATCGTTTTGCGCTCCCATCCAGAAACATGCGTTGTTTTCGTCTTTCAGGACGCTTCGACGGAGGCTCCTCACCCCGACGCGCTTCAGTGCAACGCGTCCAACATAGATTTAGATTCGGACAAGATAAATCAAGTGAAATCCATGATGGCGACGTTCACGTTGCCAAAGACAGCGATACCGGAGTGGGCCAGCACGATATCGGAGGATCAGTGGAAGGAACTCATAGATCGCATCAAATTGATACAAAACAGAGAAACATAGACTCGCGACGCTAAGCGCCCGTCGCACGGTTATCTTCTTGCTAACCGCAAACATTTTTTTTTATTATTATTCCCTTCTTCGATTTAGATATTTTTGTCAATTGTAGCGTCCGACATACATTTGTCCCGACGGTGTACGGGAGAATGTATTTTTGCTTTGTACAATTCAGATGCTTTATTAAAAAAAAAAAAAAAGTCTCAAGCCGTTCCATGTGTTTCCATTGGTTGGGTTGGAAAAAAAAAAGTGTAATCAAAGTTATGTTTCGATTATGTTCATGTATATATATGTATTATTTTTTTTTTTTTGTGTAGTTCATAAATTGAACAAAGTATCTTTATAAAATGTTTTCGTCATTAACAATCGGGGGATTCGCCACACGTGTCTCTTTTATGTATATATACATATATATATATATATAAAAGTTTTCACAAAATTATTCGATTGGAATGAGCCATCGCGATTCAACGTCTTCCAAAACACTCGTCGAATTACACGCAAAGTTCACGAGTTTGATGAAAAAAAATATAGGAAAAAAAATAAAAATAAAAACAAAACACGCGTTGTACTGTAATCACTGGCACCCATAAATTGTTTGATCGTTGTGCGATGACGTTGACCTTAATCTACAAATGAAACTCTTCCTTGATGACCGCCGCCTTCGCGGGATTCAGTTTTGCTCGCAGCGTTGCTATGTCGTCGTCTATTCTTATTAATTTGCGATATTTCTGAAATTCCAAAAAAAAAAAAAAAATAAAAAACGTATTTATTAATTATAAAATATAATAAAATACGAAATATAAATGACGAATCAATCACCTCTGACGTAGTTCCGGGTGTCACACACCAAATGTAAATCATGTAAACTGGAATGCACATCATCGACGATAATCCTGTCATCCATCCTATCAGATGACTCCACCATGGATACTCGTACGTGAGATATTTTACCGGAGAAAATTTAACGATATTGAAAATGAATACGCCCTGAAAAAAAGTATGTTGAGTAAACGTTTGTTAAGTCAACTAATTTTTAAAAATTTTCATTCTAATTTTTTCAAACGTTGCATTTTCGCGAAGCTTATAATCTTGTAAATAATTTCTCCAAAAATTATAAACGAATTCACGAAAATTATTTTTCAAGAATCACGAGCAATGCTATCGAGACTTCAAGAAGCAAATTTGAACGCGTTTTTCTCGAAACTGCTTTTGGGGAAAAAAAAAAAATTAAAAAAAAATCATTGTCTCTGGAAACTTTCAGCATTGAACTCACCACGCAAATGGCGGGAGTGGTGAAGGTCCAGCATATCTTCCACCAGAAACACGGATAATAACCGATCATATCGCGAATACCGTCGTAAAAACGATTCACTCCGAAGGCCCATGCGACGGCTATGCACTCGAAGAACATGAGAAACAGCAGAACGAAACCGCTCACCGCGTAAGAATCTAACAATTGAAACACGTACATGCCACCCTGAAAATTGAAAAACGAAAAAAAAAAAAAAAAAAAAAAAAACAAACAACATAGAAACGAAGATAAGAAGAATTCAAGATCTGGATGAAAAAATAAAATTTTTAATCGACGTGTAAAAATTATTAATTTAATAATTTAATAATTTAATAATTTAATAATTTAATAATTTAATAATTTAATAATTTAATAATTTAATAATTTAATAATTTAATAATTTAATAATTTAATAATTTAATAATTTAATAATTCAATAATTTAATAATTTAACAGTTCAATAATTTAACAATTTAATAATTATTTCAAAATGAAATAACAATAATTTTTAACTTGCCTCAGTAACGCACGATAGTCCAATGAGATACGACAAGAAACACACGATGGCTATGAATATCTCTTTGCGTTTTCTGAGAAGTTTCGGCCATTCGTCCACGGCAGCCGTTATGAAGCCCTCGACGGTACAAAACTGCAATAAAAAATAAAAAAAAACAACCCCCAATAAGTTTTCAATCTTAATTGACTGACCGAACGAATTAAGGGGACTGAGTCACCTAAAAAATTCGAAAATTAAATTTTTTTTTTCCGTAACACGGCCGATCCAAATTGAAAATCGATTTTACCCTTACGAAGTACGTATACTTAGCTATCATTTCAAATTTTTCCATAGCCGTATGAGTTATCTAAATGCTGTGAGATTTTTCACAAAATTTTTCACTTGTCGCAACTTTCGGACCGCACCGATGAACGGATTTTGGATTCCGACGTCTCATTTTGTTCCAAATCGCAGTCATTCTCGGATGAGTGTAGGAATTTCGGATGCGAGGTAAAACGAATTTATGGTAACCTATTATTCAACCGGTTTTTCAAAAAGTTACAAAAAAATTGTTTTTTTTTTTCACATTATAGGTCGCCATAATTTCCAGAAAGCAGATAAAAAAAAATCCCACACTCATCCGAGAATGAGGTCTGTTACGAAGAAAATGAGACGTCAGAATTGAAAATCCATTGAGTAGCAGGGTCCGAAAGCTGCGACAAGTGAAAAATTTTGTGAAAAATCTCACAGCATTTAGATAACTCATACGGCTATGGAAAAATTTGAAATGATAGCTAAGTATACGTACTTCGTAAGGTTAAAATCGATTTTCAATTTGGATCGGCCGTGTCACGGACAAAAAAATTTAATTTTCGAATTTTTTAGGTGACTCAGTCCCCTTAATTGTCATTCACAGCGACACAAAAAAATTCGGAAAATCACTTACTTGACTGTCCAATCCTATGAGAATCAGCATGAAGAAGAACAAACAGGACCAAGCGGAAGCTCCGGGCATTTGAAGAACCGCCGAAGGATAAACCAAGAAAGCCAAACCAGGACCTGCATTTAAAAAAAAAAATCAAAATCAATCACAGCCATTATTACGATGGAACGTTTGATTCAACAATTTTTTTCATCATTCAGTGGACGATTTGTTTTCGTCTTATTACCGGATGCTGCGACATCGGCCACCGGTTTCTGTTGCTCGTGAGCCATGAAACCCACGACCGAGAAAATAACGACCCCGCTGAGCATGCTGGTACCCGAGTTCACCATGCACACGGTCAGCGCATCCCTGTCGAGACACACATCAAGAAAAAAATAATCCATTATCACGAATTATCTATCGTTAACACCGTCCATCCGGTTCGCGGCCAAGTTAACTTGACTCACTTGTAAACGTTGTTGTTGAACTTGTTGTAACTGCCGAGAGCGACCAGGGCACCGAGTCCGAGAGCGTATGAGAAGAAAATTTGGGTTACCGCGTCGATCCAAACCTGCAAAAAAAAAACATCGTGATTGATTCGATCGAACGATCGAAATTACGAAGAGAAAATAACAGAAGCTCAGAAGGAAAATTGCTGCGTGCATCTTAGCCCTTCGTCTGGAAACCTGGGTCGTTTTCGTCCGATATTTATATTTTTTTCGTCCGTCATGATTTGTATGAAAAATATATATTTCTTTTAAATTTTAGTATTTTTCCATAATTTTATAATTGAGACTTGAAATTTCGAGGGTTGAAGAACCTTCGTGAAATTTTTCACATTTTTTCCAGCATTCTTTAAGATAGTTTTAAAAATGTCATGACCCACGTTTTCAGGCTAAAGGTGTAAAAAAAAAAAAAAAACGTTTCCAGACTAAGGGAAAGACTTTGATGCACGTGATAGAAGTAAAACTTCTTTGGGGGCTTTTGTATGACAAGATTAACAATAAATAGTAATTTGATATATCTGGAGGGAGCAGAGAGAGAGAGAAAGAGAGAAAGAGTATTCTAAAAAGGCTTTTCACTTAAAAAATAAAAAAAACATTGCATTGCTCCGTCATGATAACAACTCGTTATCAGGATTAAATAAATATAAAAAAATTACTTCAGGATCGCCCAGTTTTGAAAGATTCGGAGTCGCGTAATACTTCAGGCCCTCGATCGCACCGGGAAGCGTGAGTCCCCGAACCAAAAGCACAGCGAGCAGAGCGTAAGGGAACAGAGACGTGAAATAAACTACCTGAAAACAAACAAAAAAAAAACAACATCGATAATATTAAAAAAGTTAGGTTTCGAGATTGCGATGAAAAGACCCCAAGCTAAAAAAATAAATGAATTATATGAAAAAGATACGATTTTCCGCATGAAATTGGACCTATATATTTTTTTTATATATAAACTGCATTGCATAAACGTCGTTTCTTATATATAACATATAAACATAACTCACGTGCAGTCCATATAAAATTCACATAAAATTATTGCGTAATCTCGAAAATAAAATAGTTTCGACAAAAATGTAAGAAAAAAAAAACTATAGAAAAATGTGTACATTTTTCTATAGTTTTTTTTTTTCATTTTTTTTACATAACAAATTTAAAATTTTTTATACAGTTATAAAATTAATATATAGAAATTATAAGTTATTGATATTTATGAACGGTACAGAGAAGCATCCATGCATGCATATAGCATGCATATATAAATATATTTTATACAAGTCCATTACATTCTATATGAGGTGTTCCACCCCATTTCGAACGGTCAAAGAGTTTTGCATTCCCGAAAAAATTGAAATTTGGTCAAATTATTCAATTAGACGAAAAAAAGTAGTGTGAATTTTTTCAGATTTTTTGGATCGCATTTTTTTGAGTTTTTCAACATTTCAAAATTTTCTAAATAACGTTATATATTGAAAGCATACGATTAAACAGAAAAATGTTTCAGACAAAAAAGTTGCAGTTTTCCATAAACTTTGTGAAAACATTTTTCTTGGAATTTTTCGAGTTCAACAAAAGACCATTTTCATCAAAAATATACGAAAATAATTTTTTTCGGTCGGTATGTCACCGTCGATTTATCTCAAAAAATTCCTGAAAATACTCTGAAATGTGTAAAATACACACGTATTTTTTTTTGTCATGGCTCGATTAGTTGTTCCTAAGCTATGCTTTGGTTTATTAATAATATTTATTAAAGTTTTTTTAGAAAAATCCATTATTATGGAAAATCATAATCTCCCGAATTGTTTTTCTCAAATTTACAGATGAAAGAACATTTACAATGATGATATTAATGTTTTGGAGCTTATTGGAGCATAGATAATCGATAACGTAGATGGAATCGAGATTTAAGCGAGTGAAAGCTGTACCGAAGACCCAAAAACACCTTTGCATTATACCAGGACCGGATGGGATTCTCCAATGCAAAATATATTCGCTCGCCACGGACTTCGTAACTCACCGAGTCTGGAAAAATAAATAACTCGCAACGATCTGTTTATGCTTCACTTTTTCCCAGTTCTTACGTTGTGATTCATTTACACAACAATAATAAAAAAATATGATGTTAGGACAGAAAATTATTCACTTAATCATTGAATTTTTTGAACGAGTGATTATAGAGCGTAGCTTTCGAACGAGTTCAATGGAGTTCGATCTACGTTATCGATTATCCAATAAGCTCAAAAACATTAATATTACTATTGTAAATGTTCTCTCATCTGTGAATTTGAGAAAAACAATTCGGGAGATTATGATTTTCCATAATAATGGATTTTTCTAAAAAAACTTTAATAAATATTATTAATAAACCAAAGCATAGCTTAGGAACAACTAATCGAGCCATGACAAAAAAAATACGTGTGTATTTTACACATTTCAGAGTATTTTCAGGAATTTTTTGAGATAAATCGAAGGTGACATACCGACCGAAAAAAATTATTTTCGTATATTTTTGATGAAAATGGTCATTTTTTGAACTCGAAAAATTCCAAGAAAAATGTTTTCACAAAGTTTATGGAAAACTGCAACTTTTTTGTCTGAAACATTTTTCTGTTTAATCGTATGCTTTCAATATATAACGTTATTTAGAAAATTTTGAAATGTTGAAAAACTCAAAAAAATGCGATCCAAAAAATCTGAAAAAATTCACACTACTTTTTTTCGTCTAATGGAATAATTTGACCAAATTTCAATTTTTTCGGGAATGCAAAACTTTTTGACCGTTCGAAATGGGGTGGAACACCTCATATACAAAATCGTTCATCTTTTTCGTATATTTCGTTTTTTTTTTTTTTTTTTTTTCATTTGGGACGTGAAGATCGAAGAAATAAAAAATATTGACGATACTTTTCCGGTCCATTTGACGCCTTTCCAGATGCAAAAGTAACACATTATCCAAACGATCGCTAGTGTACCAGCGAGTTCCCATCTTATTCCACCGATCTCCTCGACTCCTCCGGAAATTTGTAACGTTCGTCTCCTTTGATTAATTAATTTTTGTTTTTGTCAATCGAAATGATTATCATACAGATTTTGTTGTCATACAGAATTAATTACACAGAGTTGTGAAGACGACAAAGGTAAATAGGTATAGTTAAGCGTGAGGGAACATTTAAAAATAGTTAAAAAAAATTAAAAAATTTTGAAAATCTAACTTACTCCCAAAATTCCTTGACCGGATCTTTGAGAAGCGCGTGACTGAGATTACCGATCGATGTGGCGCATATCGTGTCACCTTTTTCCGGCCAACAAACCGCGGCCAAACGTTCGATCGGCGTTATGCAATAATTCGTGTTCCACGAATTGTCGCAAGTTCTCCAAGGCACGTCTGAGAAAATAAAAAATTATTTTTTTTTTCACAATTTTTTTATATTTCTAATAAAAAATTATGTTTTTCAAAATTTGTTAGGTTTTCAATAAAAAAAAATGTAATTTTTCAAATTTTTTAAACATTTTTGATAGAACATTTTTTTTTTTTTCAATAAAAATAAAAAGGAATGGAAAGAAAATAAAACAATTAGGAAACTGCCACTCGACCAACTTTTTTGTCAACGTTCGCAAAAAAGAAAAAAAAAAAAAAATTGGTCCACCGTTTATTTACGTTCCACGAGTTCGAATTTGCGACGCAAATGCGAAATTTCGCGATCGGTAAAAAGGTTACGAAATATCAAAGTTTATATCGGACGATACGTATTTTCGACACGATCTCGGCTCGAGCACTCGCGCATGACAATTGCATGCTAATTTTTTTCGTTTTCCTTTCGTTTTTTTTTAGTTTTTTTTTTTTTTTTTTTCAATCGTTTGACGGACGAGTTGACTCGATCCGTTGTTCCGGCTCTTCAATGCCACGGGACTTCCCTCGAAATGTCTTTGTTCGGTTTGAACGTCTTCGCAATTGTCGATAACAACTTTTGTTCCAAACAACAATTTGTCTTTTTTTTTTTTTGTAATTTTATTTTTTTTTCTTATTTTTTCAGGATATTTACCAGCTCGAAGCGATACCAAAAAGTAGAATAGCGCCCACGCCAGAATGATAATGTAGTAGACGTTTGTCCAACAGGACAGTACGCACGTGGCATAACCAATGCCTGAAAAAAAAAAATATAAAAAAAAAATAAAAAAATAAAAATGAAAGGAATAAATTAATCTTATTCAACCAATGAAATATTCAATGTCCATCAAATCGACCCTTTTTTATGTTGTTGTTTTTTTCGTCGTAATCAACTCGATGATGTACGAGTTTTTTTCATGTAAAAAAAAAAAACCCTCAGTCTGGATTGGTTGGATCTGGGTCGTTTTCGTCCAACCAAAAGTGAATTGTAAGTTGCCTCACATTTTGTATAAAAAATATATATTAGAAATAATATAATGTTTATCACAAATTTTATAATTAAGATATTAACTTGAAGGCTTGAAGAACCTTCGAGAATTTTTTCAAGATTTTTCGCAGCGCCTTAACAGTTTAAAAAAACGTCGGGACGTAAACGACCCACGATTTCAGGCTAAAGGTGCAAAAAAAAAAAAAGTTTCCAGACTAAGGGTCAAAATAGTTAATTGTTAAAAAATTGAATGAAAAAAATAAAAAAAAACGCCGAACCTTTGAAAATCGGAGCTATTTGAAAAACTCCGAGTCCACCGACAGTCATCATCTGGCCCAGCGACAATTCCATGAGAAACATGGGAATACCGGCAAGCGCAAGAGCGATGAAATACGGTACCAAAAAAGCTCCGCCACCATTTTTGTAACACAAATATGGAAATCGCCACAAGTTTCCCAGACCGATGGCCAAACCGACGACCGACAGAATGAACTCCACCTTTCGAAACATTTTTTTTTTTTTTTAACAAAATCAATTCATTCAACGTGTTTGCAATCGATCGACTCATTTCAACCTCACTCTCAGGGCAAAGGAGGTTGAAAGCAGAATGAAATTATAATCAACACTCCTGTGCAGTTATTTTCCCATTCTTCAAATTTCGAAGATGAAACAAAGATGAAATAAATGAAAAGAAAAATATTTTTTACATATTTTTCATAAATAAATATATTTAAAATAAAAAAAATATATATAACATATAATTTAAATATGAAACATTCAATTTTAACAAATATTCAATTCGATTCAATCGAGTTTTATTTGCACACAACTTTTTCAAAGTTTTTTACAAAATAATTTTAACAAAAATAGAATATATAAGAACATATCGAATATACAACATATATCTGATATGTCTTTGATAAACATTTCAACCTCGCTTCACCCTCCAATTCGGTCATGTAAGATCAAATAAGTCAGAACAAAAGGTCAACAAGTTTAAACAAAATCGTACATCGACGACCGGAAGTGCGATCAAAGTTGCGTTATTTTCAGGAAACCATTATTTATATATTCATTCTGGACAAAATGACATTTTCGGATGATTTACCTTGCTGCTCCAGCTACCGCGTTCCGGAACATCGTCCGCCTTGTTCACGTGCTCAATCTCGAAAGACTCGACAGCCTCCAACCGGAAGTCGTGTTTCTCCTGCTGCTGCTGCTGCTGCTGTCCGGATTTATCATTGACGCCATTTGTCACTCCGGTTGGTTCGGAAAACAGTGCTTTGAGTTCTTGCACAGGATTTGCCGGTCTGTGAGACAATGGACTCGTCGATCTGTCCACCCGAACTCGTTCCTCGGTTTCGCACGAAGGCATCATGAAATTTTCTCCTCCTTCGAAACTCTGCGGTCGTCTCCAATCGACCACTACCTTCAATCCTTCGTCCAGGATTATTTTTTACTTCTCTTTCTATCTCACCTCATTTTTAATCGTCGACTATTACCGCTGCCGCTCTCACGAATTTTTTTTTTCAGCACACTGGAAAAAAAACGTAAATGAAAATATAATTGAAAAAAAAAAAAAAAAAATCTGTGTGAACGCACGAAACTCGGATCAATTGGAACAAAATGGAAAAATCCGGTCGCGATTCGTGATCGCGTTGAGCCGGACGCCTCGGGCATCCGAACGATGAAATTAATTGATTTATAGCCGGTGATAATCGTACGTCCGATACGCACGCTATATGCACATATGTGTGTGTGTGTGTGTGTACCGTGAACCGGAACTATTGAATCCAGACTGAAGCCCTCCCCCCCCCCCCTTCTTCTCCTCTCCCTCTCCTGAACTTTTGTACCGGAAACATAACTTCGTCGCATCTCCGCGGAGGAAGCAAACACTTTTTTTTTATCTCACCCAATCAATGTGGAATGGAATATTTTTTTGTTTTTGCATTTATTCATTTTTCTTTTCAACCCTTCGAGATCACTGGGAAGGGGGTCAAAATGACCCCAACTGCAACTTGAAGCCGCGAGGCCACACCATTGTATTACAAAACAAAAATTGAAAAACGAAAATATGATTTTTATTTAAGTTAAAAATGGAATTTTTATCACGCGTTGATGATTTTCAACCCCCCGATGATTTTTCTTTCCCGCCACCTTGGAAATTCGATTGAAAAATTGTTTTCGCGATATTTTTCATCCAGAATCGTTCAAACTGATATTTTATATTTTTTACGAGTCGTACGGAACAATATTGTTGAGGCGGCAATAGTTTGAATATGGCTGGGGTCGTTGGGACCCCGTGGGACCAGCATGTTGTTTCCAGAACGTGTGACCTCGAAGGGTCAAATATTTTTTATCACCCTTCTTCTCAATGAATTTGCAAACGATTTTGTTTATGCTGCTTCCACACGAGATAACGAAAACTCATCTTTATATAATATTGTAAACTGTTTTTTTTTTTTTTGTATATTTTGTGCACAACAGGTTGATGAAAATTATGGCTGCGATATTTATTCGTCCTGTTCATACATTCATTTATTTATCTACACGATAACAAAAGACGAATCTGATAAATAGGAAAATCAATGAAAAATTGTTAACCATTTGAAAAATATATTTTTTTGTGCGCAATAGTTTGATGAAATCATTATAGCTGCGACATTTATCCGTTCATTCGTATTTTTATTTCTTCAAAAGTATCCAACAAATACCAAAATTATTGAAAAATTGTTCAGTATTTTGTTTGTTTTTTTTTTTTTTTTTTTTTGTATTATTCCACGACTCAACGACAATTATAACAAAATAGAATCAAATTCAACAAAAAAAATGCTTAACCGCAGTATTTATTCGTCCGCAGACGTGTCCGGGGTGTCGTGAAAAAAAAACCAACTGAACAAAATAAAAAAATGAACGATATCGAAGCGTCGAGTGTGAACGATCGGATGGAACGTTTTTATCACGAAGACGTTTCGACGTTACCGATGAACCGTCACAGACGCGAATGACCGGATCGGTGAAAGTGGCTTCGTCGTCCGTTCGGAAAATTCTTTCCAATGTGAGATCCGGTGTAATGCGAGCGAGTGTGAATTAACCGTAAGTATGTACGATGGCGATCAACGGGTTAAATAAAAATGAAGATGAATAGAAGAAAGTGGGAGACAATTGTTGATTCATAGGACTTGAAATAATCAACGGGTCATCGTCGTAACGTGGATGAAACTTGTGTGTCTATATCTGTGTATATATATGTGTGTGTGTGTGTATATCTAGGTGACTGGAAGGGTCTTGATGATGATGGATGACGGGCAACGAGCCACTTCCGGGAATCACTGTTTGACGAACACACGTTTGTTCCCATCCGCGCGTCAACCTTGTCCCATTTTATAATCGCTCCCTCACGATCCTGGTCAACGTGAAATAATTCCTAAAGTCCCATACCGCGTTGGGAGAGTCGAAGGGGGGGGGGTTAAATAGGAACCATCTCATACTTTCATTCTTATCATCGACGTTAATAATACATGATTTTGGGGCGCGTCTATCAACGTTCCAAAGACTCACAAGTTCGACATATTTTTTTTTTTTTTTTTTAAATTACGAATTTTAATTTTCCGGAAAATTAAAATCTTCGGACATTTTTTTCGGAGGTTTTGACCAATTGGATGATTTTTTTTTTTTTTTTGAGATTCGACTAATCGGAATATTTTTTTTTTTTTTTGAGTTTGACTGATCGAATTTTTTTTTATTTTCGGAGATTTGACCAATCGGAATATTTTTTTTTCGGAGATTTGACCAGTCGGAATATTTTTTTTATTCCAGTCGAAATAAAAAAAATATAATATTCCGTACCAGAATTTTGGCAACAGAATTTTGGAAAGATCGAAATTTCGATTTCGAAACATTGCATTTCGAATAAAAATCAAAATATATTCAAAATATATAAAAAACAAAAAAGAAAAAATCAAAATATATTGGAATATATTTTGTTTGTTTTTTTCCCTGAACTATGACCGGAAAAAAAATCGATCATAGTTCCGGATCCAATTCAGTTCCGAAATCGATTTTTCACGTTCGAAAACATTTTTCACATGATTGACAATATTCATCATTCGACAACGAATAAAATTCTTGAAAATGACGAAACAAAAAAAAATGCAATTTCGATCATCCGCGTTCAATACAAAAAAGAAACTGTGACGTGGTAGTTCTGATTGCAAGTCGAATGCTTTTTTCTTCTAAATTAAAAAAAAAAAAAAAAAAAAAAACAACATGTTTTCTTTTTTTCTCGTGTGTAATTGGCTACGATAATTACTCGTAGTACAAACGAAGAGTGTCTAATGATCCGTCGAGAGAATATTCTCAACGACATGATAGTTGTAAAACCGGCTTCGTCGATAATTCATTATTGCTCGGGGGGGAGAAAAAAAAACGTTGCAGCAGCAACAAACAAAAAAAAAAACTCACAACTCGGAACCGCGAGACTTGTCAGTCGATGAACGAGCGATTTAGCTGCGCGAGCATTGAATACCATTTATCCACGCGAGTGCATCAACTGATTGACAAAACGTCACGCCGGATAGTAAGTATTTTATATCATCACAATGGACAATTGCTACTCGCCCGGCCACACGTCGTTGTCAATGTACCTTCAAAGCCAGAATTGAAACGTCGACGAAGGATTTATCACACCAGACTTTTTTTTTATTTGTCGGAGATAACGTTTGTTTTTTTTTTTTTTCAAACCAAATCGTGGCACTTATTAAAAAACAAAATCATTATCATTTTTTAATTTTACAATTTTTAATTTTGAAGAAATAATAATACAAAAGAATAAAAAAAAAAGGATTAAGGGACCTGAGTCACCTTAAAAAAATCGAATTATTTTTTTTTATCGTGATATGATTGATCCAAATTGGAAATCGATTTCAGCCTTGTAAAATACCTATATTTAGCTATCATTTCAATTTTTTTCATAGCCATATGAAGGATCTGAACGCTGTCAGATTTATCACAAAATTGTTCACTCGTCGCAGCTTTCGGACCAAACGACTCAACGGATTTTCAATTCCGACGTCTCATTTTCTTCGCAACAGACTACGATTCTCAAATGAGTGTGAAGAATTTGGAATGCGAGGTGAAATGACTTGTGGTAACCTATCATTCAACCGTTTATCCGAAAGAAATACAGAAAACTCGTTTTTCATTCACGTTACAGCTTGCCACAATGTCCAGGAAGCTTGGAAAAAAAAATCCCACCCTTATCTGAGAAAGTAGTCTGTCACGAAGAAAATGAGACCACAAAATTGAAAATCCGTCGAGTCGTATGCCCCAAAAGTTACAACAAATAAAAAACCTTGTGATAAATCTTACAGCCTCCAGATGCTTCATACGGCTACAAAAAAATTCGAAACGATAGCCAAGCATATCTATTTCATAATTCTAAAATCGATTTTTACTTCGGATTAATCATCTCACGAAAAAAAAAAAAATTTCCAATTTTTTAAGGTGACTCCAGCCCCCTTAATGAAAAATTTCGTTATACGTACGTAAAAACGGTTGTCGCGCGGTGATAACGCGATCGTAACAACAAAAACCTTCTGAATCGATAACAGAAAAATTGTAAGTAAACGAAAAAAAACACACACACACACACGACACACAAAAAAAAATAGAAAAAAAAAAATATAGAAAAAAAAATCAAACTAGACGAGCCCGAGTTTGGAACGAGGTATAAGGTTCAAGAGTTCACTAACGTAGACTGCGAGTCGGAGATTGGTGGCTGGTGAGGGCCCTGCGGGGATCTACCCTACGATCAGAATCGGTCCCCCAAGCTGCTGCACCAACACCAATGCATCTTCATTCGACGAAATTGGTGCCACAGTGTCACTCTATATTTAGGCTTGTTTCGTTACACACGTGTGTGTACACACACCCACACACACACTTACACACACTTACACACACTTACACACACGAACGAACAAGGAGGGCGAATAATTGATCGCCATCGTCACACCGAGAGCTCGTACCAATCGCTGTCCTATCTTCAATACCGATCACCAGTCGACAATTTTTCACCTCATATTTTCCAACTTGTGTTTCACTTTTCAATATAAACGTGATGACTTTGAATCTCACTGATACCAATGGAAAAATGTTTTCCATGTGTTTTTTTTTTGGTCGATTTATTGTTATGGGAGAAATACAGGACTTTGGGGAAAAAAAAACTTTTGAAAGTTGTGCGAGGCGAACTCTTTTTATCCATCCGTCTATGAATGTACTTGCTACAATTAGTGATTTGAGTGAGAAAAACGTTGTTCTTTGATTGTAGATGATTTTTTTTTCAGCATATTAAGAATAAAATTAAATATAAACGCAATGGAAATTTTAGTGAAAAAAAAGTCTTTTTTTTTTGTAAATGACTCTTTTTAGCGTGTTAAAAATAAATGTGATAGAAATTTTAGTGCATAAATTCATTTTCTTGTAAATGATTCTTTTTAGCATGTAAAACATAAACGTGATAGAAATTTTAGTGAAAAAAGTCGTTTTTTTTGTGAATGATTCTTTTTAGCATATTAAAAATAAACCTAATAGCAATTTCAGTGAAAAAACGTCTTTTTTTTTGTAAATGATTATTTTAAGCATATTAAAAATAAACAAAATAGCAGTTTTAGTGAAAAACGACCTTTTTTTTTTAAATATTTTTTTTAGCATGTTAAAAATGACATTTTGGCTGTCTCAAAAATGTGTTACTTGTAGAAAAAGGTTTGAAACATGCTCCAAGTTTAAGTCAGATTGAATTGAATCGGTGGAGATGAATTTTCAGCCAATGTGACTAAAACCGTAATTTTATCCAAATGTGATCAAAGAAGACGATTTACAAAAAAATATTTCGTTTATTTATTGAGAATTTTATTCATTGAGTTCATTGAGTAAATTCAATAGAGAATGTTTTGGGTTTTTCTTTCTTCATTTTTTCGCTATATCATAGTATGCAGATGTTGATGTGTGAATGATAATCGATTTGCGGTTCAAGGAAGAGGTCGTTGCGTCACATCGAGCTCGGCACACGTGTCCTGCATGCGAGGAATCGATCCCGATCGAACATCCTCCGGGGCACATCGTTGCTCCGATCGTCACACAAATTTAACGATCGTGACGATCAACATTTTTCATTCATCGCATTCATTTCACACGCAACGTCTGAATCCAAGAATATTTTTACAAATATATTCGAAATTATTGAATTTAACATTATTTTCAGTAACGAAGATTGTATTCAAATTTCATTTGACATAAAATAAAAAAATATCCGAATCGTCGGCAAGGTCGTCAAAATCACCGGATTAATATTTTTTATTTCCTTTCAAATAATCATTTCAAATCGTCAACCGATTTTGCGATCGAGCAATACGGAAATAAAAAAATTTTACGGTCAAACAGATCGTGATTTATTTAATTTTTATTATTTTTCTTTTATTTTTTCGTTTTTTTTTCTTTTTCTTACGTTAAAAAATTGCAAACGACGTATGTAATAAAACGAACATTTTTATTCGTTGCACGTGGGTTTATTGATTCAAAGGTTCCCCCCGTAACAACTTCCACCTGTCATCGGTACAATCGGCGAGGCGAACTCTCTCTTCGTCTCGCCGTTTCTTTCTCTCTCTCACTCTCTCACTCTGTGCCTGTCTTACGCTCTCTCTCTCTCATTCTTCGTTTCTTCGACTTATAAAAATCTCCATCACGTTCGTTCCAACAGTAGCTTCGCGACCGTCCAAGCAAAAAGAAAACATTCGCGTTCTTCGATTCGCGATAAATTTTTTATTTTATTTCTATTCAATTTTTTTTCCGAAAATTTTCGATAATTTCGATAACGAGTGCGTGACATGACGTGGAAATTTGTCAATTGTTTTGCCGATGGTTACGGAATTCGGTTGTGGAATTTTTTCACCCTTCGGGGTGAGTAGTTTTGCTGAGGAAAATTATCGACGAATACTTACGATTAAAAGTGTTGTTGGTTCAATTTTTTTTTTTGCGTGTTGGTGATCGATTTTTATTTGTTTCTCGTAGAATGTTTGACAATTTTGGTGATTGTACTGGCCGGGGCTTGCTGCTGGAGCGGATTGTCAAATTGGTGGTTACGCAGAAGACGATTGATCGTATTCGCATCGAAACTGCCTGGACCGAAATTGCTACCGATTATCGGCAATGCTTTGGAATTTGCTTGCAAACCCGAAGGTAAAGAGCGACATGATTAATTTTTGTTTTTGTTTTCTTCGCCTCACAGACAACTGGGTTGGGCATTCATTGAACGAAAATGTATTTAATTCAATTAAATTAAATGAAAATGCATTAAAATTTGATTAATTTCGTGGATGCGTTTTATTGCAGATACATTGGAAAAAATCGTCGATATTAGTACGCGTTACGAGACACCCTCGCGGGTCTGGTTAGGACCAAAACTTTTCGTCGTCGTCACGGAACCTCGTGACTATGAGGCACGGTGAAACCCTTTTCACGAATTTTCATCACTATCGATAATATTATTCGAATTTAATATTTACTTTAAATAACAAAAATGTTAAAAATGAAAAAAAAAACTAATTTATCGATTTTTAAGAATTAAAAAATCGAAACAGTTCAATTTTTAGGTTGAAATGATGAAAAGTGGGGGAAAATTTTGCATCGTTTCAATTTTTAGATTAAAATAATGAAAAGTGGGGACAATTTTCATAGTTTCAATTGTTAGATTAGAATAATAAAAAGTGGGAAAATTTTTTTTTATTATTTCAATTTGTAGATTAAAATAATAAAAAGTGGGAAAAATTTTGCATCGTTTTATTTTTTAGATGCGAAAAATGAAAAGTGGGAAAACTTATTATCATGTCAATTTTCAGATTAAAATAATGAAAAGTGGGGGGGAAACTTTCATAATTACAATTTTTAGATAAAAATAATGAAAAATGGGTCAACTTTTTTCCTTATTTTAATCTAAAAATTGAACCAGATACTCTCGAAATACTCTCCTTTAAAAAAAGAAAAAAAGGTTTTAAAATGGTTGTTATGAAACTTTCAGGTGATACTTGGAAGTAACAAAGCCGCTTACAAAGATTCGATTTATCGTCTGATGGAACCGTTCGTGGGTCAGGGTCTGGTGTCCGGTTCGGGACCGAAGCACCGAGCTCATCGCAAAACCATCATGCCGATGCTAAACAACAAATCATTGTCGATTTATCTCAAATCGTTCGATCGTCATTCGCGCACATGCGCCGATCTTCTCGATAAGGAAAACGATGCCGGACCGTTCGACGTATCGCCGTACATGGCTCACCTCACTGTCGACATAATGTTGGGTTTGTTAACACACAAATAAAAAAAATAAAAAAAAAACCGTCTCCATACTCATCTCGCGATCTCTCGGAAAAATCAAATAAAAAATAAATTACAATTCAAATAGGAAAAAATGAGGAATTTTTTTTTTTTTTCGTTTGTTTTACAAATTGTTATTAAAAAATTATGTTACCACAGACACGATAATGGGCTCACCTGGAACTACGCAGCAGAACGATCACAAAGAACTGGTTTACTGGAACGAAAGGTAATCGATCGAACAAACAATGATTTTTTGAAAAAGAAAATAAAAATAAACTTATTTCAATAATTATAATGAAGATCATTATAATAATAATAATAATAATAATAATAATAATAATAATAATAATAATAATAATAATAATAATAATAATAATAATAATAACAATAATAATAATAATAATAATAATAATAATAATAATAATAATAATAATAATAATAATAATAATAATAATAATAATAATAATAATAATAATTTTTAATGACGCATTATTATTATTATATATTTTCTTTTATTTCAAATTATTTTCGAAGAATGTACGAGATGCTGCACGAGAGAATGGTTAAAGTTTGGCTGCATTACGATAAAATATTTTTTACCACGCAGTTGGGCCAGGATCATAAAATGGGAATGAACGTAATACGGAATTTCGTGAAAAACGTGAGTCCAAACGTCGTTGAATAAGTTATTACGCCACGTTCGTTTGATTCAAAATTAGATTGAAACTGAAATTTTCAAAAAAAAAAAGAAAAAAAATATGACAATGATAATTTTGGCGTTAAAGGTGGTATCACGTAAGAAGGAAGAACATTACGCGTTGGAACGCGAGCCTGACAAGCACGATGGACCTCGAGTAATGATGCTGGAGCAACTCATCGCACACTCCGTAAAAACCGGTGACATGAACGACGTTGAACTGTGCGATGAAATTTACACGCTCTTCACCGCCGTAATTATGCAATTAATTCATTCTTCCTCTTCCAATTTTTTTCTTTCCTCCATTCAAATGATGGACCGACAATTTTATTTTCTCTTTTCCATTTAAATGATGAACACATCATTTTTTTTTCTCTTCTACATTTAAATGATGGACCAATAATTTTTTTTCACCTTCATTTAAATGATGGACCAATAATTTTTTTTTCTCTTCTACATTTAAATGATGGACCAATACATTTTTTTTCTCTTCTACATTTAAATGATGGACCGATAATTTTTTTTCTCTCCTCTATTTAAACGACGAACAAATAATTATTTTTTTTTTTTTTCACGTTCATCGAAGTCCCAGGATACGACGGCGGTCATCGGTTCGTTTGCATTTATGATGCTGGCAATGCATCCGGAAAAACAGGTGTTTATGCGAGATTCTCATGTTTCTTATGTCCGGCGCGAAAATATGAATCGATAATTATTGGAAAAACCGGTATTTAATTGTCCGTGCCAAGATGATTCGATCTAATTGCGTGATCGGTATTGTTCAGGACAGAGCACGGGAAGAAATAAACACCGTGCTCGGTGACGATACCATGAAGGACGAATACTTGGCTAATTTGAAATATATCGAGATGGTAATACGCGAAACCGTCAGATTGTTTCCAATTGCACCGCTTATGGTACGACAATTGACCGGTGATATTCATCTCGGTAAACATAATTATATTTTATTTATTTTATTTATTTTATTTATTTTATTTATTTTATTTATTTTATTTATTTTATTTATTTTATTTATTTTATTTATTTTATTTATTTTATTTATTTTATTTATTTTATTTATTTTATTTATTTTATTTATTTTATTTATTTTATTTATTTTATTTATTTTATTTATTTTATTTATTTTATTTATTTTATTTATTTTATTTATTTTATTTATTTTATTTATTTCAAATTTGACTATTTTTTTTTTTCACCCTTAGAGTCTTGCACGATACCCGAGGGTTGTTCGGTGGTGATGGTACCATTCGTGACTCATCGAAATCCAAAATATTGGAATGAACCGGAAAAATTTATACCGGAAAGATTTCTTCCGGAAAATTCCAAGGAACGTCATCAGTTCGCCAATGTTTCCTTCAGCGCCGGTCCCAGGGGTTGCATAGGTGCCCACCCCATCGTTTTTTTTCTTTTATCATTATTTTATCGTCAAAAATTTTATTATTTTCTATTCTTATTTTTTTTTAAATATTTTTTCATGGCAAAACTTTATTTATTGAAAGTCAAACATTTATCATTCGTGTTTTATTTATTTATTTATTTATTTTGTTGTTTTTATTTCGTTTTGCAGGTCAAAAGTTTGCGATAATGTGTCTGAAGACAATAATAGCCAACGTGATAAGACGTTATCGTTTATCGTCGACGGAAAAATTGGAAAATCTTCGTCTCAAGACCGACATTTCCATTCGTTCGCAAAACGGTTATAAATTATCGTTGACGAGGATCGAACGATCGAGGAACAATTCATAAGACAAAAACAAATGCGTTTGATTATTTGAAAAAATAATCACAACTGCTTTACGCAGTTGTATGGATTTATTTAAAAAAGAACAAAAAAAAAACATCAAAATAATGATAATAACATATGTTTCATGATATACACAATTTTTACCGGTAGATTACTCACACGTAACAAAATTCATTTTCCCAAAAATAATCTTTCTGTTTTTTTTTTTTACAATTGCAATGATCAGACTTTTTCGTATCGATTCGATAATAATTGTCGTGAACATTAGTTGAGCACAAATATGTTTCATTACCATCTTAAATCTATTTAGTACGCAAACCTTTTTTTTTCATTATTATTCACAATCTTCAAAGTACGGAGCTTAACTCTCGTCGAATTATTTTTTTTTTTTCATTAACTTGCATTCGAATAATTAAAAACATTATCTTTTCGTATTATTTTGCGATCGACAAACTTAATATTGTTTCGTTATTGGTATCAACGATTGCTTATTGACATTAAAGATAATAATAAAAAAAATGTTTAAATTGAAAAACTGAAAAGCAATAGCAAATCCGAGTCGGCAAAAACCGATTTAAAAAATAACATTTTCGAGGAACTTGAGTAATATTTCCGTCACATCTTCGCAACTTCGATCGATGGAAATAAAATCGACGAATTTACGTTCACTCGCACGATGATTCCGTGTCAATGTTCCTGCGCACGTTGCTCCGATTCCGCCATCAATTTCATGTGTTCTGCAAAAACAACAAAAAAGAAAACAAATGTTAAAATAAAAATAAAAAATTATGTGACAAAAAAAATGGGAGTTTTGTGGATATTTGTTGTGATGAGAAAATGCAGTGAAATAATTAAAGAATATTGATGTATGAAGCTTGACTTCCTCCAGTTTGACTCGATCTGAATATTAGCCCATAGCTGGTATACAGGGGTCTATTTGACCCCGAGACTTCAAAAAGCCTTGCTGCGAGTAACCAATTAACTTTTTTTACTTAGAAAAATTTTCATATACAATTTCATACTCCTCTTAACAGGAGCCATCGATCATTCAATCAAAATTCAATATTTTCTTCCTCAAAAAAAAATATTAAAGGTAAAAAAAAAACGCAAAATTTTCTATTTTCACAACAAAAAAAAAATCGCAACTTTCCCATTATTCATTATTTCGATCTAAAAATTGAACTGGATACTCTCGAAATACTTTACTGTCAAAATAAAAATAGCTCTACAACGTCTTTTGGTAAAAAACGTATTTATTCTGAGAAACAAAAAATCAAAAAAATCACCAAAAAAAAAGATCTTGAAATTAGGGTGAATTTTCCTGGGGGTGCCATTTGACCCCGGTGTGCCAGCTGAAGGGTTGAATAACTTTCGAAACTTACCCCTTTTTTCGATGTAAGAAGCCGCGGCCAGCAGCAAGTCTATGCCAGCCATCGATCTGTATTTATCGTGTATGTGATTGCAATTGTGATCAGATCCTTCCATTGTGCGATAAGTTGAGAATACTATGCGCAACTCGTGAGAATCGTGAGTCGGCTCATCGTCAATTTCCATATCCTCATCTTCATCATAGTCTTTATAATCTTCGTCCTTTTCGTCCTCCTCGACCTCCTCGTCCTCCCCATCCTCCCCGTCCTCATCGTCCCTCCCGTCCCTTCCGTCTCTCTCGTCTCTCTCCTCCTCCTCGTTTTCCTCGTCATCCGCCCACTCTTCCTCCCCCTCCCGCTCACCTTCGTTAGGATTTCTCGATCCCTCGATCTCCGTATCCTTGTCCTCCTCCATCGTTTCGTCCTTATTCTCCTTATTCTCCTCCTCCTTTTCCTTCTCCTTCTCACTCTCCCTTCCATCGTCCTTATTCTCTTCCGTGTCCTCTTGCTCCCTCCCTTCTTCCCGCTCCGGCTCCTCCGACTCCTCCGGCTCCTCCGGCTCCTCCTCCTGAGGCTCGTCATCGTATTCCGAATCCGTTATCTCCATATCATCGTCATCGTCACTGTCCGAATAATCGTCCAAATTTACCTGAAAATAATATTATCACACAAATTAGCTATTATCAATGAAAAATTGTCAGATCGAAAATCATGAATTATATATTTAATATATCATGTTGATAAATATATGAAGCTAACAAATATATTAAGTTAATAAATGTATCAAGTTAACAGATATAGCCCGTTGATAAATATCTCAAGTTAAATATATATCAAGTTAATGAATCTATCAAGTTAACGAATATATTAAGTTGATCAGTATCTCAAGTTAAATATATATCAAGTTAAAAAAAAGTATGAAGTTGACAAATATATCAAGTTGATAAATATTTCAAGTTAAATGCATATCAAGTTTATAAATGGATGAAGTTGACAAATATATCAAGTTGAGTATATATCAAGTTAATAAATGTATTGAGTTAACAAATATATCAAGTTGATAAACAACTTGTTTCGAATATATTTTCATGATCAATTCAAGTTCATCTTATTTTTTTTCTTCTCATATGTTTTTTATAGTCGACTATCATCAAGTTTTTAGTTCTCAGCAAAAAATAATGTATCACATAATACTGCAGAATCTTAATTAGAATGTACAAAGTGTTACTTACGTATACGGTTTGAACGTGGGAAACTAAACCCATCAGCGGCATGGTCAAGTAAAAACGGCAAGACCTGCACAAACTCGTGACGTCGTCGAAGATACTTCCAAATTCGTCTCTCTGATAATCGGTGACGGCCATAACGTCGCTAAAGATGAAGTGATTCGGTTGACTGAAGGGGTTGCAGCACATTTCCCGGGAAACTTTGTGATTGAAGCACATGATGATGCGGAGTTTAACACAATTTGTCTTTCAACAAAGAAGAGTGGAAAAGAAAAATCCGTTTGGTTTTTCTTTCGTTTGATTTTGCAAATATCTAATATCGAAGCGAGTGACCTTGGAGCAAGTGACCGGCACGGTGACACAATTTGCAATGTTGAATTAACGAAGGGTTCCATCGGTATTTATCCATTTTTGGTTGTATCGTCTTCGTGGTGGAGGATCGACGAAGACGATTGGTCCGATGGACGATTGGGTGAAAAGCATTGCGGAAAATTATTTGGACCACCCCCTCCCCAACTCGACGAAGAAATTATGGAAAAACAGTTGACGCCCCGAAGTACCAGCAAGACATTAAAATTGCTGGTACCGAGCGCCAGGTATGTCGGGAAAATAAATCCACGAGGATCCATCAGACGGGTGGCGCGTCGGTCCGCAACCCTTACCCGCACCGACGCCATTAACCGCGTGGGGTGCAATAAACGTTACGGTCAACGGCGACGGTCCTTCACCCTTTGTCTCTCCTGGAAATTTTCCCTTCTCCAAAAAATCCAACGATTCAAATGAAAACGAAACCCATATTATTTATATTATTGTCGTTGAACTTCGGAAAAATTTCCAAAGGGGTCATTAACTTCGAAACGTGACATCTTTGTCAATGGATTTTTTTTTCGACCACGATTTTAGGATTTTCTTTGAATGTAAAAGATCCAGGCGACAATTTTACAGCCTGGTCGGTCGAAATCGTTAATGACTCTCGGATTTCTTTGACGGTGGATGTCGGTGAGATGGTTTCATACAAAACGGTTGAAAGTGATATGGGCGCCATTTTGTCTGGTCGTTGTTTCTCCACCTCGCTTCGAGCGGTTGAACATTTTGGCTTTGTATCGTTGTTTTATTGTCGTTGAGGTGAAAAAATTGATGTTTGTCGTTGAACTTTGAGGATAAACCGTTTGTGTGAGGTAGCATTATCCTATTTCTTCGAGTGGGAGAGGTTATTCAGTGTATAACGTTTTGGAGAATGCACGCCAGGTGCCAGGTGTCGTCCATTTTTACGTGAAAGTGGCGTCCTTTCATATTCATTAATTTCTGCTTTTTCGGGAAGCTTGACAATAATATCGTGAATAATTATTAACGTATTCACGAAAATTTTCAGAGTTATCAAAATTTAAAGAAGCATGAAACGTAAAAGAAACGCATTTTTCTCGAAATAAGTTGCATTTTTGTAACCTTCAAAAATTTTTCCGTGCGACATATTTCTGGGGAATTCCCATGGGCCGATTACCAACTGCGCGAACAGCAACGATTCGCGTGTGGCCGACTCGAGAGCCGCTCGTGCCGAGATTGTCAATTTGCACCTGCGTCGGGGGCGTCGGTCGGTTTTAACTCGAACCAGAGACGACCCGACGGATATCGAGCACCCTGTGAAAGTCCCAACCCGAGTCATAAGCCGATGGGAATTTCACGAAAAAATAAAGAGTGTTGAAATCCTTCGGGCTCGGTCCTGGCTCGAGTTAATTGAGTATCCATTTCATGAACCCAGAAATGCTCTGCGTTGAATATGCGACAGTAGAGGCATAGACATTTTCCAGTCTTACTTTTCCCAGTTTATGAGCGTCGCCAAGGGGGTGGGGGGAGAGGTGCAAAAAGGGTCAGTTGCCCCCCTCCCCCCCTGGAAACTTGAAAACATGTAATCAAGTATACATATATATTTTTTTCTACACATGTATACCTCTTTCGTATAATTTATGTATCATCTTCCCCCACTCCCCAACCTCGCTCATTGGCTGGCGACGCCCTTGTCCAAGTCTAAGTCACCTCTAGTTGGTTGGTTTATTTATTTCGTGCTGGCTCGGATAATTTGAATAACCAACCAACCAATGGCGAGTTAAACGGGGAAAGGTAAGACTGGAAAAAATAAGACGGGGAAAAGTGAGACTGGAAAAACTAAGAGTGGGAAAATGAATACTGAGAAAAGTAGGACTGCCCGATGGCAAACTGCTACCATCCCTACCTCTCTCACTTATGGCAGAGATCGAACTCAGAAATGTAGTCCATATCACCTGAAGACCCGGAAGATAGGGGCACAGGGCCCTAACGTGGGACGAGCCAAAACAGCAGGCTAAAAAAAAAACCTTAAGACCCACGACGCCCGACGCGCAGGCGCAGGATTTGGCACGAGCAACACTCGGCCATTGAAGATTTTTACAACGATTCGTGTGTTGACCACTCTAGTTCACACAGCGGGCGATCAGTAAGACTGACAATGGGAATATTAGTTTCCTCTACTTCGAGGTGTCATAAAAATTAACAACCTCCCCTTTCTGCTTGAACTGCATCTTGAGAAGGAAAATACAACGCATTTGTGGAAATGCCATTTTTCCTATCTGGTTCGAGTTGTGCGACAAGTATCGATGATATGTTATATATTTTCACAATGCAGTCGAAATAATCGCTTTACTCGCTAACGACCAAGCCGGATGATCCTCGAATGACCCGCGTTAATGCGATATACATCTTATTGAGATTTTGAACCAACAATAAAGCCCGCCGGTCCAATGGCGGAACACACACGCGCGTCTGATTAGCGGCGGTGGTGTCGGCAACTTCGCGATCCGCGCGAATAATATTGTCAAATTGTCGCGTCTGCGTCTGTTCGACGTCTGTCGGTTTCCGTTTGGCGCCAAAAGTCATCGCTGGTCCAACGATACCGGCAAAACACGTACGAGCTTTCTCGTCGTGTCCTTTGTTGCGATTGTTCAGAATCTTTTATACGCATTTTCGTCGGCTTTTCGTTTGATTTTCATCGTCGATTTTTTTTTTTTTTTCGACGAAAATGAGTCCCAAGGGCAAGATGTTCGTCCTCAAACGCAGTAAGCTTGATCTGTTTTTTATTATTTTTTTCTTTCTTTTTAATTATCATGATTAGACGTTGCGACTCAACTTTTCACATGACAAAGGAATTTACTTTGATGTAACCGGTTTATCGTTCACACGAAATTGACCATGAAAAAAATTAAAAACGTATTTTTGAAAAAATCGAAATATTTATGCGAATGAATATTCCATTTTTTTTTAAATTTAAATATTCATCTTCTGATTGCGTGTGAAAACATTTTCTTTGCAGACGGAGGCAAAGAGGCCATTCACTATGACAAGATCACCTCCAGGATTCAAAAACTATGCTCCGGCTTGGACATGGAGTGGGTCGATCCTGTGAGTTGTTTTTTTTTTTTGCTCCACATTTTTTTTTTTATATTTCTCAGGTTGCGCTGTTAGAAACATTGTATTTTTTCCAAATGCCGATACTACGTGGATATGAAAAACGTTGACTTTCCGTCTTGATGTTTTTTTTCACAAGCATCGGACAGTTAGGTTAGAATTTTATTGTTCTACCGATAACGATCCTAATGGCGATATCCTGTATGTGAATTTTACAGCCTGCGATCACGCTGCGAGTGATGAGTTCCCTTTACTCCGGCGTCACCACCGTCGAACTGGATAACCTGGCGGCCGAGACCGCAGTGGCGATGACGACGACGCATCCGGACTATGCGATTCTCGCAGCCAGAATCGCGGTTTCCAATCTTCACAAGGAAACCAAGAAGAGTTTCAGCGGTGCGACGATGCTCCAAGCCTTTGAGCTCAAAGTAAAGTGAAAATAAATATTTCAACGTTGTTTTTTTTGTGTTTCAGAGGTTATGGCCGATCTCTACAACGTGGAAGATCCTCATACCAAACAAAAACGGCCTATGCTGAGCGATGAATTTCACAATATCGTTCAAACCAATGCGGACAGACTTAACTCTGCGATAGTCTACAACCGAGATTTCAATTACAATTATTTCGGTTTCAAGACTCTGGAACGCAATTATTTGCTCCAGATTGATGGAAAAGTGGCGGAGCGTCCTCAACACATGCTGATGCGTGTGGCCGTTTGTATTCACGGTAATGACATCGACAAGGCGATCGAGACTTACAATTACATGTCGGAAAAATATTTCACTCATGCATCACCGACCCTGTTCGCCGCTGGCACCAGGAAACCCCAACTATCGAGGTAAAAAAAAAAAAAAACTTATTTCAGAAAGACCAGCGAGCTCTGTTGAAAAACCAGTCGCGACTTTGAAAAATCGTAGCTCCGTCGAAAATGAAGCTACCGATTTCTCACGACAACCGTTGGAAACCTTATCAAATTCCTCGTCAAATGAGCCCTGGTTGAGTCAATTTGGAATCTTATTTTTCGAATTATCGCGCGAGGAAGAAAACAAAATAATTCCGATTTTTACAAAATTTCATTTCTCAACTTTGACTCTCAGCCGGGGCGAAGAAACATTTTCTAAAAATCAGCCCGTCTCCAGAAAGAACCTTTGACACCTTGGCTGTCGATTCGACCTAAAAAAAAATTCGATCTTGGCGAGGGAAGCGAGGCATTAGCCTCGAGCCAAGCGAATGATTGTCGTCATCTCGATTCTGCACGCTCATAGAAATAAATTACTATTTCGTAAACCCGTCAAGATTTTTTAATCTTCTTCAGATGGATCGACAGCCAGGGTCTTAGAGATGCTCTCTGAATTTTTCCAAATAGAAAAAAAAAATGTCCTCAGCTCTGGACGAGAGTCAAAGTAAAGTTATGAATTTATGTGAAAATCGGCATTATTTTGTTTTTTTTTCCTCGCCTGATAATTCGAAATACGCCAGTCCAAATCAACTCAGCAAAGGCTCATTCGACGCAGAATTCGATACGCTTTCCAACGGTACTTAGAACTAATCGGTAGCTCAATTTTTGACGGAGTTACGATTTTTCAAAGTCGCGACAGATTTTCGTCAGCGTTTGTCAACTCGCTAAATCGAGACTGAAGTCAAAAGGATTAACGTAAAAATCATGGGTTCCCAGTTCTTTCCTGCTGACAATGACCGACGACAGTATCGAGGGAATCTACGACACGCTGAAGAGATGCGCTCTCATAAGCAAATCCGGAGGTGGAATAGGCGTAAACTTTCACAACATCAGAGCCAAGGGCACGAGAATAGCCGGTACCAACGGCGTATCGAACGGTTTGGTACCGATGATAAGAGTTTACAACAATACCGCGAGTCACGTGGATCTCGGTGGCAACGAACGTCCGGGAACTTTTGCCATTTATCTCGAACCTTGGCACGCCGATGTTTTCGAATTTTTGGATCTTAAAAAAAACACCGGTAATTTTTTAATCCATCAATTTTAATTTGTGGTACGTATCGAATGAATTGTCCGAAAGTTTAGATCGACAAAACTTTGGAAATTCGAAACTTTCAGACGCATCTTCAACTCGATGCTATCAAAAGCGAAAAATAAATCAACTAGTATTAGTCAAAGACATTTATTGACAATATAATACATTTTTCCTCTTTTTTTGGTATTCCTGATATTTTTATTCATCAATATGAACAAATCAATTATTATTATGAATTACATGGCAATGGGCCATCGATCGAAGTCCTTCAGCCCAAATAAACTAATAAATTGGTGAAATAAATCGTTGCTCACGTTTGCAATTCCAGGCAAGGAAGAACACAGAGCGAGAGAATTGTTCTACGCTCTCTGGATTCCAAATTTGTTCATGCAAAGAGTCAACGACAACGAAGAATGGAGTCTCATGTGTCCTCACGAATCGCCCGGACTGCCCGACGCCTGGGGCAAACAGTTCGACGAACTTTACACCAAGTAAACGAAAATACCGATCGAGATTTTATTGATTACAGCTATTTATTTATTTTTTTTCAAATATATTTTATCAATTTGAAAATCACGAATGCGTGAATAATTTTCTATCGTGAATGAAGATACGAGAAAGAGGGTCGTTACAAACGTCGGGTTCCCGCTCGTGATCTGTGGACCGCCATTCTGTCGTCCCAAGTGGAGACCGGAGCTCCTCACATGCTCTACAAAGATCATTGCAACGCGAAATCGAATCAACAAAATGTTGGAACGATAAGAGGCGCAAATCTTTCAACCGACATCGTTCAATACTCGAGTTCGAACGAGGTGGCAGCGTGCAATCTCGCTTCGATCGCCGTGAATATGTTCGTCGACGCGTCGACGAAAAAATTTGATTTTGAAAAATTGCGAACAGTCGTGAAAATCATAACGCGAAATCTCGACAATTTGATCGATGTTAATCGTTATCCGATGGTCGAGGCCGAAGTATCGAACCGCAGACACAGACCCATAGGTGAGCAACTCCTACGAAGTTATTGATAATTCTGTTTTTTTTTTTTATTTCTTAATCGGAGAAATTTTCAGGAATTTTTTTTTAGCGACATTTTTTTGGGTTTTTTTTTTTGGGATGGAACTGTGTGAATATATTTGTCGATACTTTTGTACAACGCTGCAAATTTTTTTTACGGTTGTCCGAGTCGTTCGAACGCAGTCTGGAATTTCCAAATTATTGTCGTCAGGTATCGGCGTTCAGGGTCTCGCAGACGCTTTTCTGCTGATGCGTTATCCCTTCGACAGCGAGGAGGCTCAAAAACTCAACGTTCAAATATTCGAAACGCTTTATTACGGCGCGCTTGAGGCGAGTTGCGAGCTCGCCCGCGAAAAAGGTCCTTACGAAACTTATCCGGGAAGTCCAGTCAGCAAAGGCGTAAGAAACATTACTTTTTTTCAACCAATTCATTTCCATGCATCGAATAATATTTGTGAGATAAAAAAACAATCTTTAAATTTTTCGTATTTTATTTAATTGCATTAATTCTATTCGTAAAGATTTTTGTATTTTGTTTAATTTCATTGATTTTATTCCGTATTAATTTTATTTTTTATTAACTCGTATTGAGTCGTATTGATTTTATTTCTTATTAATTCGTATTTATTCGTATTTATTTTTTATTCCTTATCAATTCGTATTGATTTTATTTCTTATTAATTCGTATTAATTTTATTTCGTAGATTCTTCAGTACGACATGTGGAACGTGAAACCCACCGATCTCTGGAACTGGACCGAATTAAAATCCAAAATAGCCGATAACGGAGTGAGAAACTCCGTGCTCGTGGCAACAATGCCCACGACATCGACCTCCCAAATTTTGGGAAACAACCCATCGGTCGAACCATTGGCGAGCAATATTTCCGCGAGGCGGATATTATCCGGGGAATACCAAGTGGTAAATCCCCACCTGCTCAAAGATCTCACCGATCGAGATTTGTGGGACGACGATCTGAAGAATCAGATAATCGCCGATAACGGATCCATTCAGGTACCAAAAAAATAGTTTCATTTATTTTAATTTCATAAGATTCTTACTTTATTTTTTAATTGTTATAATTTCTTTGTCCTTCAGAACATCGTCGTGATTCCCGAAGATGTCAAAGCTCTTTACAAAACCGTGTGGGAAATTTCGCAAAAAACTATATTGAAGATGGCAGCCGATCGCGGTGCGTTCATCGATCAGTCGCAATCGTTGAACATTCACATGGCCAACACGTCGATGGAGAAACTCACGTCCATGCACTTTTACGGATGGAAATTGGTAAAATTTTCCACTCAGAGCCGTTTTTAGGGGTCGCGACGATTTATTTTGTCCATTATAAATTTTTTTATTTTTTGTCCAACGTAAAAATACATCTACGGTCGTGTTTAACGCTTTGCTCATCGCGATAATATCTTTGCTCGTTTTTTTTTCAGGGTCTGAAGACGGGAATGTATTATCTGCGCACGAAACATTCGCCAAACGCGATTCAATTCAACTCCGAAAAATCAAAGTTGCCGAACAACGTTACCTCGCCGAAAAATTCGAAAATCGTCGAACCCGCGCTCGTGTGCTCGCGCGAAATGGGCGAAGCTTGCTTCTCGTGTGGCTCGTGAGTTTCTGAATTAACCAAATCGTTTTTTTTATATTAATATTTATTAATTTTTCTTTTAGTTTTTTTTTTTAATTACAAGATTAAATTTTTTGAAAATGTGTTAATCCATCGTCAACGAAAGAAAATAAGGAGAAAAACTAATGAAATTCGCTCGAAGATGCGACTTTCAGTGAGGTACGATAAAATCGTCGCAATATTCGTATTCAAAAATATAAATATATATCGATGTCTATTTTTCTAACTTTTTTTTACGGCACGGCTTTATAATCCTGAAACTTTAAAGGGAAACTCTCGTGGGGCAAAGAGTTCGATAAACTTTACATCAAGTAAACGTAAGTGCTAATGAAGATTTTTTTTTTTTTTTTTTTTTTCAATTTATTTATTTGTTTTATTTTTTTTATTTGTTTTCAAATTAAAAATCATGAATGAGTTAACCATGTTCCATTGTGATTGAGATACGAAAAGTTTTCTGTATAATTAGTTCTATTCTAAGCTAGTCTGCGAAGTAAGTCTCCTTTATCGTATAGAACATGTGTTTGTTTGAATATTCGGCCACGTTAAATAAACTTTATTCTATAGAAATGTTTTTTTTTTTTTAATTATTATTCATTGACTTAACCGAAGAGAGACGCCGAGTGGCAGAGTTGGTAAAGTTCCTGGCTCATGATCTCTGAATCTCTCGGGTTCGAATCCCAGTTCCGACACCATTGGAAATATGTTTTTCATGTGTTTTTTTTCTGTGTTGTCTCGGTGGTTCGAAATTCCTCATTGAAAAAAAAATTGGAGGTCCATGATCCATTGACCGTGTCAATATGAACATTAATGCAGTTCACCAGTAATATCTTTTGTTATCACTATCTCTTTTTACGACCTATCTGAAGAGCGAATTTTTTTTTAAGGAAAAAAATGTACTTTATCGTTTACGAGATATTTGTTGTTAAAGTTTGACAAATTAATGTGGGCGGTTTAGAAGCATGATCTGTACGTCGCAGAATCGATAAGTTTGCGAGCAAGTCAGTCGTGTAAGCCCCTTAAAAAAACCTACAATTAGAAACATACAATTTTGAATATCAATGCAAATTTTGCGAACAATATTCGTTCACTTACCTTTAAAAATCGACGATTTTCGTCGATTCCGCATCTCTTCGCGACAAGCTTTATCGACTTGTGGGACGTAGCAGGATTTCAATAATGATCCACAGAATAACGTTTATTGTATTTTGTTTTTCTTTCATTTTGTATTCAAGGTATTTTCGAATCAGTGTTACAAGCGATGCTATAATTTAATCATACAATTACAATAAAAAGCGAAGGGGTAATCAAATCAGACGTTAAAAAACCTCTTTCACATTGTCGCAACTTTAGTTTCGCACACCGTTGATTGATTTTTTCGCATTTACTTCTTTTTTTTTCACGATTTTTTTCATGTTTTTTCTTGCGAGGGTTCTTTTTCTTTTTTTTTTCTTTCTTGTTTCTTTAAATAATTTGTACTTCTCTTGGTTGCAATTTGTTAGTCTCGCGTGGCTTCTAGGAAACCGGAGATCGAACAATTGCTTTCCAACACCGACATTTTCGCGAGGCTCACTACGTTTTTTTAAACCTTCTTCTTTTTTTAAATTTCTTAATCTTTTTTTTTTTTTTTTTTTCATTACGACGATAATGCTACTCGGGAACGATGCCACCTGTTTCACACTTGATCGCACATAGACAATCGAAAATAGGCCCAGAACATCAACGAGAGATCTCTCGCGTTATGCTAAACAAATATTACAAAAAAAAAAAAAAAAAAATTCAAAGAATTCGCGTAAAAAAAATCGGCAATGGAAAAAAACAAAAATGAAAAATCAAAAAAACATATAGCGTGAGATCTCCCGATTGACTAGCATTCGATGTGCCTGGGTATTCAATGACCGATGGTAAACCAAAAAAAAAAATAGAAAAAGGAGCAAAGAAAGAAACGAGATTCGAAGATCGCGAGCGTGAATTTTTTTTTTTTTTTTTTCGTCGTTCCACGGTTAAAAAATATTTTATCTCGTTATCATCGTGTTGGACCTTGAAGGAATGGTGGGGGGACCATTTGTACACGCGACGAAGTACGAACCCTCCCCTCTTCCCCCTCCCCTCTGTGGCCCAGGTCGCATCGTTACGGTTTAATCATACAAAATAATTACTATATATTCATCGAAGTGCTTATAACAAATCTGTTCTCGTAATAGTAAATTCATAATTAATTATAATTATTACCGATCATTAATTACACGCCACTTTTATGTTGTTCTTACGTTGGTTTTTTTTTTATTTTTTATTCTTCTTCTTTTTCTTATTATTCGTCTTTGTTTGTTTTTTTTTTCATTATTTTTTTATTTTTAATAATTAATGGAAATATACAAAATGTGTAGAAAAAGGAAAGTAAACTCATCTATTCTTGTAATAGTACGTTTTTTATCTCCTCCATCGTTTCTTCTCTTCTTCTTCTTCTTCCTCTTTTTTTTTCTTTTTTTTTTCGTCCCCCTTTCTTTTTTCTTCGTATTTCAATATACATGAAAAAAAACGCATCGTGTGGTATTTCAATGTGCACTCGTGAGAGGTTTATCGCATGTCCCAAGAGTGTTCAAATTTTTATCGTCGACGTATCTAAGAATTTTAATTCCCTTATTTTTTGTTATTTTTTTTTTTGTTCTTTAAATATATGTTGGGTTTTTTTTCGTCTCCTTTTTTTGTTGTTGTTTTATTAACACAATTGCTACAATTTGCGTCAATTTTTTCGACAGCACGTAGAAAAGATTGTGAAAAAAAAAAAAAAAATCAATCGCGCCTCATCGATGATTTTAATTTTCGTCGACTATTCTCAACATCCCCCTCCCCCTTCCCCTTCCCCGCTCAACACAATCGAAATTTCGAAACATTCGGAATATATCGACGCTCACACAGTTCACACGTTTCTACCTAATTGTTTGTTTTTTTTTCAATTATTTGTTATTTATTTAGTTTTAATTAATTTATTTTCATTCATCGTTCATTATTACTAAATGTATCTCGTATATGCATATATAATGTGTTTTTAACAATATCGGCAATATGCAAATGTTGATGGAGACTCGTTCTCTCTCCCTCATCGATGTCTCATCGTTTTTCGGGCTACGAATTGTTTTTCGATGGGTCACAAAATTATTTGAAAAATATATATTTCACAAGACTTTTCCATCATCCGATCACCCGGCCAAAGTCGTTGAAGAAAGAATTTTAATTTTAATATACAAAAAAAAAAAAAAAAAAAACAACAACAACAAAAAGAAAATAGTTTAAAACAAATTTCCAATTTTTGGGATTTTCTTTTCGAACGTTTTTTTTTTTTTTTGGGTAAATTTTTCTTAAATTCTATTGCGCACGTAAAAACTGTGACGATCGAAATTCTTCATCGCGATCATTGATTCATCGATGACACAATCTCGTTCGTAAAATTTTTCTTTTTTTTCTGTTTTTTTTTCCTTTAAAAAATGAAACAAAAAATAATTTCAATTATTTTTCGTCGCAATAAAAAGCCAAATAAATCGTTATCATGTACATTCTTTCGTTCATTAGTTACAATCAGAACGCACACGCATTTCTCGTGTCTTTTGGGAAGACTTTTGAAAAAATCGTTGACAAGGATGAACGATTATCGTGTTAGATTGACAAAGTTCATCCGCCATCGGAAGAATTGTGTCGCGCCACTTTTTCCATTTCTTTATTTCTCTCTTTTTTGTTTCTCCCCTCGTTTCTAACGCACGTCGATTTTTTCGCAGTGAATCCACAGAACAATCGATACGATCATCACGGTGGACAAAAAAAATCGAATCATCGTTGTAGTCCGTCGATTTTTTTTTTAACGCGCTTATTTTTCAATCTTTAATCGTCGCGATTGTTAATGCAACAAAAAATGTTTATAATATTTCAGCATCTCCAATCACGGACCACAACAACGATCAAGTTGGATTTTTCCTTTCCTGGCGATTTTTTTCTAAGGAAAAATAAAATCCTTGTTTTTCAATGTTTTTGTATAATTTTTTTTTCCATATTTTCAGGGCTGTATAATATTCTTCTTTCGTCGCTTTTTTCACAATCTTTCAACGGGGAAATCACACAGGTACATCGCTAAACGTGACGCAAGTGTGCATGTATGTGTATATTATATATATATATGTGTATGTATAATATAATAAGCAGTTTCCTTCCGGACAATTAAAACATTTCTATTATTAAAAAAAAAAGAAAGAAACACAAACGAAAAAGATACACGTAGTAATCGTCGACGAAATATTATCAATAATAAATGTATAATAATAAATTTGTATAAATATCATCACAGAGAAATTTATGTTATCTTCCATTAGCGAGCAGAGCCGAGCTGACGAACCAGCGAATGAATTTTAATAAACGATTAAATAAAAAGAATTTTTATTTCTATTATTTATTTATTTATTCCAAAGAATAATACGCTCGCATACTCCCTATTTAATTAATAACTATCCTTTCCAATCCCGAATTGTGGATTATAATCCTCACATCGAGACGGAGAGAGAGAGAGAGAGAGGGGAAAGAAAAAAATATAACTAAAATAGTACGGTATTGAAAAAAAAAAAATAATTAACAATGTCTTCTTCTCTATTTTCTTTCTTTTTGTTTCGCATTTTGTTTCAGTTATTTCGCAAACGAGAAACGTTTGCGTATCTTCGTTTAACTTACATACAAAACACGTGTGAGCTTCGTCGATCTGTCTTATCGCCATCGTAATAACTATAAAACGAGACTACGTCCCTCTGCTTTCTTTTTTTCATTATTTATTTTTCCCTTCTTGTTTTCGTTTTTTTTTTTTTTTTCCAAATATTTGTTACTCTCTTCATCCTCGCTGTTCATCCACGACAATTCAGTCGTCAATTCAGTCTCGCCGTCTTGGCCATCGTTTCATCTCGCGCTTTAACATTTTTCTCATTCGTTACAAACATTTTGCACATCGATCATTCGTCAGTAGCAAAATTATTCACGATGCTAAACGCGGTTTCAAGGAACTTTTTCGGATATTATGAATAAACATTTACGCACAATGCATTTGGGTTTTTATTTTAAGAAACAAATTAAAAAAATAAAAAATAAAATGAAATAAAATGTTTTTAAAAAAAAAAACGGTTTCGTGTAAAAGTTTCTGTATTTTCGTACATTCATCAAGGTAGGTGATCATCGAGTCTACAATAATATAAAAGCGACCCTTTTTCCCTGTTTAGATTTTTTTTTTTTCAAATTTTGTTTGCTCGTTATTTATTTTTTTCCGTTTCTTCTTTTCATTCGTCATTCTTGTATCGTGGCAATAATATTATACTGCTCATTGTTTATGGGGCTACTTAACTTTTCGTAGGTCATTGAAATGACGGTGCACCGACCGACGGGACCGTCGATGCGGCGGTGCAATAAAAATGAGTAATTTGTAAGGTTGGGGGGGGGGGGGGGGGGGGGGTCGGCAATAACTGGTTCACCGAGGTATTAAAGTTTTGAAAAATCGTCAGTCGTCGTCCGTGTGCGGTGTCTCGATTATGACTCGCACTTTATTTATTATCGGAGAAGAAATGAAAAAAAGTATGAAATTTCAACGATTCTACTTTTCTTTTTTTCATTGTCTATCTTTCGGCCGTCAGACTGTCGCCTGAAAACTTTATCTTTTGTTTCGTTTTCGGTGTACTGTAGAATTTGAAACTTCATGGCT